>CM068321.1:2293427-2503427 GCA_034766995.1 Acanthacorydalis orientalis | reverse complement strand
TAATAAAATATTAATTTAAATAAAAAATATAAAATGGTAGTCACAGTCGCTTCCATGGTGATGTGGATTTTTGAGGCTATTCCTGCCTTACAGCTCTATCATGAATTGCCATGATACGCAATGATTGGATTCACTGTTGTTAACTTAAACAACTGATTATCATACGGTTACTTTTATCCGTACTAGTCGGAGACAATTAGTATTTTACTTAGTCGCACATTGAAGAGTGACTTGTTGTTGGCTCACTCAGGTACCAATTCCCAGGAGGCATCAGACTACCTTGTAGACAAGCAGTTCGAAACCGTATATATATTGAATGTTACTGAAACTATAGTACATGTGTGAGGAATGGATATTTACCATATTTATATATTTTACAAAACATACACGACAGTTTTGACACTAGCTGATTTCACAACCACAAATGAATCCTTTTTCCTCTACAATCTATGCAAAAATGTTCAATAAATAATCTCATTTTTGAATTTTTCTTGTGCATATTTCGATTATGATGACATCATCTTCGAGCATTTCAAAAATGATGAATATACAACATTTAATATAACACTTTTAAATATTGTTCAGTTCAATCTAATATCTAATTATTGTACCAACTATTACTCAATTTTTATAAAATAATTTATAAGTTAAAATAATTTTTATATATAAAAATTAAATTCGGTTTTGTCTTTTTGTAATAGATTGTAATGCCAAATTGATATAATCGTAACGCAAATTACCTCAAGGAATTGTATTTATTTCTCTTTCTATTTTATAATATTTTACAACGATAGGAAGTTTTTGTTTAAATTTAATCTTTCTCAAACAATTCATTCCATGATTACAATTTTAATTTTAAATTACAAAATATTGTCGTTTTTAATACGATTTGATCCGATAGTATTTGGTGATTCGCACTGAAGTTTCTATTTGTGTGTTTAATAATTCAATGGACACATAACGTATGTCTTCTTTGTATTTTTATTAAAGGTGATGCTTTAAACATTATTCTTACGTCAAAATTGTATATATATATATATATATGTATATATATATGTATATATATATATATATACGTATATATATATATATATATATATATATACATATATATTTATATATATATATACATATATATATATTTATATATATATACATATATATATATATATATATATATATATATATATACCTACATACATATATATATATATATATATATATATATATATATATATACCTACATACATATATGTATATATATATATATATATACGTATATGTATATACGTATATATATATATATATATATATACGTATATACATATACGTATATATATATATATATATATATATATGTATATACCTATATATATATATAAAAAGATATATATATATAAACATATATACATATATATATATATATATATATATATATATATGTATATACGTATATATATATATATATATATATATATACATATATATATATATATATATAAATACACATATATGTATATATATATATATATACGTATATATATATACATAAAACATGCAAGTCTACGCGCCTACAACAGCTCGTAAGGACGAAGAAGTTGAAGATTTTTACCAAGATGTAGGAAAACTTAACGACAAGGGAAAATGTCACTACAAAATAATAATGGGAGATTTTAACGCAAAGATCGGAGAAAGGCAAGAAAACGATAATGTAGTTGGAAAATTTGGCTTTGGAACAAGGAATGAAAGAGGAAATCGACTAATTGATTTTGCAGAGAGCACGGCTTTATATGTGATGAACTCTTTTTTCAAGAAAAATATCAAAAGGAAATGGACATGGAAAGGTCCCAATAGTGTCAAAAACGAAATAGACTACATCCTGGTAAATAAAAAATCAATTATGGAAGATTGTTCCGTATTAAATAGATTTAATGCCGGGAGCGATCATCGGATGGTAAGAAGCAAAATAGGCATAAATGCAAGACTGGAAAGAGGAACACTTTTCAGGACTCCGAGGAAGACAATAAAAATATTCAAACTCTAGAAGAGAGAAAAGTAGAATTTGAAATAGAATTAAAAAACCGTTTAGATATATTGGAGAACGTAGATGCGAATGTAGAAGAAAAAGTGGTTGAAATTATCAAAGAGTCCGCGCAAGAAATAGGAGGAATCCTTAAAATAAAATCAAATAAGAAAATATCAGAAAAAACTAAATGTGTAATGAAGAAGAGAAGAGAAATAAAACTACCAGATAATGTGAAAGACCGAATCGAATATATCGAACTTGACAAAACAGTGAGGAAGTGTATTAGAGAAGAGGTTCGAAAGTACAACCATGAACTAATTAAGAAGACTATCGAAGAAAATAAAAGCTACCGAAAAATGAAACAGAGCTTAATGATTGGCAAAGAACATATAACTGCCTTGAAATTAGATGATGGGAGCAGAATCTTCAACAAATAGGTAATCATTAAAAGAGTAGAAGATTTCTACGCAGACCTATACAAAAATATATGTAACAAAGAAAACGAGAATAGAAAACATACAAACCAAGGTGTCCCACCCGTGCTACCGGAAGAGGTTACATATGCAATAAAGAATATGAAAAATGGAAGAGCAGCCGGAAACGATGGGTTAATAGCAGAAATTTTCAAGTTAGTAGGAGAAAAAACAGAAAAAGTTCTCGCTGATATATTCACTGCTTGTATACAAACAAGAACTATCCCAGATAAATGGAACGAAGCCACCGTAATTCTTCTACACAAGAAAGGAGATAAAGAGGATTTGAAAAACTATCGGCCGATTAGTTTACTACCTACGATATATAAGATCTTTACAAAAATAATTTCGAAACGTCTACAAGTGCAACTAGATTTCGCCCAACCAAGGGAACAAGCAGGATTTAGAATCGGATTTAGTACAATGGATCATATTCAAGTGGTGAGAGAAGTAATAAGCCGGTCAAATCAATACCAAATACCAGTGTGTCTTGGATTTATAGACTACGAGAAGGCCTTTGACTCCATCACCACCCTGTCGGTAATATCTGCATTGAAGAACCAGGGCATAGAGGGCACATATATCGAGCTGCTAGATAACATCTATAAAAAAGCAACGATGTCGGTGAAGCTACATGAAGAAACAAGAAAGATAAAAATCGAGAAAGGTGTAAGACAGGGAGATGCAATTTCTCCGAAACTGTTTACTGCGACCTTGGAAGAAGTATTCAAATCGCTCGACTTTGAAGACAAAGGAATCGAAATAAATGGCGAAAGATTAAGCCATCTCCGGTTCGCCGATGATATAGTTATTTTCGCAAATACTCCGGAAGAGTCCTTACCTACGGCAGCGAAACATGGGTGCTTAACGCCAAAATAGTTCAAAGACTCCAAACAACACAACGAAGTATAGAACGATGCATGTTGGGAATAACAAGAAGAGATAGAAAGAGAATAGAACGGATACGAAAACAAACAGGAGTCACAGATATAATAAGAAGAGTGAAGAGTCTGAAATGGAAATGGGCGGGACATATCGCAAGAAGAGAAGACAACCGATGGACAAGAGAAATTATTTGACTGGGAACCGAGGAATATGAAAAAAGACAGAAAGTGACCAATGAACAGATGGGGTAAGGATATTAAAAACTTTCTTGGAAAACTGTGGAAAAGAGAGGCACTGAATCGAACAAAATGGAAAATCACGGAGAAGGCCTTTATCCAGCAGTCGATTAACAGAGGCTGTTAATAAAAATAAAAAAAAATAATATGTAAATATATATATATATATATAAATTTATATATATATATAAATATATATATATATATATATGTATATATATATATATATACATATATATATATATATATATAAATCCATGACGTCGACTTATTTATTTGAGACTGGATTTCCAAATATGTTTATTGTTTCATTCGGTTATATAGGTACGTGATTATTATTGACAAGTGAGCGAATGCAGTGAACATTGAGGTTAGCGAGCGCAGCGTGCAGGCGGCGGAAATTACCCTCTAATTAATATATACACATAAATATATACATATATATATATATATATATATATATATATACATATATATATATATATATATATATATATATATATATATACACGAGGGTGGTCCCAGAAGTACCCGGTCTGACCTAGAGATGGCGGTAGATGTTTGAAAAATATCACTGTATTAGAAAGTACACAATCTATAAAGCATATGTTTCAAGTTTCAGGATGTCACGTTGTTTAGTATTTGTTTGGCAGCCATCAATAGTGAACATTTTCAGTGAATTAGTGAAAATGGAGAAAATTGGTCATCGTTACGTGATACAATACTTTTATTTGAAAGGCCTCAGCCCAACCAATATAAAAGCTGAACTGGATTCTACTCTGGGTGAGTCTGCTCCTTCGTTTACAACAGTGAAATATTGGGTAGCAGAGTTTAAACGAGGCCGTACGTATTATGCGAACTTATTGCAACGTTTGAGCGAAGAAATCAAGCAAAAACGGCCGCATTTGGCTAAGAAGAAAGTGTTGATTCATCAAGACAATGCTCCAGCTCACAAGTCCGTTATTGCAATGCCCAAAATAAATGAATTAAAGTTTGAATTGCTAGCTCATGCACCCTATTCGCCAGATTTAGCCCCCTCGGATTATTTTCTGTTCCCAAAACTTGAAAAAATGGCTCAGTGGTCAAAGATTTCCCAACGGTGAAGAAGTGATGTCGGCAGTTAATGGGTATTTTGAGGAGTAAGACATTTCTTATTATAAAAAGGGTATCGAACTTATTGAACATCGCTGGGAAAAGTGTATAGAGCTGAAAGGAGATTATGTTGAAAAATAAATATATTTTTTTCCAAAATTTTTTTGTTTTCTTTGTTGGGTCGGGTACTTCTGGGACCACCCTCGTATATATATATATATATACAAATACAAATTCATGACGTAGATTTATCTATTTGATTTCTGTGATACCCAAGTATGTTTATTGTTTCATTCGGTTGTAGGTACATGATTATTATTGACAATTTTCACTTTTAGAGTTTTCAAACGAATACCTAAGCGTTCGAATACGTGTGTCGCAGAACATGCACATAATTTTATCCTATTGCACCAGTTTTATGATAAATATAAAAATGATTAATGTTTTTCGTAGAAAAATACGATGCAATATCAATTCACCTTATAGGCTGCAAAACCATTTATGCTATTCAATCATTATTCACCAACCTTTTTTGTCTTTTGTAGTATCAATTATTGTGTACGAATACGACTGTCCGCAACTGTATATATATATATATATATATATATATATATATATATATATATATATATAAATTTATTGAAGTGCTGGGCATGTGAGTGTATGCATGTGTTGAGGTCGAAAATCATATATAGATAAAAATCATATATAAAATCATATATAGATACATAGATAAATAGGTAAATGAGTATATACATCGAGAGATAATTGAACAAATAATTTCGGTAATAAACTGATAAATATGTAAATTAGTCAGGAAAAAAATCAAATTCGCTCGATTTTGTTGTATGTGTTTAAATCGGAACGTAAAGCAACAGAAACTGCTCGATATATTAAATTCGTTTTTGGACGAAGAGCCAATCAATGAACGTTCACTCGTTCCAAAAATTTCATGATTGAATCCAGAGATTTGACGATAGGGAGGGTCGTGTACGTTCTTTAGCTATAGACGATAATGATTTAAGAACTGTTATTCAAGCGAACCCACGTAAAACAACTCGAGAGGTCGCAAAAGAACTCACTGTTGATCATTGAACAGTTGTTCGACATTTGAGCCTAATCGGAAAAACGAAAAAGCTGGACAAATGGGTGCCGTATGAACTAGAGCAAGTCTGCTCTACGCTTCTTTTATGTAACAGAAACGATCCTTTTCTTGATCGCATTGTCACATGTGATGAAAAATGGATTCTCTATAACAATCGGAAAAGTTCATCACAATGGCTGGACCGAGGAGAAGCACCGAACCAGTTTTCTAAACCGAAGTGTTGTGAAAAAAAGATTACAGTCACTGTTTGACGGCCGGCAAGTGGCATCATTCACCGCAACTTCTTAAATCCGGATGATACAATAACAGCAGAAAAATATTGTCAGGAAATTGAAAAAAAATGCACGAGAAGTTGCTTCGTTTACGGGCGCCAGCATTAGTTAATCGAGGAGGACTGATTCTTCTTCGCGACAACGCCCGACTCACAAATGCTTTTTTAAACGAACCGGGTTATGAAACCTTACCTCTCACTCGCCTTACTTTCCGGACCTGTCTCCGATAGGTAATTTGTTTATACATTCGAGTAATTTCGTACGAGAGAAGGTTTTCAAAGATCGAGCGTCGGCTCGAAGCGCTTTCGATGAATTCGTCGATTCCAGGACTCCAGAATTCTATCATGTAGGAATAAACAAACTTGTCTCCCGTTGTGTTCAGGGCGATGGGCTTTAAATCGGTTAATGAGTATAATTTTCAACTGATATGTCTTTGTATTCGATACGTGAAAACCGCAATTATTTTTGCACCAATCAAATACACGAAGGCCGTGAGTATTGCAGATTATACATTCATTCTGATTCCTTACTGTTAGTTACTGTCTCTACGGGTATAATAGGCGGAACGAATTCCTGGACCACGAGTAATGGGCGATGATAGAGGAGAACTATGGGATGTGTCGAGTGCAACTGACTCCTCGCAAATGTCTCTCAAAGATCGCATCTGTACAGGATCCACCGTGAGTGGTTGGTTCTTTGGATGAGGCGGGATGTAGCCTAAACTCATCTGTCATGAAGTTTAGGAATTGAGAGTTCTCATTAACCGTCAAGTTCAGGTTTCGAATCGCCCTCGAGTATGACGGGCGCGCCATGATATCCCTCGTCGGTTAGATGTGGACTAAACTGACAGACGTACGGAATGTAATTATACAGAGCGGTGTGGTAGGAGAGAAAGGATCGTATCTTTCGGGATGGCGTGTTCGAATTTATGACACTTCTCGGCTGGCCTCGAGGCCTCGACGGCTGCGATGGGGAGGTCGGACGCGGCGAATTTCAATTCCCGCGCGCGGCCTTCAACCAGGCCCTGCACTCTCGTTTTCGTTCGGCTTCCGACATCTGCCCTTTTATGAATCCTTTCATCATCGGCTACCCATTTTAGCGAGTTTCGCCGATCGCGATGGTACTTTGATCCGAATTACCTGGGCATGTTTGAAATTTTCACTGCTACTCTCGCAAACTGGATCTCGTCACTCTCGTAATTCAACTCGTATACAGATAGTGTTCTTATCCACCGATAGACTTGTCTTTCAGCTACATGGCATTGCAAATGAACGGGGAGGGGGTCGGCACTGATAGTGACCATTACGATCCCTCCTACGACCGCACTAACACTAAAATTGTAATTTTATCCGGATAATTACACACCGCACTGAGATACCCCAGCATTATTAGCAGCCACCCAGCACAACACAGTGAGTGTGAAAAGACAAGTGAAGTTAGAAAGAATGACTTTGAAGAAACGCAATGATAATAAAAAGAAGAGTTAAATAGAAGCAAGAATGTTAGTACAAGAGAAGCACTGAACACATGTCACAACACTGTCATTCGCACTGAAACTGCACTGGGCACACGACACGTCCGAACACAATGAAGTCTCCTCTACCTCTCTGTACTACTGCTACTACTATTACTATTCTAAAACGTGTACCGTCTCTGAATTACATATGGATCGCGTTGCATGGTCTTGAGCGTACTCTGTCTGCCTCGCACATTCACCGCTGAATCTCTGTGCGAACATTTGCTGGTTTCCACTCCTGTTCTAACACATATAGCCGATCTGTAAGCGTGAACAAACTGTACTGATGTGTTTTATTTTATGTAACAATGTACGGTTATCGACAACAGTTCAACAAAAAGACAAATGTTCGTTAATTGAATATATATATATATATATATATTGTAGCAGAAATATTTTGAAAATTATCCAAATGATCCACAGTCTTCCTTAATAACGACGTCTTTATGTATTTTATATTCTTCTCATAAGCTTGTTTCAGAGTACAGATGTATTTTCGACCTCTCTTTAAAAATCTTGAAATAATTATCTGTACTCGACGTGTTTGGAATTTGTTCTTTATGATATGAAATAACAAAAGCACATTGTGTTAGTGTACACGATTAGCGAAGTTGAAGCATAGACGGTCGTGAAGGTCCAAAGCCGACTGAAATTTCCAAGCTCTCTGTGAGTTTTGGTTCCATGAAGTTCCGCAGCGTGCGGCTCCACGCACCGTTGGGAAGTTACCGTTTGCTGTCATGTTCTTTTCTTTGTTGTCTTTTTATCTTCTTCTTCTACATGGAATGTTCTTCTTCGTAGGTATCCGTCGATAGTTTTTACTAGGTAGTTCGGAACTATGTAGTCTACTGATTAGCTCATTGTGCTGTACAGTCCTCCTCTTTCTTCAGACTTCGACCTATGATAACCTGTGTGACCGGTGTTTTTCCCTAGTATACTTTCTGTTTCTATCACCAGGATAATATCTAGTTTTCGAACCTCTGTGAAAACGCTCAATCTGTTGCCCTTCTTTTCAATTCCGTTTGATTCATTAACACTACCTGAATTTGTCTCGTGTTGGCGTATCCAGCAGTTGAAGTTGCTCACGAAATTCCAAAAGATTCGATATTGTTCCGCTTTGTTTTCTGCAACAAGCATTTCCTTCTTAAGTTGTTTTACCAACATGAACATCTCTATTATGCCGCAGGTTTTGCAGACTTCGTTCCTATCGTCCACCACGTCGGCGAGTACCTCGTTTTCAGGTCTTGAACCTTGTGTTGGTCCAGGTTCCTCGACGCATTTTTTTTTTTGATACAGGTGTATCTATGTACAGTTTTCCTCTCGTTTCTGGAAAACTGTTCTTGTCGAATTTGGCCTATCTCCATTCATTGTTCCTCTTCTCGAGCATTTCCTTCCCTGTTCCTGTGCATGCACAGGACATCCGCTGTGACTGGCCTGAATGCGGTCCACTGCATTTGGCGCACTTCTCTATTACGCGCCTCTCTTTTCTCGCACCGGTGAGAACACCAGAATCGTCCTATTCTCCGCACTCGACACATCTCGATTTGATGTTGTAGTTTCGGGCGGCGTGTTCGAAATGACTCCAGCGGGAACACTGCGTAAGCGCGAATCTGTGTTCGAAAGCTTCACAGTATATCTGGGTGTGAAAAAAGTGCAGGATCTTCTGGACCTCTGCTAAGTTGGTTCCTGTTTTAAATCCGAGCATGTAAATCGAGGAATAGTCACACTAGACATGCATAATCTTTAATTCTGTGGCGATGGGTTGTTTCCCATCATTAATCTCTTTTTTTATGTCCTTGAGTGGAATTTCGTATTCGGTGTTTGTTGGTGCGTTATTTAAAAATGTGTCCTTTTCCCGAACGTTGAAAAAACGGAGTTAAAATATATCCAACAACGACATATCATCCGCAAGGGGGGGGGGTGAAAATGTGTCCAAATGTGAGGATGTTTCAGTTAACAGTTGGTATTTCGTTCCCTACCGGAGTGACCTCAAACCCTCTGCAGGATACATAAGTAACCGTCATAGAACTTAAGCGATTTAGTCTTACATTAAGAAATGTCGATTTCCAAACATAACACCAATCGCTTTACATATCTGAACTTTTTGTGAACCTCATGGAGTGTTAATGGTTAATAGTATTCAACAAATCAGTTATTTTTTATTGTTGTTTGTGCAAATTTCGACTGCATCTTCATCATCGATAAATTGACGGTTTGATGGAGATGGCGCTAATTTAATGATGAGTCTGGCGGGATGGTTTGTATATAATTGAATTAACATCGAAATACGGATTGGCGACAGTTGAAAACAACCATTAATGATTTATTGAATACTTTTGATAGAAATAGCCGGTGTGGTTTGTGGAGTGAAAATAAATCATTTGTAAAAGTGAATTTAGTGACAGTCTCAGTTGTTTTTCTTATAAAATAATGTTTTGAAGACTTAGTCACAGAACAAACGACTGTTTTTATACGATTTTTTACACAAAATTATTCAAACATAACAAAACACTACTTTGACATCAGTGGCAAATGAATATGATTGCCGAAATTGACTCTTCACGATTCCATAATTGTATCTAGATGATTGAAGGGATGTGCGATTATCGCAGTTTGGGAACCGCTGCACTAGTTCATAAATCAAGTACCGGCGTGCGCAGATTTCACTTGGTAATTGTCTCTAATGATGTTGCGTATGTGTTGTGTGACTCATTGACGGCAAAACAGCTGTGTGTGTGTGTGTCAAGGAACTTTTCTCTTTCTGCTGTTCCATCGGTTCGCTTTGTACCGGCCTCGGTAATTTTAACGAAATTTATCTATTTTCTATTTTTTTTAATCGATTTTTTGGTTGTTTTTATTTTCTTGATAAACAGTCAGTGTTTCATCGGCTGCGTTGCTTTTGTTATCTGTACTACACGACTAAAACGACGTTTACGGGCTGTGTGGTCTTGTCTTCGATTCCTACAAAATTTGCAGCCAGAAAACCATGAACTTGCAGCCATTATGCATTCGGACCAGTGTGACACCCTTGCAGGCGCTTTAGAACTCATGGCTGAAAATGAACGTGCAGTTTTGCGTTGAATCTATTGTTCGATATGATCTTATTATCGCGTTAGGTGACACACAGATCAAGAAAGAAAACCGCCGACGTTGCCCGAGATACGAATTCTGATAAGAGAGTACTCACTAATCGTTTCTAAACTTCATAGTAAACTCTCAGACCTTGATCGATTGGAGAGTATCATGTGTTTCGGAAGAACAGGAGTCTTCGCCAGAAGGTACGTACTGTCGTTTTTACCTGTACCTATTGTTTTCATATTTGAATTGAGTATATGACTACTTTGACGAGTTTTGTAATACCTTCGTTTCTTATGAAAGTATTGACCTATTCATTATATGTTGCAGGAAGATCTGTGTCAAGTCTGCCTGTCTACATTGATAGGAATATAATCCAATTTTTTTAAGGGTTAGTCTTCATAATTAATAGGTATAAGAAGATTATCTGTAGAAATATTTTAGCTTGATACAATGAAATTAGTAATGTATAGTTAAATAGGGGAATTTTTCCAATAATTTAAAGAAAAGTTAAAATTATGGAAGTAAATTTTATATTCAATAATAAATCATCTAAAATAACAGTATTTACAAAATCTCATCACAAGAGAATAAATCAGTAGATTGAGATGTTGAGGGTGTAGGAGTTTTGTTGTCTTTAGTTTTTAAGGTTTCTGTTCTTATCAAATCTTCCATGGGTGCATTTCCAGTTGTATCTTCTTGAGATGAACTATATTCCCCTTCATCATCCTCAGATCGGACATTTGAAGAAAGTAGCTTGCTATCCATTGTGTCGAGTATATATATATATGTTTCTTTTTATTAATTCTTTTATCTCTTCGATATTTATAGGTAACGGACTTGATATCTGCACTATTTGATTAATGTTTGAATTTATTGATTTGAATATTGGATTAAAATAATCTTCTCCATTTAGAAGAATATACTTTGATATATCTTGTAATACATCTTCTTCTCTAAACCATTCTCTAACAAAAGGAACCCAAATGAACTTTTCAAGAAGACTCCATGCTTGAGCATGCTGATTCTTAGTAATTAAATCAAAGTAATTTTGGGGTATTTTTGATATATTCCCTAAACAGATACATTTTAGAGTATGTCTATCCGCATAGTATATTTTATTTCTAGGGTCTAAACATTTTATATCAGGTAGTTGGAATTCAACTCTTTCAGTTTGAAGAAGATTTTTTCCACTTGTACTAGGAATGTTTTTATCAATTAAATCTTGTCCGACAAAAGATTCGAGAGTTTTAAAACTTGTTTCTGAAAGGTTGACGATATTATGACTTGTGAATTTAATTTTGCCTATGTAATTTTGATTAATAAGGTTTTGACTTTCTCCTATTAATATGTTCCTATCTGTCAAATCTATATATTTCTCTCCATCCCATATGACTATAATTTGTAGTAAGTTTTCCGGTATATTCTCATCAAAGAAGTGTATTGAATTAGACTGTATTATAGGTAACTGATTTTTGTCTGAAGTATTATGATATATATAAAAATTGGGTCCCAATATACTAAGTAATTGAATATAACGATCTTTGAAGAAATCTATATCATCAGATGCAAATATATTTTTGTACATTGATTCATTTTCTTCATCGTTTGAAATATACCCTTCTCCAAAAAATGTAGAGACAATAAATGACTCATCATAAATATTAAAATTGCCAGTGATTATTATTCTATTTGTATAGGTTGAGCTTATGTTGTGTTTTCCTCCTGATATAAAATAAATAGATTTTAAGATTATTTCCACAACAACATCTTTCCACTCTCTTTTCCCTATCTTAATATTGAAGAAACCAGAGAGAATGTAAAAAGACATATAGAAATCTTTAAATGAAACTTTAGAGTCTAATATTAACATAGTTTTACTGATAATGTTCCCTACTATAATAGGAAAACATAAATGGTTAGTTTCATTTCCAGTAATCCAAGTTAACTTGGGGTATACAACTGATGATTCATCACAATCAATATTGAATAGTTTCTTGATTTGAGTTTCACTGATATCCCCTGTACATGGAATGTATATAGAAGACATTTTAAAATTTGAATATGTATGTAAGATGATTGTATTGAGTCAAATTGGAGTATTGATATATGTTGAAAGCCAAATAACGATAATAAATCGTTTAAGTTGTTGATTTTATAAGAGTACAATCTTTGCAATGGTGAACTAAATTGTTAATAGGAACAGTTATTCTAATTAAAATCAATTACTTTATATACCTTTCTGTAGTGTTATTTATTGGAGATATTTTCGAGAGGTCGTGCACTGTGAATCGGAATCTACGTTGGTGATCTCTCGGATTAAAAATACAGTATCTGTCTTATACGTTGGATGTAGAAATCGAGACATGTCGTGTTTGTAACAGGTCAATGGAAACGACTCGTGCTTGTCTGTCATTGGAATTTTGGCTATGTTCGATCTGCGAGGAGATCTTGGTTTTTTTTTTTTACTATGTTGTGCTTTGGGTATTGTAGTAAAAATATAACGGATGCATTCTAGTTTACTCTGCAAACGGCAAGGAAAATTTTTCCGGCTGAGAAACAATTGTCATTGCTCTTTTCGATGTTTGTGAGGTGTTCGTGGGAGTGCCACTGTAGAGAGAAGTCACTTTGAAATAGAATTATTTATACGTATCGGTGCATTTTATATTTGAATGTTTTTTTTATGCAACTCTGGTGGATCCCACTGACAATATATGATATTCACAAAATAATGTTGCCAATTCGACACTCTGAAGTATAGTTGCTGAAAAATCATAAGGCGAATTTCACACTAACGAGTCTTCAACAACTATATTCGGATTACGTACATCCTGTTGGTTTGAAGAATTTTGAAAGAATGTCCGAAAATCCGTTAAATTGCATTCGATCATCTTCACAGTTAGAATTATTAATTCCAACATCAGTTCTGTTACTTATAATACAGCTTTTATATGCAGATTAAAACTTCTGCTGTTTGATGATTTTTATCACCTGAGCAAGAGCGAACCAAGCTAAATAAATTTTCTCGATGATCTTGATTCGAACTTCTTGCCAGAAAATAACGAAATCCTCTAGTTTTTATAGATTCCCATGTTTTACGGATTGCTTTCAGTGTTATAGTCCGTCCATTTCTTGAGGGAGGGGCAGGGGGTTTCCTTGACTTTGTTAAATATATCCAAGAATTTATAATTGCTTCATTTTTTCCCAAAACCGTATATGCTATTAAGTTTTTGAGACAGCACAAGAGATATTTTCCATTCTCAGGAAAAACACTGGTTCCATTAAGACTAGCAAACAATGAGTCGATAGTCTTTGCAAAAACTGCTGTAGTGAGTACTTCTGGAAGAATTCCACGAGATACAAGTTTGATGACACTAGCAACCACTGAGTGACTAATCACCTGTGCTGCGAAAGACACCTTCATACTTCATGTACCTGAGACAAGTGAGCTTCTGTTAAATGGGTAATTGTCGATCGAGAATTTTGCCCGTATCAACAGAAAATAAAATAAAAATAGATTTTATTGATAATAATATTGTACATGAACTTGCATGTCTGGACAGGGCCCACATCTGATGGATGGTCACTTTTCTGAGATTCTTCATGTACGGGTTGTCGTGCAGTTCAGTCCTGGAAGGAGTCCAGGAGTGAACTGCAGAACTGCTTTTGAACTTTTCTCCAGTTCGTATCATAAGTAGCTGTCCACATTGGCTATTCGTTCCTGAGAACTGAACGGATACATTTCTCGTATAGTGTAATTTTGATTTAGCGGATTTGGGTATTGGAATGACCTTGGCAGAAGACACGATCGAGGAATGCAATGGCGAGTCTGGGATGGTTCTTCACCATCTGGTTCCCGATGCTACCTTGACTTGGAGATTTCCGTTTCTTTAACGTCTTAATGATCCCCACTCGACTCAGCGTCGGACATCGGAGCTGAACATGGTGACGGCTGTAGCTTGGCAACTGCAGCTGTGATTTTACGGTCATAGGATGGGTTACCATGATTCTAGGATATGATATGTGCATGTCCGAAGGCCCTGGCAATGGCCTAGGCTCTCCCGATAGCAGTGGGAACGTCATCGTCAGTGATGAGGGTAGTAGGAGGATCCTAATACGACCGTAGTCTCCTGACTTACGGCCAGATGGTGTTGTTGTTACGCAGCACGTTTAGGACATGCTGCTCCCAGTATTCCTTTCTGTCCACTCTGCCAGTATCGGAGATGGCTTTGGAGAGGTTCAGTTCGGTCTTATAGCAGACATCGCGAGTGAATTTCCATTTTTCCTGACGTGATATCCGGCACTTATGGTGTCCTTGACCTCTCGCGAGGGTCGATACTAATTTATTGTGTGTCTACGCACCTTCGAGATGTGCGGGTCCGCTGCTTGCCTCAGAGTTTTCTAGATCACTGATGCAACTGTCGACATCGGCAGTGCTCAGCAGATCTCCCGAATAAAAAACATTTTACATCTATCTCTCCAATCACAGAGGGGACGGCTGATCTATTTAAGCGGTTTTGTAGGGAATTGGTAAAATCGCATATTTTAAAATGATGTCGACACAATCTCATCATTTTTGATGCTGCATCAGAATGTTCTTCACAAATTCCCATTGCTTAAAGCCATAGTCGTGCTCTACAATTTAAGTATAATTACACATAAATAACTATTAACAATGAAAGTTAATAAAATGAAAATATAATTCTCCTGCTTTTTGTTCATGGGCAATAAAATGATTTATTCCTCGGGACATGACAAATGTAACAGCTACGCTGAGCAAAATTCATTTTTACATACAGACTGACTGTAGACCAGGACTTGAGATAACTGGAGTTTACATTAATCAACTGGAACCGCTCCATTTGGAAGCACTCACTGCCCAAAATATTCCCACCTGCATTGTGAGAGACTTCGATGCCATACCTACATAAATCAAACAACTAACGCCATCTATTTAGGTACACAAAACTAAATAGCATGCTCATACTTTCTTATGCTACTTTGACCGACCTGGCTGCTTGGTTCTAATTTTTTTTAAACTATCAATGTTATAAACTACAACAGGGCATTTCCACGGCAACACACGGATAAGGAATCTAGACGGTCGGCTTCAGATGTCATCTAACATTCGACCAATCCTGACAATTGGAGCGACCTCGCGAACGGATCATTTCTTACCGGAGATCGGACTCCGCACTGCCTTAGTAATCACTGTTAACAAGACACTTAATACTAGTAAATTCAAAAGAATTGGTAACATATAGTACACTAAGGCATTACGATACAATGCGTGTAGTCTGTTACACTCAACGCACTACACAGTAGTTTACCAGTACCAAATACCAGATACATTTAATGGTACATCTAACCATTAAAATTCTGTCATATCCAAGAACAGAATAATGACCAACAAATTATGGTACACAAGAGCATTAAATTCAGATATATCAAAGAACAAAGTAATGACAGAAAATAGCAATTGACAATTTTAGACTCTGAATTTCTCTGCGTGAATAAAACGACATTTCCCCGATATTTACAAAGATTTTAATGTTTCTTTCGTTGATGTCAGCACATCGCTGCATAGACTGGTCGCATATCCCTCGGATTGCACTGGAAAGTTATTCGGGACAATTCGCAAGGATATTACTGGTCAATTTTGGACACTGAATTTCTCTGCGGGAATGAAACGACATTTCCTCGATATTTACAATGATTTTAATGTTTCTTTTGTTGATGTCGGCACATCCCTGCATAGACTGGTCACATATCCCTCGGATCCCGCTGGAAAGTTATTCAGGACAATTCGCAAGGATATTACTGGTCAATTTTGGACACTGAATTTCTCTGCGGGAATGAAACGACATTTCCTCGATATTTACAATGATTTTAATGTTTCTTTTGTTGATGTCGGCACATCCCTGCATAGACTGGTCACATATCCCTTGGATCCCGCTGGAAAGTTATTCAGGACAATTCGCAAGGATATTACTGGTCAATTTTGGACACTGAATTTCTCTGCGGGAATGAAACGACATTTCCTCGATATTTACAATGATTTTAATGTTTCTTTTGTTGATGTCAGCACATCGCTGCATAGACTGGTCGCATATCCCTCGTATCGCGCTGGAAAAATATTCGGGACATTTCGCAAGGATAGTACTGGTCAATTTTAGACTCTGAATTTCTCTGCGGGAATGAAACGACATTTCCTCGATATTTACAATGATTTTAATGTTTCTTTTGTTGATGTCGGCACATCCCTGCATAGACTGGTCGCATATCCCTCGGATCGCGCTGGAAAGTTATTCGGGACAATTTACAAGGATATTACTGGTCAATTTTGGACACTGAATTTCTCTGCGGGAATGAAACGACATTTCCTCGATATTTACAATGATTTTAATGTTTCTTTTGTTGATGTCGGCACATCCCTGCATAGACTGGTCACATATCCCTCGGATCCCGCTGGAAAGTTATTCAGGACAATTCGCAAGGATATTACTGGTCAATTTTGGACACTGAATTTCTCTGCGGGAATGAAACGACATTTCCTCGATATTTACAATGATTTTAATGTTTCTTTTGTTGATGTCGGCACATCGCTGCATAGACTGGTCACATATCCCTCGGATCCCGCTGGAAAGTTATTCAGGACAATTCGCAAGGATATTACTGGTCAATTTTGGACACTGAATTTCTCTGCGGGAATGAAACGACATTTCCACGATATTTACAATGATTTTAATGTTTCTTTTGTTGATGTCAGCACATCGCTGCATAGACTGGTCGCATATCCCTCGGATCGCGCTGGAAAAATATTCGGGACAATTCGCAAGGATATTACTGGTCAATTTTGGACTCTGAATTTCTCTGCGGGAATGAAACGACATTTCCTCGATATTTACAATGATTTTAATGTTTCTTTTGTTGATGTCGGCACATCCCTGCATAGACTGGTCACATATCCCTCGGATCCCGCTGGAAAGTTATTCGGGACAATTTACAAGGATATTACTGGTCAATTTTGGACTCTGAATTTCTCTGCGGGAATGAAACGACATTTCCTCGATATTTACAATGATTTTAATGTTTCTTTTGTTGATGTCGGCACATCCCTGCATAGACTGGTCGCATATCCCTCGGATCGCGCTGGAAAAATATTCGGGACAATTCGCAAGGATAGTACTGGTCAATTTTAGACTCTGAATTTCTCTGCGGGAATGAAACGACATTTCCTCGATATTTACAATGATTTTAATGTTTCTTTTGTTGATGTCGGCACATCGCTGCATAGACTGGTCACATATCCCTCGGATCCCGCTGGAAAGTTATTCAGGACAATTCGCAAGGATATTACTGGTCAATTTTGGACACTGAATTTCTCTGCGGGAATGAAACGACATTTCCTCGATATTTACAATGATTTTAATGTTTCTTTTGTTGATGTCGGCACATCCCTGCATAGACTGGTCGCATATCCCTCGGATCGCGCTGGAAAAATATTCGGGACAATTCGCAAGGATAGTACTGGTCAATTTTAGACTCTGAATTTCTCTGCGGGAATGGAACGACATTTCCTCGATATTTACAATGATTTTAATGTTTCTTTTGTTGATGTCGGCACATCGCTGCATAGACTGGTCACATATCCCTCGGATCCCGCTGGAAAGTTATTCAGGACAATTCGCAAGGATATTACTGGTCAATTTTGGACACTGAATTTCTCTGCGGGAATGAAACGACATTTCCACGATATTTACAATGATTTTAATGTTTCTTTTGTTGATGTCGGCACATCCCTGCACATAGACTGGTTACATATCCCTCGGAATTTCTGTAACATTAAGATCGATAAGATGTATCCTCGTTCTACCTTCTAGCCGGATCACTATGTTCACAATCGAATTTTTCTTCGTTTAGCCTGGCGTGCTTCAATGATTTCTTTACAGGAATTTTGTTACCCTCTCCCCAACCGTGATCCGTTCATTTTTGTGAACATGGAAGTTAAGTAGGGAGGATCGATGTCATTGAAGAGTTGGGTTTCTATGATCACCGCAATGTTAAGACCATGATAATAATAATATTTGTGCATCCCGAAGGATAACAGTATGAGTTTCACACGTACTACTTCGACGAAAGTCATGTTTTTCATCATAATTTTCAAAAAAGAAGGCCTCACCTTGCAATTACCACGAATAGTCTACACTGCATCCGAACCAGTTCCCGGTCTTAAGAGCTCCAAAAAAGACTACCGGGACAAAACACTATCGACACCCATCACAGCCTTCCCAGGTGGAAGCGATCAGATCGAGAACCGCAGTATCTGTGAGGAAGTTGAAAATATTCTAGTTTTAAACGCAAAGCTCCGGATCTGCCAGAACGCATTTGATGCGTTAAATCCAACGAATGTATTTCAGCACCTTTTCTGTAAGTAATTTTGGATTTCAATATTCAAGGTGGGATATTGCAAAAGAAACTCGACCCTATTCGATTCTTATCTTGTTACAGTGTCGACGTAACCATCGCTGCTGAAACAAAATTGCTCGCACACACTGTCGACCACTGATTGTACCCGGTGTACTCGGGCTACGCTGCCAGAATCCGGGGAGGTCAACATGAGAAGCCAACGTTCGTGTCGCCCCTGGTACCTAAAGCCGACTTGTGGACAGGTGCGAACTCCTCATTAGAGACAGCATCTGTGAATCATTCGCTGTCAGGAGAGGACTTCTTCCCGTTTTGCCAACCTCAGTGAACACAGTGAGAAGTACTGCGTGCATCTGAAGTTGCGACGCCCAGGAGCACGATTCGTTGGTTTCACAAGTTAATTGACGTAAAAAAAGTTGATCTTCGCTTTGAAACAACTCTTACAAGATTAAGAAGAGCCTCTTGCTCGTGGAGCGGGAAGATACATTTGCATACTTTGAAGCGTGTTTCCATTAACTTCACTCCCTCTTTAAGTATCATAAATTTTCAAATCCAGGGAAGATCTTCGTAAGAAACATGAACTCTCCCACCTGCTCACCGGTACAATGTAGGCATGGCGGTCATCGACATTCGTCTCTGTCCTGACCGTAAATTCACTCGAACTACCAAATATACCACCTCTACGACTGAGCAAGCTCGGGCGAGAATTCATCTGGTTTCTGTTCAGCTATTTAACGCAACAAAAAGAATCATTGTCTTCTGTTAAAATAATGGCGCTCTTCATTTAGGTTATATATTTCGGTGCTTAATATTGACGAGGAAAATGAACGTTTTTGAAAGTTTCGAGCGAGAAATTCAATCGACCATTTATCAATTTTGCTACATGTAAGCAAAATATATTAAGTATTGAAAATTCTGTATTTTTAATATTAAAATAATATTTTAATTATTAAACTTTCTTTTTTTAATACATGAAAATATCATACAAGACTTTAGGAGTGCATGTATGTACAAAATGTATTCACTTTATTATATTGGATCAGTGCAGAAGTTCGTATACGATTCAGTAGATGGTGTTAAGAGTGCTGCATGGTGTTCGTGATTGAAATGTATTCATGTTATATCAGATAAAAGACTGTGTTATATATTGTTTGAATGGTGATATAGAGGTTCGTGTATGTGTGTTGGGGACGTATCAGACGTGTTGTGTTTTCGCTCCTCAGCATGTGATCGTGCGTGTTGTTAGTGTGTGCCTGTGTGACGACTGCACCTGTGACAGTGTGTGTGTGATGTGCGGTGAATAGTGTTTGTTCAGTGTTGTGCCGTCAGTGATATCTTTCACTTTTATTTACGATTAGTTCTTAGTACTTTGTCGAGTGTCGTGCAGTGCGCGTTTCTTCCTGCTGCCTCGGTGTATTCTTGACCCAGTGAACCTGTGTTTCCTATGATTGTCTTTTGCCTGTAACCTTTCTAGGGTACAGCATTTCGAGCGGTGCCAGGGGGCATATTAAACACCGTCATGGAGGTGGAGGAGGCGGTCGTTATGGGCGCTGAGAGGCCGGTGAAGGTCGTCACACCCGAACCCGACAAAGATGCGGAGGATCTGACGTGGCTTCCTGTCTGCGATCGGGCTAGGAAAGCTAACGTAGATGAACAGCCGCACAGTAGCAGCAAAAGGGCTGCGACCAAGAGCGTCACCAGGGTGGCGAATAAGTTTACGCCGCTCGTGAACGCCGAGGCCGTGATTGCAGCCGCCAAGTTAAACAAAAGGGAAAGATGGTTCTTCACCATATCGTGGAGTCGTACCCTATTTTCGTTGAAAACCTCGAGGCATTCGTTGCCAAAGCCGGTCACGAGGGGATCGTGCACATAAAATATGTCAAAAGCGATCTTATGATCAATTCAGACACGATGCCCAATTATAACGAGATCTTAATATTCATAAAAGGTAACTCCGAATGTCATACTTACACCCCTATGTCCCAGAAGGAAAGGGTTGCCACCAGGCATAACCGATGGAGAATTACTGAATGAGATCGAATTTTTTAATCTTGCAGTGATTAGAGTCAGGCAAATACAATATGGCCGGAAGGACTTCGACCCGATACGCATCGTCGGTTTCATCACCGGCTCGAAACCGACCGACGCTTCGAACATCTCATACCTGTTTTATACGCGCGCATATTGGGAGGCATACAAGCCAAAGAACTCGATCACGCAGTGCTACCGCTGTCAACACTTCGGACATGCAGCGAGGAACTGCAACGTAATCGTGCGTTACATCAAGTGCAGTAACGAGCACGACGCAAAATAGTGTCCGTTGCTGAAAGAACAGCCTGCGAAATGCGCAAACTGCGGTGGACCCTACCCGGCAAACTATAGAGACTGCCCGTATCCGGGAGTAAGAAAGATGCACTCTTCAGCGGGAGAAGACTTTGAGGAGGCAGCAGCCTTCCGCGCAATTCACGGGTGGGTACTTACAATCGAGGCGGAATAACTACGAGGACGCCCCGGCACCAACTACAAACTCCTGGAACAGAACGACCCAGGGAACGTGTCATCCGAGGACAAATCGCAGACATTAAAGAAAGTGTTCGATGAAATCGACGATCTGTGCTATTTTGACAACCTGATCGCCTTCGCTAACGAACTGAGGAATGAACTTGGAGCTACCACTCTTAGAGTGAGAAATTTCAAATTGTCAAACGCTTTCTGAAGCACCTCATAAATCACTTCTTTAGGCCTAAGTCATAGAACGGTTCGAACCGTTCTTTAAATGTTATGATTTGTCGTTCGCTCACATCTCGTTCTGTACAATTCAATATGGATCTTTTTTTAGTATGAAAATATGTTTTTTGTAAACCACTTCTGAAATACACTTGTAACAAAATTTTTAGGTTAAAACGGTGAATTCTTACTTCACCGGTGGCCGAATATTTTCGAGATGATTTTCAGGTCGAATTTAATGAAATTTTTTCAATTCAAGCACCACTCTACTGATTAAGGGTAATATTCGACGGTGATTTCATTTATTACGCATAGTAGTTCTGTCCGTTCTCTTATTAACTACGGCTGTTGCTTACATTTTTTTTTTTTATTCGACTATATTCGCACATTCTCATCAGAAAAGTTTATGCTTCGACTTTGTACATGTACATTCATCAGATTTTTGACGTCAAATTAGTAAAAAATTATTTAGTTTGACCGATGCGAAGTTGGTCGGCAACTGTGTTTAGCCATGGTTAATTGATTGCGGATGAATTATGAATGATGTAAACTGATTGATTTTAACGATCAGTTAAAATTAAGCAGTGATAGCTGACTTCGCGATTCATTACGCTTGATGAAGAAGGGTTGCAAATGAACACGTTATTAATTTCGTAAGCCACTAGTTAGAACAATAGCTACAGCGATGTAACATTTATCTATGACTAAATATTTGCCCACGTTTTCACAAATGTGAGTCTTTTTGTGAACCCCACAGAGAGGCGTTGATGATCAACAATATTCAACAAACCATCGGTCATTTTTGATTATTGTGTACATTTCGATTGCATCGTCATCGTCGATAAGTTGACAGTTTGAGGATGATGAGTGTGGCGGGATGATCAGTATTTATATATGATGATTGATTTGTTATGGAAATCTGTATGGGTGCCCCCACCTGCAAGAACAACTGAAGGAAACTACGGATCGTCCACAACTATGGTCCACAATAAGACTTTCCGGCACAACACTGACCTGTCGATGATCACTCCTATCACAGAGCTGCACTGACTCTGCAGCCTCGAGATCGTCTACGATTTGTCACCAACACGTACAACAACTATTCATCGAGGCGCACCACCGATCTACTTCCGAAGTCGAGGTGGACCCTCTCAAAGACGGCAAGGAAGCAGCTGCTTCCCCACGAAGTCCGTCTTTGAGATGCGTGTCTTGCGCCTCGCTCGTCACGAACATTGAACATTGATTTTACTCACAGACTAATACATTGCCTCGGGAGTACTGTGTCTCGTGCGTGTTTCTGTATAACAATTTCCGTACCACATTCCGTATAACATTTTCCGACACTAACTCGTAAGCTTACCCAAATCCCCGTACCTAAATACCTATCTTTCTTTTATCTGCGACTCGTTGGCGGAAAACTGCTGTCTGTATTAAGGAATCTTTCCGACTCTGCTGTTCAATTGATTTGTTGTGTGCCGGCCTGATTTATTTTAACGGAACTTATCGCACGAGAGTTATATTTTTATTTTCTTGATCAACAGTCAGTGTCGCATCGGTCGCGTTGGTTTTGTTTATGCACCACACGACTAAAACTACTTTTATGGACCGCATGGTCTCGTCTTCGGTTCTTACGAAATGTGCCTTAAAACGTTATAAGCTTGCAGTCAACATGCATTCAAACCAGTGCGACTACCTTGCGGGCACTGTAGCACTCATGGCTGAAGTAAGCGATTCGGTTCAGCACGTGCAGTTTTGCGTTCGATATCGAAGGCCTCGGTGTCTTATTATCCCCGCACGTAACACATAGATCGAGAAAGAAAACGGCCGGTGATGCCCGAAATACGAATTCCGATATGAGAATATTCATCGATCGTTTGTAAACTTCATCTTAAACTCTCAAACCTGGATCGATTAGGGATCATCATGTGTTCCGGAAGAACGCGAGTCTTTGCCAGAACGTACGTATTATCGTTTTTGCCTGTACCGATTGTTTTCGTATTCGAATTAAGTGTACGACTACTTTGATGAGTTTTGTAATTACCTTTGTTTCTTATGAAAGTATCGATGTATTCGTTATTTATTACAGGAAGAACTGTGTATGGTCCGTTTACGATGATATTACACCTCGTACGAAGGCTTGTGAGTGTTACGCAAAGAAAAGGGAAGAACCTGCCGAGTGCAGCGGTCCACACCCGGCAAGTTTTAGAGGATACCCTGCTCGCATCTAAGAGCAGGAATGCTGAGAAGTCCTGAAGAAACTAAGTCAATAAAGGAGAAATGAGAAATTCAGTGGTATTCAACCGCGAAGAACAAGATTAATCGATGCTCCTTTCTCGAAAGAGAAAGCACGGACGAACTCTCCCACTACGATGAGGGAAAATCGAGAAGTGAACACTGAAAAAGCCGCTGTACAGACACGCATCATGCATGAGATGAACGCAGTTCGTCAAATCTGTGATTTCAACGAGATGTTAAAAATGACCCATCGACTCGGAAAAGAGGATCTACTGGAATTACCTCGGTAGCATCGATGGTTAGATACGCCAACATAAACACGATTTAAGTAGCGTTATGGAACGTGAACAGCATAGCCAGAAGAGGAAATGAACTGAAAGCTTTCGCCGACGAGAAAGATAGATGTAATTCTTGGTGATAGAAACCAAAAGCATGCTAGATAGGCATGTAAAAGTCTCCGGCTACACTGGTTACCATAGAAGATCGCAGCTGGAAATTCTACTCTAGACAGCTGCTCGGAAATCCCTTGTTCGATCAGCTCGCCAAAGCGAAAGTCATTCTTCGGAACGAGAGGATCGGCCGCACCGGACGTCGCAACAAATTTTTGTAGCCGTACATTACCGCCGGTAATGCAACCGGTCGAATTGCGCCGCCAGTATAAACCGTAGCTTGTTCTAAACTTGTCGAGACACATGCCAGACTCCAGTGTGGGAGAAGGTATATATATATATATATTCATTTTTAACGATTGATATCTCGGTTTTTTGAAACTTCTCGGATTTGTGTATGAAAAGCAACATCTTTAAAAAGTAATAAAATGATAGAACATTTCATGATCTTGGCTGTTATAGAGGCCCCGTGTATCCAAGAACGGCCTTCAAACAATCACGGCAACAGGACTATGTTAAAATCAAAAACACCCTATAAGTTTCGTATAAAAAAAAAATCGTGTGTCATTTTAGCCATCCCGTTATTGCTGTCTACCTGTGACTCCAACCGAAAGAAGCTCCAGGTCGTACAAAACCAAACACCGCGGCAGATGACCGTCCTGCCGAGAGAAACGAGCACAAGGCACACAAAGTGTGTGGCGTCGCCGCCAAACTCTACCCTAGATTCGCCGACCGATGCGCTGAGCACCCGAACGTGTTCGTATGGCGAGCACAAGCAAACCGCCCAGAACGAGGTGGGCCCTCGCCAAAACTACTCTACGAGGTTCGACTGAGACGTACCCCACACTGCGAAATTGAAGTTAAATTAGATAATTTAGATTAAATGTATGTTTGTAAATGTTCTGTATAGTTTGTATCGGCTCTACATGTTATCTGTGCATCCCTTTTCCGGTTTTCTAAAACTTTTTCTTGACTTTCCAAACTCCTAAACTTACCTAATACTCATCATCTTAAATACCCACATTCGTTTTAAAACCAGCTAAAAAGCCAAAGATCACGAGACCCCACATTCATTACCATCCAACGCACAGTTCTGCAGTGTTGAGCAATACCTCATCACAATAAAATTCTGTTTGAGTTTATTTGGATTTGTATTTGTCATGGTACCAATATCATATTTTTTGTTAACTTCGAATGTCATCGTTAATAATAATTTAATACAAAATCTATACATGTTTTTTGAATATTTTTTTCAATTCTGTTCATTTTTTCACGGAAAGCAGTGTCGAAATTCAGCAAGGGTGTACGTCTTGTCGAGAAGATCGCCGAGCTGATCCAATTTTGCATTTAGAGCGCGAAGGCGCTCTGTGATTTTTTTTGATGTCGATCCGCCGGTGGAGTCCCTCTAGCTCGTCCATGAGGTCGCCGACTCCACTGGCAGAGTTATTTGCAGGCCGTGCCGTTGCCGTGAGAGGTTCACAGCGGCGGAGATGTGCAGGTCTGGGCAGCGGGGAGTCGCTGCTGGCAGGATTGCCGGCGGCGAGATGTTCGTGGCCGGTGGAAGGGCCAGTACAAGCTCGTGCTTTCCTGTTATGGACTCTGCGATCTTTTCGGCGTATTTGATGTGCGCCGGGCATTTCTTGTGGTTTGCAGTGTGAGCCCCGCCGCAGCTTGAGTAGGTGGCCAGCTCGCTCTCCTTCGAAGGATGATCCTTCGCGCATTTGACGCAGATGCTGCGTCGATTACAGTCGGTGGTGGCGTGGCCAAACGCTCAACACCGGAAGCATCGAGTGATCCCGGATGTCTTGTATTCGGTCCAATACACCCTGCAATTAAAAAGGTACCTCATGTTGTTTACGCTTCTCGTGGATGTGCCACAGGCAAAATCCACTTTATAGAGGGGTGGCCTTCCCTCGTCTTTGATACGCATATGACAGGATCTGTTTATTCGTAGTCCGCTCTTGTTGATGGCGTCCGCGACCTAGGCCGGACGATAGCGTGGGAGTTCGCATAATACCATAGCAACTGGCTTATCTTTAGGCAGAGTGTATGCGTGGAACTCAACATCCTTGCCTTTAGAGGCCAGATGCTTCTTAATCAGTGCATGGTCTTCAATATCGTGGAAGGTGATGCGTACCCTACGTGCAGGGTACTTGTACGTGATGCAACCTTTGGCAATGCTGTTGATCAGCTCTTTAAATGCGTCGTGGTCCCGAGGGCGACGCAGGAGCACGATCGGTGTCGCTTTCTTCGGAGGTTTGTCGATGGTATTCGCGGTAGTGCTCGTGCTTTGGGGTCAACGGGTTTCGCAGCCGAAGGAGGAGGCTGCGGGTGTTGTTCTTCATTGTGTATGTACGCAGGCATGGGCCTGCAGTCTGCGTCAGTGTTATCTCCGAGGCTGGCGAATCGATTTCTCGAGAAGAAGTCAGATGTGATGACCACATCTGGTTCTTTGTCGGCTGTCGTGTCGACGGTCATCTGCAGTGGGGCCGGTTCAGCTGGTGTGGTTGGCCGGGCGAAGCAGGCAATGATGGCTCTGTGCCGGCGTTAGGTCGGCGCTGGCGTTGTCATCAGATGTACTGCCGGTGGCGGTAAACGGGGTCACGGCCTTCCGGCATTTGTTTTTGCAGGGTCTGGACGGCGGAACCATGGTAATTTCGCGGCATGCAGCTTCGATTTGTTCTGAGGGAGCGTGTTTTTAAGTCGGAGGGACGATAACATATCCTTCGCTATGAATGTTGTGAGGCGTGGCGGCCTCGGTAGGCCGGGCACTGCGCGTTTGTACTTACGATAAATCAGCCATTCCGAAGGCTGGGGAAAACCATAAGGCAGGTAGGTACCAACACTGAGGTGCTTTTGCAGGTATGCAATTTGCTCGCTGTTCTGCAGAGCAAAGGAAGAACACGTCTGCTCTGTACCGATGCTGCTAGTCAACTGACGAATCTATCGCAATCAATCAATCCAAATAATTTTATTGCTCTTAAATTAGTATACATGGCTTTGCGTGGCCGGTTTGTTTGTACAGGTTTTGCGGTGTCCTTACCGTTGCCGGTAGTTATCCGTGATTAAAAATTATGTGTTGTGTGGGGTGTTGAAATTTTTTAATCGTCTCTGCAAGTTTTTTCCGGGGAAAAATTTTCAAAAAACCGAGGAGAAGCTATCGTATAGCGTGACTGGTTTATATATGATTTTGAGAGGTATTCCAGGTATATCGTTTAATTTTCTTTGTCATACTAAATAAATAAACACTAACGGCTCATGTCATTAGTTTGCAATACAATAAATTAAGATGTCTTTAGATTTGATACAAAATACATGTAACTTATTGGCCTGATCACTCATTGAGTAACGGCAGGTTTTTCCATACCCTTGAATAAATTCATTTTGAAAACTGGAATTACACTGTTAATAATGTGATTTTAATCGATAAACAAACACATGAATAAATATAATTATCAGTTTTCAACAATATATATATATATATATATATATATATATATATATATATATATATATATTGTTGAAGCCTGCCGTTTACAAAACTTTTTAAATTTATATTTTATTTTTATATGTCTTGCCACTGAAAACTCGTTCAATAGCTTTGAATTCAGTTATTGCATGGGATTCAGCACAGTAGGACAGATAGATCTGTTTGCGATGCTATACGGAAGAGATTGAATTCAAATTTCATGCCGGTGCCAAATTAAAACATTTGGAAAACGTTGACGGAAAAATAATCTGTGTTTAAAAATCAATTCCTAAACCGTATCAATCATTCCTAATTCCTACATTTACCCTTGCCTAGATTTTGGAAATAATCATATAATTGTAGCATTACAAGAAAATAAATAAATAAATTAAGATACTTGTTTTGTGTTTAATTTACCTTAAACACAGCGCAAGTTTTTTTTCCTTACTAATGACTTCTTGAATTTGTGTTTTCGGATCTATATCCTCTTCGATAAGGCCACGCAGGTACTCGAACTTTTCTTTCGACATCCTGAAGTACGTCTTATACCGATTTAGGGTGCTCTTATATAATATGTATATAATAAATATGTAAAAATATGTATATTATAGATTATATACATATTTGTTTGTCGTTTGCGTGTGTGTTGTTTATGTTCGATGCCTCTGCTGAGAGTTAAATCAATTTTGTCCGTAGTGTGTTTCGAGTCGTTTTGTTGTTTTTGCATGTTAGGTGTATGCTCTGAAATTTTCAAAACCGAGCCAAAGTGATGCATCGCAGAATCAAAAAAAAAAAACACATTTTATTGCTCATAAAATTAATTTACATGGCCTGTGGAGCCGGTTGTTACTTAGAACTAATGGTTCCCGGTAGTTAACCGCGATTATAAATTGGACGTAGTGTGTTGTAATAATTGAAAATTTTGTGTTTGTTTTGCCCGGGAAAATTTTTTCAAAAAACCGAGAGTAAATTGAAAGTGATGTATCGCGTTGCGTGGCAGGTTTATGTATGATTTCGGGTGGTATTACAGGTATATAGTTTAATACTAAAATAAATATTAACGGTTAAAGCCTTAGTTTACAATACAATAAACACAGAATAATACATGTAACTTTAATGGCCTACCTTATTGAATAAAAGAAAGGTTTTTCCGTACGTTTGAATAAATTAATTTTGAAAACTGGAATTACCTTGTCAATCATGATTTTAATAGATTTACAAACAGACGAATAAATATAATGATTAGGCTTCAACACACACACACACATACATACACACACACACACACACATATATATATATATATATATACATATATTTATATCCCAATCAAGCTATGTCTAAAATAATGAAGTTCATTTATTAATCTTTAATCTTGTACTGAAATACGAGGTCAGACAATTAAGTAATACGACCGTTTTTTTTTCTCGGCCTGTGGTAACACTGCGAATCTGTAACTCCGCGACCGTAATAGCAGATCCCTACTCTCTCGATTGAGACCTTGACCACCCTCGTACGATCATTTCTTCGCCAGCTGTTTAGTGTTTTGTAACAACGCGCGAGTAGTGCATGTCACGAAAATGGAACAGAGAAATTTAGAGCAACGGTGCGCGATAAAATTTTGTGCAAAACTCGGCGAAACCGCGACAGAAACGTATGAAAAAGTGCTTAAAGTGTATGGTAGTGATGCCCTGAGTCGTAGTCAGGTGCTTCGGTGGCATGCCGATTTTAAAAAAGGCCGTGAGAGCGTCAAAGACGAGGCGCGGATAATAAGTGAAAACCATGTTGATTTGCTTCTTCGACAGCAAAGGGGTGGTTCACAAAGAGTTCGTACCACCTGGACAAACCGTAAATCAAGTATTCTACCGCAATGTGCTCGAAAAATTACGAAAAAGGGTGCTCAGAGTGCGTCCAGAGATCGCGAAGACTTGGGTTCTGCATCACGACAATGCTCCCTGTCACAGTGCGTTCAGTGTCTCTCAGTTTTTGGCGTCTAAAGGCATCGCAACGTTACCACAACACACACACAACCGCCCTATTCACCGGACATGTCACCCTGCGACTTTTTCCTGTTCCCCCATATGAAAAAATTCGTCAAAGGTCGACATTTTGACTCCGTTGAAGATATCCAAGAATCTGTGACGAGGGTACTCGGAGAGGTCCCACAAGAAGTGTTCCAGAATTGTTACGAAAACTGGAAAACTCGCTGGAATAAGTGTATAGATGCGGGAGGGGACTACTTTGAAGGGGATCGCAGCGATGTACCTTAATTTTTAAATATACTCGATTTTTGAATTTTGTCGCATTACTTAATTGTCTGTCGTAATGTCTCTGATAATGAATTTGTGGATAAAGCGCTCTCTCAATTACCTAGGATTTTGAGTGACGATTTTAAAGTGAATTTTGCTTCAGAGGAGGAACAACTTTTGATCGGTTTTTTGATTATAAATTTCATTTTAAAATGAATAATGATGGCACTGTATCCACCACTAAATTAGGAAGTACAATTGACTCTGTATTTGTTAGAAATTTAGATAAATTACAATCAAAAACAGTCATTTCATATTTTAGTTATCATAAGCTAATTGCCTTCTTTCTGGAACATGAATCGATGGAAACTTCGTAATAATAAATTAAAATATTCAATAAATTGTGTATACTCATTGTGAATTATCTCATAAACCTAACCTGTTCTCTACCTGATGTGCATGTATATTTTGTGTAAGTTTGTTTACTACAGTAGTGTGTAGTGTAAAATACACGGTATCTTTTTTTCTCATTTCTTTTGTAGCTACAACAGGAAGCGAGATATTTTAAAACCCGGAATTTAACACTTTTTCCGTGTTGGCCGTTGCAGCGTGAGGTCTGAACAGTTCACAAGTGTAATTGTACGTTAGACATCCTCCCCTCTCTCAGACAATCAGGATTTGATTATCCATTTAGATCCAATATTTTACAGTCAGATCCACTGGACAATGTAACTCTACATATATTTAACAATATATATATATATATGTATATAAATATATATATATATATATATATATATATATACATATATATATATATATATATATATATATATACATATATATATATATATATATATATATATATGTATATATATACATATATATATATATATATACATATATATATATATATATATATATATATATATATATATATATATGTATATATATATATATATATATATATATATATATATATATATATATATATATATATATATATATATATATATATATGTATATACGTATATACATACATATATGTATGTATATATATATATATATATATACATATATATATATATATATATATATATATATATACATATCTATATATATATGTATATATATATATATATATGTATATATATATATAAATGTATATATATATATATACATGTTTATATATATATATATACATATATATATATATATATATATATATATATATATATATATATATATATATATAATTTTGACGTAAGAATAATGTTTAAAACATCACCTTTAATAAAAATACAAAGAAGACATACGTTATGTGTCCATTGAATTATTAAACACACAAATAGAAACTTCAGTGCGAATCACCAAATACTATCGGATCAAATCGTATTAAAAACGACAATATTTTGTGATTTAAAATTAAAATTGTAATCATGGAATCAATTGTTTGAGAAAGATTAAATTTAAACAAAAACTTTCTATCGTTGTAAAATATTATAAAATAGAAAGAGAAATAAATACAATTCCTTGAGGTAATTTGCGTTACGATTATATCAATTTGGCATTACAATCTATTACAAAAAGACAAAACCGAATTTAATTTTTATGTATGAAAATTGTTTTAACTTATAAGTTATTTTATAAGTATCGAATAATAGTTGGTACAATAATCAGATATTAGATTGGACTGAACAATATTTAAAAGTGTTATATTAAATGTTGTATATTCATCATTTTTGAAATGCTCGAAGATGATGTCATCATAATCGAAATATGCACAAGAAAAATTCAAAAATGAGAATTATTTATTGAACATTTTTGCATAGATTGTAGAGGAAAAAGAATTCATTTGTGGTTGTGAAATCAGCTAGTGTCAAAACTGTCGTGTATGTTTTGTAAAATATATAAATATGGTAAATATCCATTCCTCACACATGTACTATAGTTTCAGTAACATTCACTATATATACAGTTTCGACCTGCTTGTCTACAAGGTAGTCTGATGCCTCCTGGGAATTGGTACCTGAGTGAGCCAACAACAAGTCACTCTTCAATGTGCGACTAAGTAAAATACTAATTGTCTCCGACTAGTACGGATAAAAGTAACCGTATGATAATCAGTTGTTTAAGTTAACAACAGTGAATCCAATCATTGCGTATCATGGCAATTCATGATAGAGCTGTAAGGCAGGAATAGCCTCAAAAATCCACATCACCATGGAAGCGACTGTGACTACCATTTTATATTTTTTATTTAAATTAATATTTTATTAAAACTTTCATCAATGAATTATAAAACATTATTTTTCAATAATTCTGAAATACGAGCGAGTGTTGATATTATTAATTGATACAAGTGTTTAATACACTGACGGTATGTGACCAGGTCTGAACGCATGGTGCGTACGGAGTATCGTACTCACGGTCCTGTGTTCGTGACGCGAGATATAATTTTTATTTTTTTTAACTTCCGAAATAGACGCGTGTCGAACAAAACACAAATTGTTGATATTTTTCATTGACAAAGTGTTTCATGCACTGGCGGAACACAGACACGACCGAACGCATTGTGCAAACGCGGCATCTTACTCGCAGTCCCCGGTTCGAGTCCCGTGACCCGTTGAATAATTTTTAGTTTTTTTTTATCTTCAGAAGTAGACGCGAATGTCGAAGAAAACACAAATTGTTGATATTTTTCATTGAGAAAGTGTTTAATACACTGGCGGAACACAGACACGACCGAACGCATGGTGCAAACGCGGTATCGTAGTTGCGGTTCGGGTTCGAGTCCCTTGACCCCATGTATAATTTTTATTTTTTTTTATCTTCAGAAATAGACGCGAATGTCAAAGAAAACACAAAATTTTGATATTTTTCATTCACAAAGTGTTTAATACACTTGCGGGAGAGAGACACGACCGAACGCATGGTGCAAACGCGGCATCTTACTCGCAGTCCCCGGTTCGAGTCCCTTGAATCGATGAATAATCGTTATTTTTTTTATCTTCAGATATAGACGCGAATGTCGAAGAAAACACAAATTGTTGATATTTTTCATTGAGAAAGTGTTTAATACACTGGCGGAACACAGACATGACCGAACGCATGGTGCATACGCGGTTTCGAACTCGCGGTCCCGCGTTTGAGTCCCGTGACTTGAAGACTAATTTTTATTTTATCTTCAAACATAGACGCGAAAACTGGTTAAAAAATGTTTTTTTTTTGGGCAAAAATAGGCTTTTTGGAAGATAATCGAATCGAGTTGCACATTACGCGATAGACGTGTACTGTCATAATCAGTAAATATCTACGACTTGCCATACGATTTGCATCAACATGGCATTTCTACCGACACCAGCTACAAAGTGATCACATATACAAAACCGTGAAGCGGACCGGATATGCGTAACTGATCTATCACTGCGCTCTCGGAGCCTATTCTAACGCTGAAATTCATGTGTAAAGATGTGGCATATGAGAAGTGGCTTCAATTTCGCCCTCGGCAATTCATCAGCCGCTCCCTCTCAGTATATATGTTGATCACACGACACCCATTCCGAAACAATATAATATTTTATATATTGATCAGATGATTATTTCTATAACCAGTGTAGAATTTGTAATATAAAGAATATATAAATAGTACGTAAACGGATAAAGTAGCCGATATCATTTTATCAAATAACTTGGTAGTGATTTGAAAATGCTAAACGAAAATAAATTAAAAAAAAAAATAAATAAATAAACAATTAAATGACAATAAATTTCGATAAGGCAATATCAAACACGAGGGCAAAACAATCTAAAGCTTCTAATTGTTAGATGTGTTTGATAGAATTTACGTTTGCATATAGTTCGGAAACATACATTTAACAATAAATAAAAGCACTTATTTTGTCGATCCTCAGTTGTCTCGTTGCCATTACTCAACCAAACAGCTCTCTTTTATAACACTCACCGATAACACTCACAATCAGTCACAAAGATCCCGCTGACATCTCTCTGTTTATAAAGTGATCCAATTGGAATAATTGCATCTTTTTTTTTATAAAATATTCGATTAAGTAAAAAAGCAAACGAACAAATTAGAAAATCTGAAAATAATTTTATCGAATAGTCGTCCAATGATACAAATATTTTCAAAGATGATATATGAAACAACGAAAATTAATCACTTTTTTTAAAAATTGAAAAACAGAAATAAGTGTACATCAGACATTCTCTCTCTCTCTCTCTCTCTATATATATATATATATATATATGTATATATATGTATATATATATATATATGTATATATATATGTATATATATATGTATATATATATGTATATATATATATGTATATATATAATCATCATCATCTTCAGCCTCTGTTAATCCACTGCTGGAGAGATTCTCTCTCTCTCTCTCTCTCTCTATATATATATATATATATATATTCATCATCATCTTCAGCCTCTGTTAATCCACTGCTGGAGACAGGCCTCTTCCATGACTTTCCATTTTGTTCGATTCAGTGCCTCTTTTTCCACAGTTTTCCAAAAAAGTTTTTAATATCCTTATCCCATCTGTTCATTGGTCTCTTTCTGGGTCTTTTTATATTCCTTGGTTTCCAGTCAATAATTTCTCTTGCCCATCGGTTTTCCTCTCTTCTTGCGACATGTCCCGCCCATTTCCATTTCAGACTCTTTACTCTTCTTATTACATCTGTGACTCCTGTTTGTTTTCGTATCCATTCTATTCTCTTTCTATCTCTTCTTGTTATTCCCAACATGCATCTTTCCATACTTCGTTGTGTTGTTTGGAGTCTCTGAACTATTTTGGCGTTAAGCACCCATGTTTCGCTGCCGTAGGTAAGGACATACACCGATCAAATACTTTTTTCTTTAAACAGAGTGGGATTGTTGATTTAAATATCGAGGCGTTTCGTCCGAAAGAGCTCCATCCCATCTTTATTCTCCTATTTACTTCTTCAGTGAATGATTCATCTTTGTTGATAAGCTGGCCAAGATAGACATATTTCATAACTTCTTCTATTTCCATTCCTTTTATTTCAATTATATATATATGTATATATATATATATATATATATATATATATATATATATATATATATATAGATAGATAGATAGATAGATAGATAGAGAAGAAGACAGAGAAGTAAATAGATAAAAGCATTAATAATAATGCTAAGAAATTAGATGAAAAATATGTACTGAAATCAGAACCATTACAATAATGAAAGAAATGAACAGGAACGAAGTAATACGATAAAAAAAATGTACTTTGAGTGTATTAAAAAATATTATTTAACATTCATTTCTATATAATTGGTTGAAATGAAATCAAATATCAAAGTATATTGATGTGAAATTAACAATAATAAATAAAAAAAGTTGAAACAATGTCGGGTCGTTATAAAACATCTTAATTGATACATTATATTTTTTTGAAATAAAATCAGCCTAAGCAAGATGTATCTGGAATTGTATTTGGATATGTTATATTTTGGATATTTTATAACATAAATGCTGCAGGTTTGAAATAAAACACAAAAAATATTTGTTTACTATTATTGTTTAATTGTTGTTACTATGATGAACACCTCTTACTGGCCATCGGGGAGGGCTGACGCCAGGTCACTGACCGTCGTCCACCTCGCGCTGCGCCACCAGCAGGCTAGGCCGCTGATGTTTGCAGCGCTCGGCGACGAGGTCGATTGTTCCCAGTCCGCGGACTAGGGCGTTTTCGATGGAGCTCGCTCGCCCGTACAATCGGCTAGCCTGTCGGCGGACAAACTCGTCGATGGCAGGGAGGCGGAGGTCCCGGTGAAGAGAGGTGTTCCTCACCAGGAAATGCGCATCGGTGATGTGGCGCATGACCCGGTTTTGGAACACCTGTAGCCGCTTGATGTTTGTCGGGTTGTAGGCCCAGGCAGTACTCGCATACGTCACGATCGGCCGAATGAAGTTGAGGTAGAGCAGACGCTTACATCTCAACGACAATTTCGACTTCCTGTTCAGCAGCGGGTACAGCCTGCAGAGCTGGCCCTGAGTCTTCGCCAGCACGTGCTTGACGTGCGTCTTGAAGGACAGGTGCCTGTCGAGCATGACCCCTAGGTACTTGGCCTCGCTCGACCACCCGATACGGGAGCCGCAGGACTCGAGAGGCTCGGGTTCGCGCTTCGCGCATCTGGGCGGACGAAACATGACCGCCACCGTCTGCAGAAGACGGTGGCGGTCATGTTTCGTGAACACGCAGAGTGTTCACCCTCACTCTCCACGTACGGTAGTACGTTTCGAGCTCAGACATGTGGACCTGCAGCTTAGTGTGGATGACTTTCGGTTGCCATGATTGCACAATTACCGCGATGTCGTCCGCAAAGAGCGCCATGTGCTGATCTCTCGGCATGCCGTTGACGTACAGATTGAACAGCACAGGGCCCACCACACTTCCTTGCGGGACACCGGCCGCTATTGGTCTAACGGTAGACCGCTCCCCGTCAACACTCACGTAAAAGGACCGACCCTCCAGATATGACGCCACCAGGTGGATCATACTGTCGGGGAAGCCCAAACACACGAGCTTGTACAGGAGGCCGGCATGCCAGACCTTGTCTAACGCTTTTTCAATGTCTAGAAACACGACACCAGTGACGCGATTCTCATTGAAGCCGCGGGTCACGCGTTCCGTGAGACGGACAAGCTGCTGCGTCGTCTCGTGACCAGCGCGAAATCCAAACTGCTCGTCGATGATGAGCCCGCGAGCGGACACAACATCGAGCATCCTCTTGAGCAGGGTTCTCTCGAACACCTTACTCACGGAGGAGAGCAGGGAAATCGGGCGATAGGGATTCTTCAGCGACTTGCCCGGCTTTGGCACAGCGATGACCTTCGCAAGTTTCCAGCGGAGGGGGTAGTGACCGGTACGATAGATCCCGTTAAAGATCTTCGCCAGCAGCACCAGAGCCCTCTCAGGAAGACGTTTCAGTGCAGCATTCCCGACTTCATCGTCTCCTGCTGCCTTTTTCACTGCGAGTGCGCTAATCACCCCGGCGACGTCCCCGGGAGTCAGAAAGTCAGGCGAGTGGGTCGGTGGCATGGCGAGGTATCGACGAACGAATGCCTCGACATACTCGGCGCTCTCAGCGACACCTGGAGGATCAGTCGTAAACTGAGCCTCCAGGATGTCCGCGAAAACGTCGGCCTTCTCCTGAGGGTCGGTGGCAACGCTACCGTCGTCCCTTTCTAGCGCAACGCACCTGGATCGACTCTTGGTCAACCGACGCGTACATGCCCACAGCGACGAGTCGTCTGTAGACATGTCCATCGTCTGGTCTAACCAAGTGTTATCCCTGTACTTAACTACCTCCTCCCTGACCTCAAGGCTAAGGCGGTTTAGTAGTCTGCGGTCGTCCGGGTGGCGAAAACGCTGACATAGCTTCCTGATCCGGTTCTTCCTCCGGATTAACTCGCGCACATCGTGTGGTAGCTGGCGGTATGGTGGCAATCGCCGAGTTTGAATTCGGCTCTCGGTGATCGCGTCGCGAACAGCACAGTGTAACTGATCCAAAGCGCTCTCTACCTCCGGTCACAGATCCGATGTGGCCGCGGAGATCAATCCGCGCATCGACTCGCTCGCCGTAGCTATCCCAGTCAATCCGAGTGTTAAACTGCGGACGGACAGGTCTTGCACACCCAAGTCCGATAGCGACAGCAACACCGGGTTGTGATCAGAGTCGAGTTCCGACAGAGACCACAGCCCGTAGTCACAGTCTACGTCCTTAAGGATTGCCACGTCCAGCACGTCGCCTCGGTCACGAATGCCCAGGTGCGTGATGTCCTTGGGTGCCACGACAGCATACCCAGAGGATATGGCGTGTCGTGCCAGCGTGCGCCCCCCCGCTCGTTTGGAACACGCGAGTGCCATGACGGGTGCTTCGCATTCAAATCGTCCGCCAGGATGGCGGGCGACTTCATGTTCAGCAGAGCATCAATGTCCCTTGTCTCTAGATGCAGTCCAGGCCGATTGTAGACCGCAGCGAGCAGCAGGTCACGTCCGCCGAGATGTATTGACTTATGAGATCTCAACTACCGTTTATATACTGTTCTAGATGATGAAATTGCATTTTATTTAAGCGTGTGAATACAGGGATCACGACAGGAACGTGAGAACTTTTATTAAGACGGATACACATAACTTAAGGGGACCCGGTGGTCTAGAATTTTCGAAAAATCGATTTTTTTTTTCGAAAGTATAGTATCTTAAAAATATACTGTTAAAATTTGATGACGAAATTCAGAGTATTTCAGGATCTACAGCCCATTAGAAGGTCAGGTAGGTAGAAGAATAAGTGGAGCGAACGTGGACTTTAAACGCGTTTATCTCGAAACTACTTTTTTTCGTCTTGCGAGGGCCAGAAAAAAAAACTACTTGACCGATTTGTCTGAAATTTTAATATGTTATTCTGAATAGTTCTAGCTCTCGCTGGAAGTAAAACTAATAGTTTCCGTAAAATATTTATATTTTTTTATTAACAAAACATTCAAAAATACTGGTCGTTTTAAAACTTGTACTTTTGACTACGCGCCATTTTGTCAAATTTTTTTTTTTATTCTACCGTCCTGCGATAGCTATACTTATACTAATTAAAAATTCGTCAATTGTTTTATTTCAGATCAGAGGGAGAGATAAATCATCATTCACCACGCAATTCCATTTTTTTAGAGAGGGAGACTTCAGCATCATTTTTCTAATTTAAAAAATTTTTTTTTTTGTCTTTATTTTCATTTTTGTGTAGTTTATTAGTAATAAAATAAGTGTAAAAAAATTTGAAAACATTATTCATTACCCTCATATAGAAAAATTTTTTTAAAATAGCTTAAATTTTAGGCAGCTAGACCACTGGGTCCCCTTAAATTTGACGGTCTGCCTGATCTGGTCACGTCTTTAATGGATTCACCCCCGGCAGAAATTTGTATAAACCATCTCTGGGCCGTTCTTGATGTAACTGTATTTTATCGAAACGCAGTACTATTTTTTTGCAGCTTCTGTAGCGTTAGTCCCAAGTTTAAATTCATAAAGCAAACACGTACGTATCACATTATTTTTCACATACATTTTTTAGGGTTAGAATTATTTTTTGAATTAAAGTGAACAGTTCGAGATTCATTTAAAACACATGCTAATATTACTGATAAACAATTCTTGGAACTTTGTCCAATAACAAGTGCAAACAATTCTTGGAATTATTGTACGTTCTAACAGCGACAGAACTTTCTTGGTTACCTAATATTTACATATACTTATTTGTATATATATATATATATATATATATATATATATATATACATACATATATATATATATATATATATAAAACAGGTGGGCTGAAAAGTTCGTAGGCTGACACATAGATGGCGCTACTAGTACCAAATCCATATGATTTTTAGTTAGCCCTAACCTTCAAAAGACGCGTGTATAAATTTGACAGCTGTTGCACTATTAGTATCTGAGTTATAGCAATTTTAGTGAAAGAACTTTTGTTACCTTGAAAAAATGGATAAAAAGGAATTTCGTGTGTTAATAAAGCATTGCTTTTTGGCGAAAAAAAATACTGTTGAAACCAAGGCTTGGCTTAATAAACATTATTCGGACTCTGCACCAGGAAAATCAACCGTAGAGAAGTGGTTTGCTAAATTTAAACGAGGCGAAATGAGCACCGAGGACGATGCACGCAGTGGACGCCCCAAAGAGGCTGTTACCGACGAAAACATCAAAAAAGTCCACAAAATAATGTTTGATAACCGTAAAGTGAAGTTGATTGAGATAGCTGAGACCCTAAAGATATCAAAGGAACGTGTTGGTCATATCGTGCATGAATATTTGGATATGCGAAAGCTCTGTTCAAAGTGGGTGCCGCGCGATCTCACAATCGACCAAAAACAACAACGAATCGATGATTCTAAGGAGTGTTTGGAGCTGTTCAATCGTAATAAATCCGAATTTTTGCGTCGATATGTGACGATGGATGAAACATGGCTCCATCATTTCACACCGGAGTCCAATCGACAGTCAGCCGAGTGGACTGCACGTGATGAACCGACTCCAAAGCGTGGAAAGACGCAAAAGTCGGCTGGCAAGGTTCTGGCATCAGTATTCTGGGATACTCATGGTATAATATTCATTGACTATCTTAAAAAGGGAAAAACCATAAACAGCGACTATTACGTAGCGTTATTGGAGCGTTTAAAAGACGAAATCGCGAAAAAGCGGCCTCATTTGAAGGAGAAGAAAGTGCTCTTTCATCAAGACAATGCACCGTGTCACAAATCAATGAAATCGATGGCGAAATTGCAAGAATTGGGCTTCGAATTGCTTCCGCATCCACCGTACTCTCCAGATCTGGCCCCCAGCGACTTTTTTCTGTTCTCAGACCTCAAGAGGATGCTCGCTGGACGGAAATTTTGATCCGATGAAGAGGTAATCGCCGAAACTGAAGCCTATTTTGAGGCTAAAGACAAATCGTATTATAAAAATGGTATCGAAAAATTGTATGACCGCTATAATCGTTGTATCGCCCTCGAAGGGAACTATATTGAATAATAAAATCAAATTCTATCAAAAAAAAATTTTTTCTATGCAAGCCTACGAACTTTTTAGCCCACCTGTTATATATGCGTGTGAGTGCATGTGACTGTGTATCGTTTAACCGAAAGATATATTTTTAATTTCAAACGGGGCACTTAAAAGAATGTGCGTTCGATATATATTTAGTACTTTGTATACATTACTGTTACTACGAACGTTTTTCCGGTTCACTTCCGTTTATTTGTAGGGTAGAAAATAAACGAAGAATAGAAAGAACTGCTACCTATAATGACTGTTTTGAATCATTAATCAGTTGTAATTATGTACGTTTACAACTGAGTCGTGTGCCATATTATCGAAATAATTGACTTATTAACAATGATATTTTTTTCTTTATACCAGATACAAAAATCGTTAACGGATAATTTTTCTTCGTATAAAAAATTGCTTGGACCGAGTGGTAAGCAAACTTAAAATACTTCTAGACCGTTAAGGGTTAATTCAGTACAGTTGACTAAAACAGTACAACGCGCTTATTGCACGGCGGCAAATTGAAATTGTCGCTCTAACAGAACCCACAGCATAAAATTGATATTTATATTTACAAGGGGAGAGAGGACACGACCTCGGAAACTGAGTTTAGGACCAAACTTCGTGTAAGTGGTAGGGGTACCCCAAAGGTGTTAATATAGTTACGTACTAGCTCGCATTATTCAGCCATTTTCGAAAGAAGAGGCTCCAAATTTTCTGCATCTTATAAAAGAAATTATTTCTTCGATATTTATTAGCTTGACAGTTATATGGTAACGCGCAGACTTGAAGATTCTGATGTGTCTGGTTCTAATCTCGCTCTCGATTCATTTTGCATCTTCACTGAATTATTATTTAATGCATTTTATTAAAAAACAAATATTTAATTAAATAAAGATGAAATAACATTTTCTTGTAATTTTCTTTTGAAAAACATTATTTTTTATATTTTTACAATTTTACTTCAGAAATGGTTATTTCACGATTTTTTTTTTAATTTTTTGTATTATTTTGCAAACATGAACACTTTAATATATGAATATGTTTGCAAAATAATGCCAACAATTAAAAAATTCAAGAAAAAATTTTTTTCTGAAATAAAATTGTAAAAATGTAAGAAAAGAGCGTTTTTTGAAAGAAAATTTCAAGAGAATGTTATTTTATCTTTATTTAATTAAATGTTTGTTTTTAATAAAATGCATTAAATAATAATTCAGTCAAAATATAAAAAAAACCTGCATGAACCGGGTGAGACTCGAACCTGACACGGCAGACACTTGAAATCGGCTTGATACCACCTAGCTATCAAAATAATTGACGACGAGCAGATGTTTTTCTTGCGGAAACTTTAGAGCCTTTTTTCTTGAAAATAGCTCGATAGTGCGAGCTAGTACGTTACTATATTAACACCTTTGGGGCACCCTACCACTACAAGAAGTTTGATCTCAAAGTCAATTTCCGAGGTCGTATCCTCCCCTTGTAAGACAATCCATTAACTAAGAAGAATATATCATCCTCGCATCCATACAGAACCGTCTTATCAATTTCCTACATGTGCAGGATGAAAATTCATCGTTCTACAACTGTCCACTCGATTTCAGCCGCGTGCCTTCACGTTGACCTCGATTGAATCACAATTAATGCATTGAATATATTTTAAAAGGAATTAACGAGCAGCGTATTACACATTTTATTAACTAGTATCGATAATAAAATAAATAAAAAAACTAATAAATATTAAGTACACGATGCACAAGGACAGTTACTTCTATGAACAGGTATTTAATGGTATTTGCATTTTTTTTTTTAAATATCAATATTGCAAATATAACAACTAATTGTTTATAAACAACTTAACTGCGTTTAAGAAAAAAACAGTGTATCAACGTATGATTGATGGATCGATTGGTTGAGCCGCTGTGATTTTAAGAAAAAATTCTATCACGGTTTCGAATAAAAACGCACGGCCCGATCATACTTGCAGTACACATTCGTTTTCCATCGATCAGTGAACACAGATTAATCTCGCTGAAGCACACTCCAACGCTTTTCGAAAGAGTGAAAACATTGTCGAACACTGAAAATTACTTCAAAATGGTTCAAATGTCACTAGTCGTTTTCCAAGTAGCCATCATCGTTGCAGTTTTTACTCAGGTGAGCTTTTTTTGATTTTGTGTCTGTTCTCCGTATATTCTTTGATCGATCATGAACGTTCTACACAAAAGTATTCTTTATAATGCTATAGGTATTATAAGATTATTATTAGAGCTGGTATTCAAGGAACCACAAATACTGTTTTATTAGGAGGTTGCACAGAAAGTCGCTATGTTTTTTTGAGCATTCATTCCAATAACAAAATGTGCGAATACATTTGATCCAAATATTTGTCCTCTGAATCTATGACATTTTCCCACTTTCCTGGCAGAAGTTGGATTCCGCGACGAAATAATGGTCTGTATTTTGATCCAATCCATTCAGTAACCCAATTTTCGACTTCTCCGCAGTTATGGAAGAGTGTATCCTCCAAAGCGTGTTGCATCGATCGGAACAGATGGTAATCGCTTGGGGGCAGATTCGGAGAATACGCTAGGTGCGGGAGAAACAACCATTCATTCGAGGTCCATCAGTGTTCGTTTCACGAGTAGGGGGTGTCCGACGCGCACTTCTTCGTTCGGAACGATACTCTGCATAACGACTTCCGGATCCCTACACTCTGCGAGTTTGTGCGTTGTCAAGCTCGCACTCTGTACGGCCGGTCCGAATCCAGCCAGAACGCCCTGATTAACACCCTCGGCGCATACGATCCGTCCAACCCGTGGTACCGCTACAGGCGGCCGAGACTACTGGCGTTGTGATGGGTACACCTCCACCTTCATTGACGAGAACTGGTCACGGCCCGGCCGTGGGTCGTGAGCAGCGAGCTTCCCTCGCGCCCCGAGCCGAACCTCCCCCCCCCCCGGATCACTGCCGAGTAACTGTAAATAAACATAAGCTCGAATCAGTGCCGTCCGCTCTCCTCGACGTGATTGATTTGTTGTCGTTGTAGAGCGATGTTTTCTCTACATGAGTAACAGTCCCCGTACCTAACACTCACCCCAAGCGTACTACACGCTGGCGCAACATAATGGTGAATAGGGGGTGGGTGATCTTTATACCCGTCGAATGAGGTCAACTAGGTTTTTTGAAAATTTTCCTAGGCAGCAAAGATTATGATTATGACATAGGACAGAGCACATGTTGTTAGATAAAACACGTTACAGTCTAGTTTTGAAAGGGATCGAATCCGCAGGAACGACAAAGCAACTACACGGATACAGAGATTCCAACCACTGTCAGCTAATCTAAAAACGCGTTAAAAAACAGCTATAGCAACTCGGGGCCAAGTATCGTCATGGAGAAGAATATCTGTCCGTGTGCCGTCAGTGTATTAAACACTTTAGCGATGAAAAATATTAACAATTTGTATTTTATTCGACATTCGTAATATATTTCAGAAGTTAAAAAAAAGAAAAAATAATCCTAGAGTCACGGGACTCGAACCCGGGACCGTGGGTACGATACCGCGTATGCACAATGCGGTCGGACCTGGTCACGTGCCATCAGTCTATTAAACACTTCAGCGATTAAAAATATTAACAATTAGTATTTTCTTCGACATTCGCGTATATTTCGAAAGTTAAAAAAAAATGAAAATTACTCTTCGAGTCGCGGGACTCGAACCCGGGACCATGGGTACGATACCGAGTATGCACAATGCGGTTGGATCTGGTCAAGTCCCGCACGTCTATTAAACACTTTATCAATGAAAAATATTAACAATTAGTATTTTCTTCGACATTCGCGTATATTTCGGAAGTTCAAAAAATTAAAAATAATCCACGGATCACGGGACTCGAACCCGGGAGCGCCGATACGATACGCGTATGCACAATGCGGTCGGACCTGGTCACGTACCGTCAGTGTATTAAACACTTTACCAATGAAAAATATTAACAATTTTTGTTTTCTTCGACATTCGCGTATAATTCGGAAGTTAAAAAAATAAAAATTATTTCTCGAGTCGCGGACCTCCAACCCCGGACCGCGGGTACGATATCGCGTATGTACAATGCGGTCGGACGTGGTCACGTGTTATTAGTGTATTAAACACTTTAGCAATGAAACATATTAACAATTAGTATTTTCTTCAACATTCGCGTATATTTCGGAAGTTAAAAAAAATAAAAAATAATCCACGGGTGACAGGACTCGAACCCGGGACCGCGGGTACGATACCGCGTATGCATAATGTGGTCGGATCTGGTCACGTGTATTAAACGGTTCAGCAATGAAAAATATTAAGAACCTCCCATTCATTCGAGCTCCGTCAGTGTTCGTTTCACGGTGCTGAGCGTTGTCATGGAGAAGAATCACTTTTCGGCGATTTGATGCAATCGATGGTCGTTTTTGCATCGAATTATCATTCAAACGCTCCGATTGTCATCGATAACGTTCGACGGTAATTGTTCCCTCCGGTTTTAACAGTTCATGATACACGACACCCCTTCCACATTCCACCAAATAGAGAGCATTGCTTTGTGACCGTGGATGTTTCGCTTTGATGGCTGGCCGGGATCAACCCATTGTTTCTTACGTTTCGGGTTGTCGAAATAGATTTATTTTTCGTCACCGGTCATCGGAATACACCACAAGAAAGACTTTCATGCCTTGCAAGCAAATAAATCGAGATGTTTAAACGATTAGCAATTGCATTTTCGTGTGGCAATTCATGTGGCAGCCATCTCCCTTCTTTCTGGATCTTTCCCATGGCTTGTAAACGTTATGAAATGATCAATTTATCGACTTCGAGCTGTCGAGCCAATTCTTTGAGTGTTTGAGCGAGGTTTTCTTCCAATAGAGCTTGCGATTGTTCATCTTCGAACTTTTTCGATCGACCTGACCGTCGTTTGTCGTGAACGTCACAATCGCCACTTTTGAATCGTCGAAACCAATCTCTACATACCGTTTTCGATGGAGTGGATCCACCATAAGTTTTCGCAAGCTATCGATGAGCTTCATCTGCACTTTTCTTCAAATCAAAGAAGTGTAGAAGGACAACGGAAAAACAACTTATCGCGTTCCATTTTAATTCGGTTATAGAAAAGCACTCGTGTAGACAAAGGATGGCGTTTGATGACTGAATTTTAGTGGGAAATGTTCAAACTTTCAAATGACATAAAATACATTTGTCACTGCTCAAGCACCTAGAGCCGTCTAGCAATGAACAGCACCTTTCAATGCAATTTTCTATTATTTCAAAAATGTAACAAGTGTTTAGAGCAGAACATAATCCTGTCCGTATGGACAGGACATGATGTATTTTTATATTACATTTGATCATAAACGTTTATATACAACACGGACGGACACATTTGAAATTCAACTAAATTTCTCAAAACAAATTTGTCTGATTGATCAATTAGATTATAATAAGGCCTTATTCGCACGAGCGTTAAAAAAACGTTGCGTTCAGATATAGCTTTAGCGCTTTTAAAAAGCTCGCAGATATAATGTTCATATGAATTTATAAATCACACTCCTTTTCATCATCTTCAGACGCATGAATTCAGAACAGTTGTTGTCAATAGCTGTATGTATTTTAAGAAGGTGAAAAAAAAGAAAAAGTTCTGTGTAAAAGCATCCTCTGTATAATCGACGATACTTGAAAGGACAGTCTGTGGCTATTTATGATGATTTAAGGTTGTATCCGGACGTTTTTCAGATACTCCAGTATGAAAATTGAAACATTTAGTGAATTATTAAGAATTGTTATCTACGATATTTTTACAATTTGGGATTATTTTCGAATTGACTTCCCTATCTACGTGTCCTCCTTCAAAATTCTGTTTGAATAATTCGGTAAACCTTTGTTATATAACTGAGGTCTCGATTCCACCTCCAAAATAAAACGCCCAGTATCAAATACCGCTATTTTTGTAAATGCTGTCCGCCGTTATCGACTGTATTTGTAATCAGTACGAACGTGCAAGCAAGACTGACTGACAAATTCGGCGTCATTCGGCACTTTTAAAACGCCTATGCGAATGAAAACACCCCACTTCCATACGTTCCATTTACTTCAACGCAAAATGCTCGGCGTTAGAAATGGATCAACTTGTATATTTTTTACCGCGCGTTAAATAAACGCCGGCATGTGAAAAGAAACACAGAGTTTCATATGTTTTATTGAAAAGGTGAAAAAAAGCGCGCGTTGATGCGTTTTTTTGACGCTCGTGCGAATAAGGCCTAATTCACATTTCCGATTATCCTATTCTTTTTATTCTTTATGCCATAGAATTATATGTAAGAGATATTTGAATTTCTCTTGATCGTCTATTCGAAAATTTCCGATGAAGTTTCCGATTCTAAACGAACGACTTAATATATTTTCAAATGAATGCATTATTTTTGCATTACCATCATGATCGATCCGGAATTTTCCTGATAATTTTTACCATCGTACCTAATGATACGCAGTAAGAATTCTAAGAATGTGTGAGAAGTTGTACAAAACGAGTAGACTGGTCGATTCGTGTTCGGTAAACAGACTCCAGGACGCTATTACACACACGTAGCAGTCACTGTGACTGGTATTGGTATAAGTAGCCATGATACAAAACTATTTTGATTTCGAATAATAAAAAAATGAAAATAAAATTCATCATACTATTTCGTTAGTTATCGCTGCAAAAGTCACGACAGCGTTGCAAGAAAAAAAATGTAACACGAAGTAGGAATTTCAAAATAAAATTGTAAAACCGGTCATTTTGACTGGTATGGCAGTTCTAGTGTTAATAACATTCATCCAAATCAAATCAAATCAAATTTTATTGCTTGGAATAAAAAATTACAGTGTGCTGTACACTGATTTAGTAAGGGTATTAGGTCCGGGGTCTAAGCCTTGTCTTTTTAGCCGGTATTGAAAGGAAGACAGGAGTTAGATACGACAATTTGGAGAAGCTTAGGAGTTTGTATGCCAGAGAAAAAGTTTCAAAAAACCGGCGACGGGAGTGTACGTTAAATACAAAAAACAAAACAATACAATACAATGACTTATAGACTAACATAACGAATAACAACGAACACTTTAAAACTAAAGAGAAAAAACATGCATACACAACATTCATTCAGCAGACACGCAACAATAATGAAATGCAGACAGGTATGCTTGACTTAAAATTAACATAGTACATTGAACACTGAAGAACAGACAGATTTAACGAAAAAACAGACAGACGACAAACGAACACCCAGAGCAGAGACTGGGGCAAGGCTTCATTTCGCGGTATGAAGTGTGAAATAGATATCAAGCACTAGCGAGTCAAAATAGTTGGACTCACTGAACTAAGATTAGCAGTCAGAGTCAGAGATTATGATTGCAGTAGGTTTAACACATACACTAGTTATTGCTGTTGTTGGCGGAGCGCAGGACACGCGTCGCAAAGACGGACTTCATGAGAAAGCAGGTTCTTCCTGGCCGTCCACGAGAAGGTCCACCACGCCCGAGGGAGTGGTTCGATGGTGCGCCTGACTTGCAAAGTGTTGTGCTTCGCGCACCTAGCTGAATGATTCCGGTATGTGTGGTCAGCTTAGTCAGCGATGGTCTCTAAGTTTCAGAGGCGATGCAGCTCAGCGATAGGGGTCTCGATCGGTAGGTTGGTGATATGCAGGAGGCAGTTATTCTGGAGGACTTGCAGCTTCCTCCAGATACTCTTGCAGACGGGCAGCCACACCGGGATGGCGTAGAGAAGTGTGGATCGAATGCAGGACTTTTAGACGTGGATCTTGACCGCAAGCGGAATGTTCTTGGATATGAGGATGCTGAAGAGACGGAATTTAGCTGCTCCCGCCTTGGCCAGTCTGTCGCCGGCGGCGGCGATGAAGTTTAACTTGCTGTCCAGGAGGAGTCCCAGATATGAGTTTGTGTGATGTTCCGATGATGTTCCCCTGGAACCTGATGGAGTACTTTTGCGCATTATCCGAGCCAACGGTGTAGAGGAACTTCCAGTCGCAGTTTAGCTGGCCGACGGAATTTCCGGCTGAGGTCCAGGGGCGAACAGGACAGTGAAACTGTTAGTCGTGAAAAAGATGGAGGAGGAGGCTCCATCCACAGTAGTAGCCGCAGCATGCGAGGAAGATGTACTGTTTTTGGAGGTGTCAGTAGCTTTGACACGCCAATCTGCCCATTTTTCCTGCGTTGAACAAGGGTGAACTCTTCCTCGATGGTTTACAAGGATACCGGAGGCTCAATAGGGGCCTCAAGAGCGATGGGGACTGGTGGAGCGAGAACTTCGCTGGAATTTGGAGCAGCAGCTAAACTAGCGGCGGCCATCTAAGGATCATTTCTACCAGCACTTCTAGGTGGCAGAGGCGCCATTGAGGACGTAGTGTCAGCAGGTATGGTGACCATCTCACGTGTGGAACTCGCCCTTGATAAAGACCGGTTAACCATCTTTGATGACTTTCTTGAATCAAGTTTTTCGCAACATCGCTACACTTTTATAGGAGGTGGGTACGGATATTTCTTCAGAAGTTGTATGACTACTGTCGGCACTGGTTTGTGACCGCGTGGCATGAAGTATCGCAGTTGAGAGCTCAGGGCTCGTGGTAGGAAGTTTAGAGCCGTCAACGGCGACGGGCTCTGTTCTGATCAATGAAGATACTGAAGTGGTAGCGAGTGTAACCGAACATGCCGCTACCGAAAATTGTTACCTTCTGTCACCTATCTTACATGAAGATGGTGACTGGGCAGAGAGTGATGCAATGGCCCATTAGTGCTAGCCGCAATAAACAGTCTTTGTGGACTAAAGAGCACAGATGGTACAGTACAAGCAACATACTTGAAAGCGCAACTGAATAAACCACAAGTGCACGACAGTCAGTGACAGTGTGATGATGATAATAATAAGTAATAAACAATAAAGGAGCAGTTCAGTTCGTGCAACGTGCAAGTAAATAGTATGTACACAGTAAAATCAATAAGGCAATATAGTATAGTATAAAAAACAGAAACAAAATAAAACCGAACAAAAAATCAACAAAACAAAAAACTAGCATTGAAACGTATAATGATAATAATAATGAAAAAAGATAGTGATATCAAAGTACAAAAATAGGAATATTACTACTACTATTAAAGATTAGCAGTAATTATTTATTCAAGGTCAAGTCAGTTCTGGCTTACCCTGATCATTACACACACAACAACACTGCATTGCACTGCACTACACTTGTTAACTAGATAGCTGCTCCGATCTGTTCCGCTTGACTGTTAGTGACCCAATGAAAATTCATCGTCCGTATAGCAGCACGAGCCTGAAAGGCCCTTGCAGTTCCTGAGTACCAAACGAATACGCTTATGACTCGCGAAGTACATAACCCTTGAGTGTTGCTTGTTATGGGAGAAAATTCACTAAGTAGTGGAGTATTTTCCATGCCCCTTCTAGTGGATAGCCTCTTGGTGTTGAGTCAGCGGAGCTCCAGGTCAGCCAGTGAAGGCAGACTGTTACTGACTCTTGGGGTTGGCGCGTGCCGTGTCACTGACAGTCCATCGTCCATATTACACCTTCAGCAGCCTAGTCCGCTGATAGATGCAGTATTCAGCGACGAGGTCGTTTTTGCCTAGTCTTCGGACCAGAGCGTTGTCACTGGACTCCGCACGCCCGTACAGTCGACGCGCCTGTCAGCGGACAAACTCGTCAGTTGTAGTGAGGCGGAGATCCCGATGCAGAGTGGTTTTCTTCACCAGGAAGTGCGCATCAGCGATGAGGCGCATCGCCCGGTTCTGGAACACTTGCAGCCGCTTGATATTCTTGGGGTTGTAAGCCCAGGCCACTCCCGCGTACATCATAAGTGGCCGAATGCAGCTGAGGTAGAGCAGACGCTTACTTCTCAGCGACAATTTCGACTTTTTATTCACCAGGGGGTACAGCCTGCAGAGATGGCCCTGGACCTTCGCCAGCACATACGAGACGTGATTTTAGAAGGTCAGGTGCCTGTCGAGCATGATACCTAGGTACTTGGCCTCGTTCGACTACACAATCCGGGAGCCGCACAACTCGAGAGTATCGGGTTCGTGCTTCCCCGAATTGTGCGGACGAAACAGGACCGCCACCGTCTTCTGCGTGTTCACCTTCTCTCCACGTACGATAGTATGTTCCGAGCTCGGACAGGTGGACCTGCAGCTTACGGTGGATAATTTTCGGTTGCCACAATTGCACGATTACCGCGGTGTCGTCCGCAAAGAGCGCCACGTGTTGATCTCGCGGCACGTCATTGACGTACAGGTTGAACAACACAGGGCCCACCACACTTCCTTGCGGGACACCGGCCGCTAGATGAAAATTCATCCATATAAATAAAATAAAAATAAATTTTATTGATCATAAAATATAATACAGGGCCGGGTTTGGCCTTATGTTTCTGATATTTGTGCGGTGCCCTTATCTGAGACGGTAGTTATCCGCAATTGTGGGGTGTGAGTTGTGCGTTGTGTTAATTGTGATTTTTATTAATGTCTCTTGCGTGGGTGCGAGAAAAAATTTTCAAAAATGAAAATTCATCCATATTCCATCTAAATTTATCTCTACACATCGATTCACAGGGTGCGTACGCCGGAGACTACACACCGGAGCAGAAGATTCGTGTGATCGGTAAAATAAAACAGTGCGCCAGTAAAAGCGGCATCAGTGACGAAATCTTGAAGAGAATTCGTACGGGAACCGTCATCGCAAACGACGAAAATGTCCAGAAATTCATCTTGTGTGTCGGCGTCGATCTTGGATTCTTCAACGACAAGGGTGAAGTATGTATAATGTGATTTAGATAACAGTTTATGTACATACTGATAGATGGATGGATCAATTAATGAGCTGCTCGTAATTCGTTCACAGTTCCAAAACCGTGTGATTTCAACAAGTATCCCTGAACTGATCGAAAGTGAAACGCTCTCTCTCATAAACAAATGCTCCGGCGAAAAAGGCAGCACGCCCCACGAGACGGCGTACCTAGGATACAAGTGCGCTCTGAAAAATGTTCCGAAACCTATTTTCATCCTGACCGGACCACTCTAATAATTCGGAATGTATTCGAGCAGAAACAAATATGTACGTTAATGAGTGTTCCTGTTTTTATGATAATGTTGTCTGTTAAATAGTCTTCCGTACAATAATTATCAGTTAAAGTATCAAAAGTCAACAATTTTGTCAGTCAGAGAACAAAGTTAAATACGGTCATCTCTGGTTCAATTATATTTCATCTCATTCAACTCATTGATGACTCTGGTTCAATTATATTTTGTTTTTATCTTAAAATGTAAACATTTATGAAATAAACGATTCTAGTACTGGAATATATTTTAATTTTGCTTTTATTTATGTAATGATCCATTCTACTTTCCAAACAGTATGATAAATAATACCGAATACGTTTTTTTTAAAAGACTTGGGTAATACATTTAGACTAATAAAATACTAAAATGATTCGTCGCAAAGCTCAAGCTACACATAGTACTGAACTGGTGTCTGTGAAGTTGGCATACACAGTGTTAAAAAAAATAAAAAATTATTCCGAGTAACGTTCATGTAGTAGTTCTAGAGTTCCTGGAAAGGAGAAAAAAGTTCCAATCATTAAAGTCTTAAAATATGTATACAAAGTTTTGCGGTGCCAACTTGATGCAACATACAAATAATTAAAAATGTGCATTTCAACGACTGTTCGTATTCATCTAAAATAGTTCTCTAATTGAAAAAATGATCCATTTTAGTGCCACCAAACATTTATTCAAAGAATAATTTAAGAGTAGCGTTTAATTGAAAAAAATACCCTTTTCAGAGCCACCAAAATGCTTTCAAAGAATAATTTCATAACTTGCATCAACCATTTCTGATTGGAAGAAAATTTGTTAAATTCTAAATATTTTTATTTTATAAAAAAAAATTTTTCGTTTGTTCCTTCTACGTGACTTGTACCTACACTCACAGGAGAATTTTCCTAATGGGCAAAAAAAATTTCCGCGCGTTAGAACAACAAAAAAACAATTGTATGACCGCTAAACATTCCATAAAAAAGACTTGTAATATTCTCTAGCTGAGCGCTGATTTCGAATTGTACGCACCTTAATGATCATGCGTTCCTCTACGAATTCGTCCAACTGAACATTTTTTAATTCCGTTTCCAAAAAAAGTACACCCCAAATGGCATTGGAATATCGACATGAGAACTAAATAATACGCATTGCAGTTGCTCTTCTGCCGGAAAAGCATTGTCACCCATTATATTATCTAAAAAAAATTGAATTTGCTTTTTGGCGCCAAATTTGTATCGATGCGGCCTTTATTTCTCCTTTTCAGGAACTCTAGAGGTATTCTACATGAGTACAGAACAGTCGTTGAAATGCGCATTTTTAATTGTTTGTATGCTGCGTGAAGTTGGCACCGCAAAACTTTATTTTCAATTTTTTGACCTTGAATAATTGAAACTTATTTTCTCCTTTTCAGGAACTCTAGAACTACATGAATGCTACTAGGAACAATTTTTAATTCTTTTATTTCTTTAAAACTTTGTACGCCAACTTCACAGACATACTGAACTGGTACATTTATTGATTTGATTAAAGACACAAATCTGACAGATATATATGTTAAACACACGCATACTGAATACAAATTAGGTGTAAAAATTAATTCGCTGTCCTTTTCATAGAAAATAAAATGTTTACAGCAAAATAGAATACATTTCAATCTTCAAAATATCACTCATTATTCTGTGACGGCTCCATTACAAAAATCTTAGGTTTGGATCCAAGCTAAGCGGTAAAGGACATGCCAGAGCGAAAGGTGACTGTCAAGACCCTGAGTTTACTTGGCATAACAGTATACTGATTGCATCTTTGATATCTGCTGACTGCACCTTGCATCATCGATTAATTGTTGGATAAAATTTAAAGTATTTTTAATATTATTCGTGTAATTTATTACCAGTTCATCCTCTGATAGGCTGGATTGGTGATACCGACGTAATCTCAATTCGTTTCTGTTGGTATATAGAATTTGAATGTACCGACCATAATATATTTTGTATTGCTTATCTGTGCTATGTGTGTAGTTTGACTGTATCCTCAATAAAGAGTACACAGTTTGTTATCTGCTGTATCCGTACACTTTTATTTATTTACTCATATCCTCAAAATTCAGTTTTACGTCCTTAACCTATAATAGGATAACTAACACGTCAAACATGTTAATCCCACACACATAATCACATGCAGACCAACCAGCTCAAGTGACATCAGAGTTAGAACTGCTCTTGCGCTTGCTGCACTGCGAGACTTCAGGCTACCATCATTTCTGAAAACCAGGCCTGACGTTTGGTTCAATCTCATTGAATCGAAATTCAGAATGTGCAGGATAAGAAGCAACACTGTCAAATATGACATGGATTTGGGAGCTTTAGATGTTGAAATTCTCAATCAAATCACCGACATCGTCTGCCAACCACATGATGAAAACAGGTACGAACATCTAAAACAAACTCTGATCAAAAGACTTTATGATTCCAGAGAAAAACAACTGTACAAGCTCTTGAACTTGAACTTTGTCGATAAAAAGCTAGCCGAGTTGCTCAGGTTGATGAGAGAATTAGCTGTAGGGACCGTGAACGATGAATTCCTGTGTTCATTGTGGATGAACAGGATACCTACGAATATACTCAGTATACTTTCAGTTGCAGACAAGTCGAATCTCCATACACTTGCTGGGCTAGCTGACAAAATCATGGAATACACCACCAGTTCTTACGTAATGGCCCCAAGTACGAATATCGAAATGCAACAGCCAACAGGTATCAAACAGCTTTAAGATAAAGTGGACCAATTGGAGAAGTTAGTTATGACTTTCATCCAAACCTTGAACACTAGAGAGAACCTGACCAATATGTACGAGCCAGACAGATCAGGAGACCAAGTTTCTCAATGAGAACTTCAGCCATGCCCGGGATCTGGTACCAATATAAGAGATTCAAGGCTGAAGCGAACAGATGTACAACAACATGAACCTTCAAAACTACGAACCGGGGAAACTAAACCAGCTGTCGCCCACGGAGGCAACCGACGACAGCAGCAACTATGTACCACCAAAAGAAGTTCGCCTCCACATTTACGACAAAACGACGCACATGAAATTCCTCATCGACTCCGGATCTGTCATATCTGTATTACCACGAATATTTGTTCCAGGGACTGCAGAGCCTAGCACGTACAATTTGTTCGCGGCGAACAATTCCACAATTAATACTTATGGAAACAAGATCATGAACGTCAACCTTGGCCTAAGACGTTCTCTGAAGTGGTCATTCTTGGTTGCTGATGTCAATTCACAATATCATCGGAGCTGACTTTATTGTTCATTACGGGCTGATCGTTGATTTAAAAAAACAGGAAACTACTGGATTCCAACACCACAATGGCAATACAGAGAGAACTCAAATCTGCGAGTATTTATGGAATCTTCACAGTCAATACAAGTGCGGATTTCCATGGAATACTCAATGAATACATTGAGATCACGAAGCCACCATTGAGTCCAAGAACAGAAATGAACGGTCCCATTTCACATCATATACTTACCACTGGTCAACTTGTAGCTGAGCGCCTGCGCAAATAGTCAGGTGAGAAATTCATAGTTGCAAAAAATGGCATCAGTCTCCTTCTAGAGTAAGGAATCATCAAGCCATCCAGTAGCCCTTGGGCCAGTCCTATACATTAAATCACAAAGAAAACTGGAGGCTGGAGAATGTGTGGCGACTTCACGAAGCTGAACGCACAGGCAATACCCGATCGGTATCCACCACCGTTCATCCAAGATCTGTTTGAGAGACTCCATGGGAAAAGTGCATACTCAACCATCGATCTCACCAAATACCAATGGCTGCTGAGGACATAAAACAACTGCAATACAACACCTTTGAATATGTGGTCACACCTTTTGGCCTGAAGAATACTACACAAACATGCCAGAGGTATACTGATTTCATATGTCATGACCTGGGTTTTGTATTCTGTTACATAGATGACGTCATGTCAGAATCTCCGGAACAACACCAAGTTCATCTCCGAACCATATTCAAAAGGCTTAGTGACAACAATCTCATCATAAACACAGCCAAGTGCAACTTGGGTAAGACTGAGGTAGTGTTTCTGGGGTACACCATCAACAAAAATGGTTACAGAGCCACAGAAAGCAGAATCCAGGCCATCAAAGATTATCCACAGCCGAACACAATAGCAGAGCTTCGTTGTTTCCTTGGGATCGTTAACTATTACCGATGAGGCATCCCGCACGTAGCAAAACTTCAAGTGCCACTTAATGATTACCTGAAGAGGTCGATAAAAATGACAAGACACCCATAGATTAAGCTACAGAACACCAATTCAGGCTTCTAACAACTGTAAAAACAGCATTACCGCAGAAACACACACCTCATTCAGATCTCGCCGACTGCACCGTTGATGCTACCTACAGACGCTTCCGACACTGCAATACGAGCAGCCTTAGAACAGTTAGAAGATAACATCTGGAAGTCCATAGGATTCTTCTCAAGTAAGCTGAGCGCAACGGAAAAAAATTACAGTACGTACGACCGAGAACTCCTGGCGATCTTTTCTTCAATAAAATATTTTAAACACATCCTGGAAAGTAGCAAATTCATCATTAAGACTGACCACAAACCGATCACCTGCGCATTCACTCACCGACTGGACAAAGTCTCGCAAAGACAATTGCGACTACTTGACTATATTTCACAGTTTTCAACTGAAATAGTAAATGTCAAAGGTCAAGATAACATCGTGGCAGATTCTCTATCGAGAATAAACTCTATAGACATGCCAACAATACTGAACCCGCAAACGATTCACCAGCAACAATAAGAAGATGCCGAACTGAAAAGAATTATAAACAATGAAACATCAGTTAGGTTACAAAAGCTGATAATTGAACTTGATGTAAATATTTACTGTGACAAGTCAACTGGATTTGTGCGACCATATATACCTGCATCAATTCCACGTACAGCATTTGACACCATACACGGACTATCACATCCAAGTGGTCGAACGACATGTCATCAACTCAAAGAAAAATTCATTTAGCCAGGTATTCGAAAGGACGCATTTAAATGGTCACGGGAGTGCATCTCCTGCCAGAGAGTCAAAGTTCAAAGACACAACAGACTAATTCCTGACAAAATACTCGTTTCAGACAATAGATTCAGCCATATACACACTGACATCGTCCACATGCCCGAGGTAAGAGGATTTAAATATTGCCTCACAATAATAGATCGATTTTCTATATTTCCAGTGGCGATGATACCGTTGAAAGAAATTTCAGCAACCACGGTAGCATCCGCAATATCTAACAACTGGATTACTCTCTTAGATACACCTGTGACAATCACGACTGATCAAGATACACAGTTCGAATGTGCATTATTCAACACGCTCACCATCACCAACGGCGCAAAACGCATTCAACACACACCATATCACCCAGCATCAAACGGTATGGTAGCAAGATGGCACTGTACATTGAAAGCTTCACTAAAGTACAGCCCAGGTATTCCATGGCTGGACATTCTTTCAACTGTCTTGTTAGGTTTACGTACAGCTTATAAAAAGATCTCAAAGCTTCATCAGTAGAGATGTGGGACAACTTTGCGCATACCCGTACACTTCTTTCTAAATCAAGATGCACCAGTTGATCCAGAGATATTCCTGGAAAAACACAGGGAACATATGCGAGCAATTCGCCCAACACCAACTGTACACCATGTTAAAGCAAAATTATTTACACAGAAAACATGAATGAGTCCACGCATGTATTAGTAAGATTAGATGAAGTGCGATCACCGTTGAAACCTCCATATTCTGGTCCACATGAAATAAGAAAGAGATTGGATGTCGGAAGATTCGTAATACTTGTGGAGGGAGAAGAGAAACCGATTTCAGTCTGTTTAGGATTACTAAATCGAGCTGTCGCGCCTAGGTAACTTAGCGCCGGCAGCCACACGCGCACCAAGCCGCGCCTGGAGGCTACTGCGCACATGACACTACGCCGCTCGGGTTTACCGACGCTAAAGCCTCGTGCACACTACTGTCTCGTTACACACTATCACGTGATAAGGAATATGTGAGAGCTAATTTTACATTGGTTTCAATGGTACCCGTGCACACTACTGACACGTCTCGTACATCCCGTCTAACACGTATGGTTCTTATCTCGACTGTGTTTATCTATGGTTAACGCGTTCTCACATATTTCTGTTTTTACAGATATTTCGAGACGTGATAACACTTTTGAATAGTTGTCAATTGACATTTCAGTTTGAAAAGTTTCGAGATGAATTGAAAATGTGTCGATTTTAATTAAAAATATATAAAAATGTATTTTATTATAGTATAGTATATTATATAGTATAAATAATGTAACATATAGTATAATATATAATGTAGTATAATATAACCTAATAAAACAATTTGGTTCTTCCAGATGTAAAAATAACTCTTAAATAAATTAACAACATTGTTATTTATTAAAATATTTATTATAACAGTTATTATCAAATAATATAAAAAATCTTGATAGCACCCAATACATTATTTCTAAAATCTAGGCAAGGGTAAACGTAGCAATATAAAGTTTTGAAACCGCTACGACATGATCCGTAACATCTTGTAATGGTGTAATTCATACACAGAACAGTCTAGAGCCTGACGAAATACTCTGCACCGTGATGCGAGAATGCTAAATACATTTTCAACGACTCTTCGCGGTCTCGTCAATCGATAATCAAATATCTTTTTGTTTTCATCTCCTGCACGGTGATGTCTGCTATATGATAGAAGTCAGTATGATTTCAGTGGCAAAGTTTCACTTCCAAATATAACGTAGGGAAGCGGTGGAGAATTTTCACTCAATGGGCTGTCTGGTGGTGTGAAAAGTACTTGGTCTTGCAACTTTTTTCCAAGTAGAACTAGTGAACGGAAGCCTTTATAATTAAAATATGTCGAGCCTCCTCGAATCGGACACTGCATAGAGTGATGCTTCCCATCAATTGCTGCGATGCAGTTTAGGAATTGATTTTTAAACAAAAATTTTTAATTTTTTCAGTCAACATTTTCCAAATGTTTTAATTTGGCACTGGCATGAAAATTGGATTCAATCTCTTCTAAATAGCATCACAAACAGATCTATCTATCCTACTGTGCTGAATCCCATCCGATAACTGAATTGAAAGCTCTTGAAAGAGTTTCCGTGGCAAGAAATCTAAAAATAAAATGTTCAATTTAAAAAGTTTTATAAACGGCAGGAAAAGGTGGAGACGCTGCACAGCGAATGTTATATTTTACGGTCACCTGAAGTTTGAGAGGGAAATGTATTTTTTGATACTATCTTTACGTACACGAAAAACGACAACAAACATCAAGAACGTAAAGAATTCATCGACAGCTCTATATTCTACTTCGCCACTCTATCTCTGAGAGCGAAGTACAACATATAGTTGTAGCATTATAAGAAAATAATAAATTAAGATAGTTTTGTGTTAAATTTACCTTAAACACAGGGCAAGTTTTTCTTCCTTACTAATGAGTTCTCGCATTTGTGTGTTTTCGGATCTTATATTCTCTTCGATAAGACCATACAGGTACTCGAACTTTTCTTTCGACATCCTGAAGTACATCTTGTACCGATTAAGGTGCTCTTAAAGCTCCTTTACAAGACGATGGAATTCACTCTTTTCTTTTTAAATTTAAGTTATGAATCCACATTCTTTTCTTATGAATTTAATTATGAGCTATCACAGTACAAATACTTGCTGGTTCTTCATCAAACTCGGAAGAACTACTTGTTTCGCTCTCCATTATAATTTCAATAACAAAATCAATGAAGTCTATCTATATGATAGTGGCGCGTAAACAAGTGTCAATTGTGTGCACGCGGCTGCGCAGTACAAAACTTGACGGTCTCGCGTGATAATAGTGTGCAATCCTACAACACGTGTCGAGACGTGTTGGCTGCCTGCCGTGCCGTAACGAGACAGTAGTGTGCACGAAGCTTAAGAACCATCTGCACGTTCTTAGCGTCCTTCTCGCTTCATCAGAGCTCGATCTGCGCAGATGTGTTTTAGTACATCTCGCATTTGTATTTGTTGTTTTCTTGTACGGAGCTATTTATAATATATTAGTGAACGTTATTGTTTTGGTTTATCTCAACTATGCCGGACCCGTATATTATCCTAAACACAGTCAAAAGACTGAAACCAGCATTCATAGAAAAGTCTTCAACCTTTGAAAACATTCAATCTCAAAATCACATCCAGTCACACCAACTACTCACCATGAATAAACTCATCAGAACATATTCCAGGAAGAATAAAGTAATCTTTTTATCAGAGCACTGCTAGGTCTCGGAGTGGGGGGAAGATGTGGCGACTGCAACACAAAAATCTTAGGTTTGAATCAAAGCTATGCGGTAAAGGACACGCTAGAGAAGAAGGTGACTGTCAAGACACTGAGTTTACTTGGAATAACAGTATACTGACTGCATCTCTGATATTTGCAGACTACTGCATCTTGCATTATACCTTAATTCTTGAATAACGTTGAAGAGAAAATTGTCGAAAAGAAAACAGGAGAAGAGGAAAATCCAGGAAGAGCTGGATAGAGGGAGTTAAGAGGTCGATAAGCCCAAGAGACCTGAGAGAGACCGAATGGAACGATAAGGAGGCAGTGGAAACTTGGCTTCGGACAACGTCGAAAGACGTTTCTAAAATCGAATCTATAATAATTATAGATTCGGTTTTAGAAACGTCTTTCGACGTTACCCGACGCCAAGTTTCCATGGATGGTCGATCTTGATGACTGATTTGCAGCCGAAGTCACCAGGGTACATTTATTATTAAATAAATGTACCCTGGTGACCGCGGCTGCAAATCAGTCATCAAGATCTACAATCGGGCATCAAAGGGAACCGTCGTGGCAACCAACTCCGGAAGGATACGAATGAATATATATATATATATATATATATAGAGAGAGAGAGAGAGAGATATTTCACAGATATCGAATTGGCAGCTATATTTTTCTTTGGCATTTGATAAGTTTGGACATTTTGCAATTTTTAGCAATGACTTCGTATGCAACAAAACAACGCACTGAAATAATACAATTGTTTCATAAAAATGGTCGTTCTATAAAAAATACATTTCACAAATTAGATGATATTTACTGTCGACACACTCGTCCATTTGAATCGACAATTCTTTGATTAGTGAGTAAATTTGAAGAGGCTGAAATCGGTTAAAGATAAAGAAACGCCGACACGTGAATGTGGTGCTCGTTCTGAAAAGAAAACATTGACTTAGTTAGTAAAAGGGTGTATCGGAAGAGCCAGGAATATCAATTCCACGACTTTCACAGCAATTGGGCGTTTCACAAACGACCAAATGGTGTATTTTGCATAAGGATTCATTACTGAACTCTTATAAGGTTCAATTAACACAAGGATTTAAGCTAGTAGATCATTCATTTGTTAATTGGATATTGGAACAATAAAACGGTTTTTCTGAAAAAGTCATCTTTAACGGTGAGGCCCATTTCAATACAATTGTATTATGAAAATAGTCGCTCTATATCTATTACGTTCATTCTCGACATAATCATCCATATGAATTAACAATTGTTCAATTAGTGAATAAATTTGAAGAGACTGGATCGCTTTATAGATAAAGGAACACCGGCACGTGTTTATAGTGCTCATTCTGAAGAAAACATGGACTTGGTTCGTGAAAGGATGTATCGGGAGAGCCAGGAGTGTCGATTCCACAACATTCACAGTAATAGAACCTTTTACAGAAGACCAAATAGCGTATTTTGCATAAGGATACATCGGTGAAGGGTTATAAGGTTCAATTTACATAAGAATTGAAACCAGCAGGCCATTCACTGCGTCGGAGATTCGTTAATTGGAGACCGGAACAACTCGGTTTTTCTGAAAGAGTCGTCTCTAGCGACAAGATTCATTTAGAACTATCTGGTGCAAACACAAATTCGCCAGTTTTGCTTACTCGTTAGTAAGCAAAACTGGCGAATTTGTGTTTGAAGAAAATCCGAGGATGATCGTTAAAAAACCAGAAGAAGCATACAAAGAGAATGACTATTTGATGCACACTTTGGTATAGTGGTCATGTGTCCTTACTTTTTTGAGAATCAGGCTGGTAAAGCAATTACTGTGAATAGAGAAAGATACCGAAACATGATAATCTTTTTTTTTTTGTGGGCATAATTTAATCTGGAGGACATGTGATTCCAGTAAGACGGTACAAAAATACACATAGCTAGTGAAACAATTGGTTTATTGAGGAAGAAATTTCCTGGTCACGTTATTTCCAGAAATGGAGACATTAATTAGCTACCGAGATCCTAAAAACAACGTTGGTCCACTTCATTTGAGGCCACGTTGAAGGACGGGTGGACGCCAACACTCCTAAAACAATTTTCGGTTTAAAACATGAAATCCGAAGAGTAATTTGTTAGCTAGATCCCCAGTTGTGTAGGGATGTTTGTTGAAAATTTTAACAGAATAATGGTTACTTATAAAATAGCAAGCGGCGGTCACCTTCTCGATATTATTTTTCATTTTATAAATGGGATTCCCTCAACTATCATTTACAACAAAGCGCAAGTTCTGATGAGAAGAGTGATCTGGAGAGTACGATGGATCTCGAACTGTTATCCATCCTAAGCTTTTAATTTTGTCCTTTGTGATTATTGAAACATCTGGTCGTTTATGTTGTCTTCATTCGATTGATGCGGTATCAATTCTCTTTGTCTCCGCACCATTTTTCTAATGTGTACGCATCTGCACGCTCTACCAAGAGAGCATCCTAAATTGCCAGCAATTTTTTGAATAGTTAACGTTGATTTGCTTCAGTTTCGCCAGTTAAGATGTCTTCATCCACTTTTTTTGGTCTTTCACTTCCAGGACTATTCTTCATATCAAAATTTCCTGATCGAAACTTTTTAAACCGTCTCTAACATTTTCAATCATTCAAAACATCATTTCATATGACGCAAATAAATGTGTTTAGTTGCATTATTTGCGGTTCTCTCTCTTCAAAATTTGAAATAACATACAATTGAATTCCGAATGAATTCCTCACGCGGAGTAAATCATTCCATTGCGAATGGGTATACTATTTTAATATTAACCCTTAACGGTTGAGAGCTTTCTTTGCAATACTCGCCCATAAGAAGACAGAAAATTAGGTGAAAGCTTATAAAACATTTATAGGAATAAAAAATTAGATAAAACATTTTTAAACTGGTTTATTTAGATACAAATTCAAGATATTTAGTTGATTTGTAATTTTATAATTTTTGAGAGTATGATATTTTTCAAAGTAATCGCCAATATGTAACGATGGATTCTCGAGACACGTTGAATAATATGTGGATGTTTATTTAAGGGGTTAGGTACACTTATGATTTTGATTTTTTTTAAATTTTTTTTTGCATTTTTTGAAAGTATAACGTTTCAAATATATTGTGTCAAAATTTCAAGTAAATCGGAGCTTAACTTACGGAAATATATGACTTTAACCGAAAGCATCTCGAGCGGCCTCGGAGCAGGAAGGCAGCTGCAACTACCGTAACTTCGCCCTTAGGGATTATAATGGTCTCTCGTTGGGGTTCTCACTATACCATGGGTAAATTTCTGCTTGAATACTTACGTTTACCTGCTCTTAGGGTTTATGAAGCAAATCTAAATGTACATTTTTGAAATGCGTGATACTTTCAGAGCAGTTTAACTTCGAACGCTGAGCTGTGCACACGTCGAGTTATTTGCTCCGCATTTCACTGTAGTTGCTGCTTCTTTCAAAGTTTTATTTCAAAATGGGAAGAAATAAAGTAACACGAGCTGATAGAAAAAAATCGTACGTTGATAAAAGTAGGCCGAGAAAAAAAAAGATCGCGTAGTGCAAACGAATTAGAGCAAGACGACGGCGGTGTTATTGGTGCTTCTGCGAAAAAGTTTAAAACTCAAAGGAACTATGCTGTTCCGAAAGTTGGTTCTATAGATTATAGAATTATAAACTTTTTCGCAGCTTTTTCTGCAATTTCAAATCTTGTGAAGTGTACAAAGTGTAGCGGAAAAGTGACTTTTACTTCAACATCTGAACGCGGGCTCGGATTCAAAATAGGTGTCAATTGTACAAATTGTGCTAGTGAATACATTCCATCTTGCCCATACGATGGTCACGGTTAGGAAATAAATCGAAGATTTATATTAGCAATGCGAGGATTAGGCATTGGATTCAAAGGAGTGACAAAATTTTGTGGTTTAATGGACCTTCCTACGTTTGTGAAGAAGCCTACGTACATACATCTTCTTGAACAACTGTATATCGCAAGTAAGAGCGTGGCTGAATATTTTATGAGAAAGGCTAGCGATAAAGAAATCGAAGAAAACAGTGTAGGTAGTGAAAGAAAGAGCACTGATTTGACGGTCTCCGGTGATGGTACGTGGCACAAACGTGGATTCACTTCTTTATATCGTATTGTTTCTTTGATCGGACAGTTTACTGGCAGTCTTGGACGTTCTGATAAAAAGTACTTACTGTAAAATATGTGAATATTGGAAAAAAGAAGAGGGCACTGCTGAATATTTACTAAATTTTCCAAAACACGAGAAAGAATGCAAAGCAAATCATAAAGGCTCTTCTGGTAAAATGGAGGTAAATGCTATTATAGAGATGTTTTCCCGCTCTTTGAAAAATCTCGGTGTTCGATTTTTGAATTACGTCGGCGACGGCGATTCAAAAACATATAGCGTTCTTTTGAAGGCTAAACCGTATGGAGACACTGTTATAAATAAAAAAGAGTGTATCGGGCATGTTCAGAAAAGAATGAGAACTCGTCTTCGTAATTTGGTAAAGACTAAAAAAGTTGCTAAAAACGTCGCTGCAAACCGCCTCAAGAGCAAAGGTAAACAGTCAAAAAAAGTCGCAAAGAAGCCACAGGGACTCGACGGCAAAGGTCGACTTACCGGAAAAATGATTGACAAATTGGGTGTTTACTACGGAAATGCCATTCGAGAAAACTGTAAATTGGATTCCGTGCAAAGTCTGAAGGACGCAATTTGGGCGACATTTTACCACTACAGTTCAATCGACAAAAAACCACATCACGAAAAATGTCCAGTAGGAGAAAATTCATGGTGCGAGTATCAGCGTGCTAAGGCTGCAAATCAAGAGAAATCCTTCAAAAATACCTACCAACCATTACCGATTGACGTTTTGAATGCAATAAAGCCGATTTATGAAGATCTTACGGAGGATGAATTGTTGGAAAGGTGCTTAGGCGGATTTACCCAAAACAGTAACGAGAGTTACAACCAGAACGTGTGGAAGGTCATGCCTAAAAACTTACCTGCCAGCACAACTACTGTTAGCATTGCAGCCTACATTACTACCTGTATATTCAATGAAGGGACCCATGGATTTTTTTGCAGTTATGGATGCATATGGGATTAGCTGTGAACACAATGCCCATACCTACACCACTAACATGAGTACCTCTCGTGCGCAAGAAAACACTCTAGAGTCTCGAATGCTTCGAAGACAGCGGCAAATCGCCACCCACGAGGTTTCTGTTGAAGAAGAAGGTACACTTTATGGCCCTGGCATCGACGACTCCATGTAAGTTCAAAAATAAAATTTTTATATACGTGTAAATCGTACCCAAAACTTTAAACGCATTTTTCTCGAAACAACGTTTTCAAAGTCGGCGCGTAGAAAATCTCAAGAACGGCTCAACCGATCCTTATCAAATTTTAACCAGTTATTTCTAATATAATTGTGGTGTACTAGTCAGCGAGATATTTTTAATTTTGACTTTATTTTTTTTAATAGAACCGAAAAATGACTGATTTTTTTGGTGAAAAACAAAACTTTTTACTTTGAACATCCGCCATTTTGTAAAAAAATAAAATTTTGTTAAAATCTCTCCGATAAGTACACCAGAATATTATATTTTACCAACTCTTTCCGCTTTTTTTTTGTTTCAGATGATCCAGTCATGAGTTATGTTACGCACTGCAAAAACAAATTTTTTTTAGACCTCTGGCATACTGGCAGTAACTTGGTTATTTGTCACTCTTTTTACTTGAAAAAATTACTGTAACTTCTTAAAATATGTATCTTTCGAACTTAGAAACTTTAATCAATAAACATTCAAAACTTTCTTTAAAACAAATTCTCAAAAAAAGCATTTTTTTGGGCCTTGCAACTGTACCTAACCCCCTAATCTTTCTATCGGAACAAATTCGACAATCTTTTTTATTTTCAGGTCGAACAATGTGCAATTTCCCATCAAGCCGATTTTCAATTTGAGACGTATTACGTTGTCCTTGGGATTTAACTGTTCTTCGAAAATCTGCTCTTACAAGGAGAGGACACGACCTCGGAAATTGAGTTTGGGACCAAACTTCGTGTAGTGGTAGGATACCCCAAAGGTATTAATACAGTAACGAATTAGCTCACACTATCGAGCAATTTTCGAGAAAAAAGGCTCCAAAGTTTCCGCATCAGGGTTATGCGAGAAAAATTTGAAGCGTTGCCAGTTGGCAACGCTTCAAATTTTTCAAGCTAGTTAGCTTGACAGCTAGGCAGTAGCGAACCGGCTCCTGAAGTGTCTGACGTGTCTGGTTCGAGTCTCGCTCGATTCGTGCAGTTTTCTTTCTTCACTAAATTATCATTTAATGCATTTTATTAAAAAAATATTTAAAGATGAAATAATATTTTCTGGCAATTTTCTTTCAAAAAACGCTTAGTTTTTTAAATTTTTCCAACTTTATTTCAGTAAATATATTTTTTTTAATTTTTAGCATTATTTTTCAAACATTGCGTATATCGCAAAATAATGCAAAAAACTAAAAAAAATCGAAAAAAAATCATTTTCTGAAATAAAATTGTAAAAACTTAAAAAAGAGCGTTTTTCGAAAGAAAATTGCCAGAAAATGTTATTTCATCTTTATTTAAGTATTCTTTTAATAAAATGCAATAAATAATAATTTAGTGAAGAAAAAAAACCTGCATCTCGACTCGAACCAGCTATTCAGAAACTCCAAGCCTGGGCGTTATCGCACAGCTATCGACCAAGTTCAATATCAACACATAAGTTCTGTTATAAGATGCAGAAACATTGGAGCCTTTTTCTCGAAAATGCCTGGATAGTACGAGCTAATACGATACTACATACTTACAGGCCGATAAGTCTGGTGCCAAACTTAAGTAAAGTCCTAGAAAAGGCCATTTTAATCAGAATTAACAAACATGAAATCAAAACTAAGAAGATACGCCATGAACAATTCGGCTTTAGAAAAAGGCATGCCACCAAGCACCAGCTGCCGAGGATAGCAGAACATATAGCGACAGCAATGTCAAGAGGCTCAGCCACTGGCATGGTTCTGCGAGACATCGAGAAGGCTTTCGATACAGTTTGGCACGATGGTTTAATAAAGAAACTACTGGATCACAGAATCCCGTACTACTTAGTGAATGTAATAGATGGATATCTACGCGGACGAATCTTCCACGTAGAAATAGAAGACAAGAAGTTAAACGTAAAGAACGCGACGGCAGGAGTGCCCCAGGATCATTAGTAGGACCGTCACTCTTTAACTATTACATAAATGATAATCCCGAACCTAAAGGGAACAGAACTTGCTCTGTACGCAGACGATACACCGATATACACTTCTGGAAACAATGTGAATACAATCAAAGAAAGATTACAGACTACATTGAATAGACAGCAAGAGCATTTCAAGAAGTGGAAGCTAAAACTGAATGTTGACAAGACGCAAGCGATCATATTCACGAGAAAGAAGAAAAGCTTACTGAGCAAACTAAAAATGGATAACACCGAGGTAGAATGGAAAGAAACTGTTAAATATCTAGGTGTATATTTAGATAAAAAGCTGATGTATAGCGAAAATGTGACAAGAGTCAAGAAAAAAGCCTATACAGCGCTAAATAGCCTTTATTCAATACTGACAAGAGACAGCAAGCTGAGCGAGAATAACAAGATTTTGTTGTACAAAATGGCCATCAGACCAGTGAGGACATATGCAGCATCCATATGGAGAAGAGCCTGCAAAACACACTTAAAGACGCTACAGCTATTTCAAAATAAGATACTGCGCACGGCACTAGATAATCTACGAGAATATTTATTAACTACACAGAGACGCGCAAGTTGATACGGTAATGAAGCAAATAGAAAAATTAAGTTGGGACTTTTATCAACCCGAGACACACGAGAATAAAATTATCACCAAAACGAAGCCTGCGAAGATTATCTTCCTGTGTAACCGGCTGGGTCGAGGACAGAGAAGGAAGATGCATATTCTACCGTATCACTTCACAAGATAACAGATCACGAGATCTAGATTTTGTCTCCCGGAACGACACTTCGCCGTGGGTCCGGGGTGGGAGAGTTAATTTTTATACTTTGCCGTCTTGAGAGAGTAATTGTTTACACGTTTTCTCTTTTGGAGCAACTAGGTTTTTTGAAATTTTTCCTTGTCTATGAATTGAAGTCAGTACATGAATAGAGGACAATATTTAAATAGATGTCAAATGTAGGTGTTCAGGGCGTAAAACCCCCCAGGAACTACCGTCACAGAATAGCCGTTTGATTATATTGAACCGAATACCAGAACATAACTTGTTATAAACCTAAAAAAAAAGTAATCTAGATATTCTAGAAAGAGACTAACTTTCTGCAAGCGCGTTTTTGAATTGTACTGCAAATGGTCACATAATATTCACGTCTTAAAACGTTATATAACTACAAATATTTCTTGTCGGTGCATGATCAACTAACTATCTAATGTAATAAGTTGCAATATTTGATAAAAAAAATTGGTAGGTAGTGTCGGAGTCACTACCGCTGAGGGTTTTGTCGGAAAACGTCTTACCTAAGCGATGTTGTCGGGGCGTAGTGTTTGTAGGGTTGGAAGGAAAGAAATGAGCACAACAAATTTGCGTGTCTTTCTATTTATTTCTCACGATGCTGACTAATTTGTAAAATTCTGTTGAGGACAGGACAATGGTACGAGTAGTACGATATGTAAGACTCACATGCTACACTTATATCTCTAGAGAACGTTAAGTCGATAGTGGTATTCTTTAAAGTTGTGAAGTCAGTTGGATCCGTGGACAAAGACCGATCTAAACTTGTCGTTCAGAAACTGTTTCAGACAATCTTTTGGCGCATAGATGTTAAAGTCGCCGGTGAGCAGAAGCGGTATTTTTGGGATCGCACTGCCAGTCGATAACTATTGTTCCGACATGCTCTGTTTAGTAAAGCGTCAGTTGAAAAATAAACATCTCGATATAGTTGAGTGGTGTCTGTTGGATGAATGTAGACTGACACTAGAACGAATTTAAATCGGTTAGGAATTTCAATTTCCGATAGTACACTTTCGTCAACATGAACAGCCTGTAAACAACTGAATCCAGAATACTTGGGTATCGGCTGTCGTCGAACGGGTCTAGAGACGTGAGCTCTGCACGTTTTCTGATTCTTGAACGCTGCCGTGCCACCGTACCGTGCTACGCCTCTAGCCAGCGCCACGACTCGTACTGGATTGTGGGTCACCGCCGCCATTACCGTGTCTGTTGCACTCTTTGGACTCAATGTGTTTAAAGGGGGATATGTCGACGATTTTATCTTGATCCATCCAAGTCTCTATGAGTGCCAAGCAGTCGGAGCGTGAAGTGACTGGGTGGCTGCTCAAGTCCAAGTTGCGTGCCGCCAAACTTTGAATGTCATACGTACACACTATGAAAGACTCAATTTTGTCGTCATTGCCGTCGTAGTCAGTACTGTATCGATGGAATCCACATAATTTTTCAACGTCCGTTATTCTCGTGTACAGTCGGCTTCAGTGGATACGCGAAACCTCATAATTTTACTCAACGTTGGCACCTTTCTTTGCTTTACTGATTTAAAACAGTTTGACTACAACATGAACTGTTGAATGTCTTCATCTGTAAATTCCTATTGTAAGAATTGCAACATAGCTGCATTTGACCGTTTTAAATTATTTTCGAACCATGTGCGGTCACAAACAGAACCCAACTTGTTACCATAAAATGTATTTTCAAAGTGCTTCGTCGCTAGACGCCATAGGGTTTTAAACGTTACATCCGCTCCTGTTCCATTGCACTCCATCGGTTTGTGGCAACTCCAACACAAAAACCTTTGGTGTGAATTCAAGCTAACAGTACCGGAGGAAGAGTCACTTTCGAGACGCTGACTTCACTTTGCACAACATGGCAGAACATTACCGATTGCATCGTTGACAGCGGCTGATTGTATCTTGCATCATCCATTATTCATTGAATAAATTTTAAAGTTTTTTTAATATTATTCGTGTCTTTGATTAATATATGATCCTCTGATAGGCTAAATTGATGACCCCGAAATGATTTTAATTCGTTTTACGTTCTTAACCTATAAGAGGATTATCAACACGTTGCAACATGTCCATCACACATACACCATCACATGCAGACCAGCCAACTCAAGTAACCTCAGAGACAGAAAACGTCATAACTGCACTACGAGACTTCAGGCAACCGTCATTTTTGAAAACCAGGCCCGATGTTTGGTTCAATCTCATTGAATCAAGATTCAGAATGTGCAGGATAAGAAGCGACACTGTTAAATATGACATGTCTTTGGGAGATCTAGATGATAAAATTCTTAATCAGATCACCTGATGAAAACAGGTATGAACTTCTAAAACAGACCCTGATCAAAAGACTTTCTGATTCCAGAGAGAAACAACTGCACAAGCTCTTGACGGATCTTGAGCTTGGTGACAAAAAGCCATCCGAGTTGCTCAGGAAGATGAGAGAACTAGCTGCAGGCACTGTGGCCGATGAATTCCTGTGTTCATTATGGATGAACAGGATACCTGTGAATGTACGCGGTATAGTTGCAAACAAGTCGAATCTCCATACACTTGTAGAGATCGCCGACAAAATCATGGACCACATCACTACTTCGTATGGAATGGCCACAAGTGCAAATGTTGAATTGCAACAGCCAAAAGCCATCAAACAACTTAAGGACAAAGTGGACCGACTGGAGAAGCTAGTGACAACTCCTATCGAAACCTTAAACACTAGAGAACCTGACCAACATGCACGAGCCAGACAGACTAGAAGACCCAGGTCCAGAACAAGAACTCCAACCAGGTCTGGTATCTGCTACTATCACAAGAGATTCGAGGCGGAAGTAAACCGATGTACAACACCATGTACTTTTTCAGCTACAAACCAGGGAAACTAAACCAGTTGTCGCTCACGGAGGCAATCGGCGGCAGCGGCGACTACGCACTGCCAAAAGATGACGATTCCAGAGAAAAACAACTGTACAAGCTCTTGAACTTGAACTTTGTCGATAAAAAGCTAGCCGAGTTGCTCAGGTGGATGAGAAAATTAGCTGTAGGGACCGTGAACGATGAATTCCTGTGTTCATTGTGGATGAACAGGATACCTACGAATATACTCGGTATACTTTCAGTTGCAGACAAGTCGAATCTCCATACACTTGCTGGGCTAGCTGACAAAATCATGGAATACACCACCAGTTCTTACGTAATGGCCCCAAGTGCAAATATCGAAATGCAACAGCCAACAGGTATCAAACAGCTTTAAGATAAAGTGGACCAATTGGAGAAGTTAGTGATGACTTTCATCCAAACCTTGAACACTAGAGAACCTGACCAATATGTACGAGCCAGACAGATCAGGAGACCAAGTTTCTCAATGAGAACTTCAGCCAGGCCCGGGATCTGCTACCAATATAAGAGATTCAAGGCTGAAGCGAACAGATGCACAACAACATGAACCTTCAAAGCTACGAACCGGGGAAACTAAACCAGCTGTCGCCCACGGAGGCAACCGACGACAGCAGCAACTATATACCACCAAAAGAAGTTCGCCTCCACATCTACGACAAAACGACGCACATGAAATTCCTCATCGACTCCAGACCTGTCATATCTGTGTTACCACGAACATTTGATCCAGGTACTGCAGAGCCTAGCACGTACAAGTTGTTCCCGGCAAACAATTCCGCAATTAATACTTATGGAAACAAGATCATAAACGTCAACCCTGGCTTAAGACGTTCTCTCAAGTGGTCATTCTTGGTGGTTGATGTCAATTCACATATCATCGGAGTTGACTTTATTGTTCATTACAGGCTGATCGTTGATTTTTTTTAAAAAAAACAGGAAACTACTGGATTCCCACACCACAAGGGCAATACAGGGAGAACTCAAATCTGCGAGTATTTATGGAATCTCCACGGTTAACACAAGTTTCCATGGAATACTCAACGAATACATTGAGATAACGAAGCGACCAGTGAGTCCACGAACAGAAGTGAACTGTCCCATTTCACATCACATACTCACAGCTGGTCAACCTGCAGCTGAGCGCGCTCGCAAATTGTCAGGTGAGAAATTCATGGTTGCCAAAAATGAAATCAGTCTACTTCTAGAATAGGAAATCATTCGACCATCCAGCAGCCCATGGGCCAGCCCTACACATCTAGTCACCAAGAAAACTGGAGGATGGAGAATGTGTGGTGACTTCAGGAAACTGAATGCACAAACAATGCCCGACAGGTATCCACCACCGTTCATCCAGGATATGTTCGATTGATCCATTGATCTTGCCATGGCTGCTGAAGATATAAAAAAACTGTAATCACAACACCGTTTGGACTCTTTGAATATGTGGTCATGCCCTTTGGCCTGAATTTGGGTGAATACAAACCTACACACACTCTCACTACACTAGTGTACAAACTTCACCGACGCTGACAGGCACTTTGCGTTTGTCAAGAACATGAATAGGATGCTGGCTAATTCCAATATATAAGGTTCTGTAGCGGCCAAACTACAGACACCTAAAAGCCTCGTCAAAAACACATTAACGGTACACAACACATCATCGATCTTTCCTCCATCCTTCGACCATTCCGCAAACAGATGTACCAATAAAACCATATACTTTTATTAACAGACCGTCCGTCGCCCGATCCCAAAAATTTCCCAATCATACCTTTTTTTATGATCTCGCCGCTCCCTTTCCACCTTTACGCAGAAACGCAAAAAGACACAACCGGATCAGTCGTCCGCTCGACACCGACACGACAACAACTCACCTCGCACCTAACTTCGTCTCTAGCCGAGTTACGATACTCCTAGAGGTTAGGCTCGTGTGCGCGCATCCTTCGGTACTTCTATTTTTGTACGTCGATATTATAAAATCACAGTTCATGCATTCATTTTACCTACATAATATAGTGCATTATTAAAAACTTCAATTACGTTTCTTTTAACATCACTTCTCCTGCCACTGCCGCTGTGCACCCCCACAGTTCTTCCACGATCAAGTCAACGATCGCCGGTCTGCTCATTGCAAGAGTAAAAGTAAAATTAAAAGAGAAAGTAAAAGTAAAGAACTTTATTGATACGCAATTAAATACAAACATGAAATACATGACTGTGAGTGTTGAGGGCGTGTCGAGTGCTCGATTCATCGCCGTAGCGTTGACTAGAGTTTGGCCGTGATGTATATAAGTGTTTCATCATTGTGTTTATTGTTTCTGTATGGTGTGAAATCCCAGAAATTTTCAAAATCGGACATTTTTTTAACTCACAACTAACTTAAAACTACCTAAATAATCTAAATCTAGTTGGCTGCGCCCGGAATGTCAATGTTTATGTCCAGTTTGAGTTTTTTTTTTATTTGTCCTGTCACTTTACAATGTTTGGAGTCCTACTGTTGCACCGCACTGCAATGCACATCGTTGTGTATATCGAAGATGATTTAAACGAAGCACTTCTCAGGAAGGCGCTTCATTTTTGCTGCTCTGCTGTGGGGATGATGGATATGTTTTCTCTTACGAATCAGACGGCTGTGATATTTCAGCACCTGGTCATGGAAATTATCGATGATGGCCCTGGCGTGTTGCTTCAAAGTTGATATGTCATAATAACGATACAGTTTTTCAGTTGGAGTGTCCCTGGGGAGCCGTGAAATTAGCCTGAGGTTCTTGTTCTGGAAAATTTGCAACTTCGTCCAGTTCGTTTCATAGGTAGTGAATCACATCGGTACTATGTACATGAGGACTGCCCTAATGCAGGCCTAATAAATCCGTAATCTGGCGTTGAGTGGTACAGCAGTGTTATTCAGTAGACCGAGGAGCACGAAGCGAGCGGTGCTGGATGCGTGACCGTGGTACTGTGGTTCAGCTGCGAGTCCAATTTGAGGATCAGATATTTAGTTGAATTGTTTGTGAGGATTGTTGCCCCGTTGAAATGCAGGTCGTATCTCTCGTGACGTCCGAATTTCAGTACGGTCACTACTGTTTTTGATTCGTTTATTTTTATGCGATTCACATTCATGTAGATTACTCTTCGCCGACGACCAAATGGCAATGGCAGAGGATACCCAGGATATAGAGTATATGATGAGAAAACTAATAGAGGAATTCGAAATCTGGGAGCTGCAAATTAATACCAAGAAAACACAATACATGGTCATTGGGACAAACGGTCGGGACATTGAGACGGAAAAAGATACCATCAAAACAACCTCCCAATACAACTATCTTGGCATTACACTAACATCAGATGGATCAGATCGAAAGGACATATTGAATAAAATTGGGGAAGGGAGGGCCATTACTACCAAGCTTCATTCCGTAATATGGAGTGTGGACATCTCGTTAAAAACAAAAACACAATTATTTCAATCATTCTTAGAGAGCTGTGCCACCTACGGTTCGGAAGTTTGGACTCTAAACGCGAACATGAAAAGAAGGATTGAAGCGATGGAGATGAACTTCTGGAGACAATGCTGCCAACACACGTTACTTGATCACGTTAGAAACGAAGAAATTAGGAAGAAGATCAACGCCAAAATCCCAATAACGTGCACTACAGAAAAGAAACAGCTGTTATGGGATGGCCATATAAAGAGAATGGAAAGGCAGAGAATGCCAAATATAGCCTGGAATTGGGTCCCCTCGAGAAAAAGAAAAAGAGGACGGTCAAGGGGACGATGGCACGAAGGCATAAGAACTGTCATGAGAAGATGGGACGTAGAGGAGACTGACGTCCACGACAGAAGCACATGGCGAGCGAGATGCGGGAAATGGCCAGAAGCCTTATAAACACCGCTCATAGTAGTACATTCATGTAGTCCGAGACGGCACTAACAGCCGCTTGAAGCCAGAAGACAGCCTTGTAGGTGTTCGAGTGGTGGTCCGTAGTACAGAGGGCTGTGTCATCGGCATATTGCGCTAGACTAACACCCTCAGGAAGGGTTGGAAAGTCATAGAGGTAGGTGTTGAAGAGGTACACTTGGTTGGTAACCTGGGGTATACTTGCTGGGATAAGTCTGAGAGGATTTGGCCTGGTCCATTTGTACGAAGAAGTGGAGGTTACTAAGTTTGAATTATTTTGATTAAGTAAAGTGGGGTGTTAGTACGTAGCAGTTTGATGAGGGTGTTATCGTGCCACACTGACTCGAACGCTTTCTCGACGTCCAGAGTTACGAGCACGGCGACCTTCTTGTTTTTGATATTTAAGATTGTGTTATCAGTTATCCTATCTAGTCGGTGAGTAGCTGACAGTTTCAGAAACCGAACTGTTCTGCAGGGATGACTTTATAAGCATCTAGGTGAGCTAGCAGTCACTTTTGTAAAATGCGCTCGAAGATCTTTCTAATCGATGCTAGTAGACTTGTAGGTCTCTGTAACTCTGGTGAAGCTTTTTGAGCTTGACTGGTTTTGGTATGAGGATAACTTCAGCTTTTTTTTCTGTTTTCCAGGAAGTGATTTAATTGCAGTGCCGCGTAGAAAATGGTTACTTCCTGTGCGACTGCCTTCCTCGGCAGTGACTTTATATGCCTGTTGATAATGCCGTCCAGACCTGACAATTTCTGATTTTTAAGTCTTCTGATGATATTCTCTATTTCAGGTCGTCTTTCCAAGACCGATGTTTTCGCTGAACGGAGGTTGGCAGCTAAAGTTTGATGCCACGTTCCGGGCTTGTCGGGAGAATTCTGGGTCGGATAGGTGGTTGGATAACACGTGCGCATAACTGAAGACATCAGCGAGAACGTGAGCGCGGTCCTAAGAGGTGGCAGCTAGCCCTTGGTTAGTCTGGAAGGCTGTGGGAGGATCTCGTGTCACCTTGACCTGCCGGACAATTTCCCAAGGGGCATTGTTGCTAGATCTCCGAAAAGTGTTTTCAATGTGTGCATTACAGAGGGAGTGGCGATTGTCATCCATCATCTCCTTAATTTACGCAGTCAGCATGTTTTTCGTGATTTTCTACTCAACGTTCAGCGCACGCTGTCAAGCCCTTCTCACGCGGATGAGCCACATGATTGGCTGGGTTGGAGTATAGCCAGGCGTCTGTTGGAGTCGCTTGGAAGGTATTTAGTATTTGGCAGCATCTCATATTGCAGACTTGAGCAAGGTGATACTAGTCTTCGAGTTCTTCGATGTCTCTTAGTTCAAGGTGGGTGGTTTCGGTGATAGGGTGTGAATCCGCGCCAGTCTGTCTTGCCGAAGTCGGGTATGTTATTGGATGTTTTTCGCATGCGACGTTGCCGATAGTTTCCAGGACCGGAACATGGTCCGACGCTGGTCCATTGACGGTGCACGGAATCGATGGGTAGCAAGGTTTTTGACCCAAAATGCGTGACTGGTCGTTGGATCACAGGACAAATTGTCAGGAATGTGATTAGAGGTGTTCGGATATTTTAAAATTACCCGATTCCATCAAGAAGTTATACAGTTTTTGCCTATTGGAATTCTGTATTTAACAGTTCCACTCTGGGTGAGTACCATTAAAGTCTCCGACCAGGATTGACGGAGAGGTACGTTTGGTCAGTGATTCTTACGCAGTGAAATTTCTTACGGAAGTCCCACCTTCCGGAAGTAGACACCTGTGATTTGCAGTTTGTAGCGACTGTCCAGTTGGACTGTTACGTTTTCTGTCCCGATATCTCTATCGGGAAGCCTGGCATGCTGAAGGCTCTTGTAGACGAGGACGGCTACTCCTACACCGTGGGAATGGCGATCGTTACTGTGGATATGGTAGTTAGGGATGAATAGTTTGCGGGATGGTGTTAGACGAGTATCAGTAAGACCGCCACGTCTATTTTGGCTGGTAAGTAAATGAGAGAGGTCGAGCTTCTTTCATTGCAAGACCGCCCTGGATATTGAAGTATAGGATTTTCAGTGACAGTGTGAATTCAATCAAAGCACGCCTCGAAGTCTGCAAGTGTGTCAAGACGCACTATCATTATGCGCACTATCATTATCATTATTCGATTCGATCGCATAGTTGATCGTGGGCGGAACACAGTTTTTTAATGTTCAGTATACTATTAAGCCTGTGGATTTTACTCCGCAGGTTGTCGAAGTCGGACATGCTGTCCTTTTTCTAAGTTATCGTAGCCAGGAAGGACAGTGTTGTGAGCGTTGGCACTCGCTTCTAGGTGCTGTTCTCGAGGCGGTTTGCGGTACAGTTCCCGTGTTACGTACGGGTCTGAATTGAGGAGGGATTCCCCTTCTGTTGTCTTTGGCGAAGTAGTGGATATACTGTTGTGTGGTTGGTGCGGGAACTTCTCCCTGCTACGCGTTATATTTAAGTGGTGGGGCAGGACAGTATGGGCGAGAAAATACGCAGTCGTGACTCCGTGCAGTTCGTATGGTATTTGCTTAAGCATAATCCGTATAAAGAGTGTTATACTGCAAAGAAGTGATGGGGTATTCCTCTGTGTAGTGCGGCTCGCTCTGTACTATACGGTGTGGTGCGTCGCCACAATGGGCGCGACCGCGCTCTGCGCACTGAAGTAAAGGCGGAGCAATTTTTACCGCCCCGACGCTAACGCTGGTCAACTGCACTACTGTGCAGGGTATCAGTATTTTCTGTTCTAGGATAGGATCAACATGAATACACAGATGGACGTGGCCACCACATCCACAGGACTAGAGGAGACACCTTGGCTGGAGCTAAGGAAAAAACGTACAATACGCGCCGATGAAAACAACGGACCAGCTGAAAAGAAGACGGCCACGGCGAACCGTTACGAGCCGCTGACCAAAGAGGCAGAAGTACCGCCCCCGACAAACACCAAAGAGAGGGTGCCGCCCATCGTCGTGCACCAAACATTCAAGGACCACCAACGGTGCGCCTTGGGACTACAGACAATCTTAGAGAAGAACAATATATAAGGAAATTTTACAATAAATTATAAAATAGAAGCCCTGGTTGTCCGCAGTGGCAACACAAAAATGTATAATGAACTCCTGTGTGTCATGAAAAACGCAGGCACGCAATACCACACATACACGCCCGTGCAAGCTAAAGAGCACAACGCGGTGTTAAAGGGGCTCCCACCCAGAATCGACATTAAAGAATTACAACAAGAACAACAGACCAGGATTCCTGCATTAACAAGAATCCGAGAAATAAACTATAAATACAGCGACAGCACCCCAATCTACATAGTGGGGTTCAAAACTGGAACAAAATTCTCAGAAGTTGAAAAAATAAGTACCATCTACCACACGAAAATCTACTGGGAAGGATTCCGACCCAGGAGCAACGTAACGCAGTGTTTCCGCTGCCAGAGTTTCGGGCACGCCACCCGAAACTGCAACATCAAGATGCGCTGCGTCAAGTGCGGCGATTTCCACGATTCAAGAGTCTGCAAAAAAGAGAAAGAGACCCCGGCTAAGTGTGCAAATTGCACAGGACCACACCCGGCCAGATACCGAGGCTGCCCGGCATACGTCGAGGAAATAGAGCGCAGGGAGGCGCTCAAGCGACTAAGCCAGAAGAAAAGACAAGAAAAATTCGGCAACAGAAACACAAGATACGTCGATGCTCCCGCCCCACAGGAGGCAGCATGGAAACAACCCCTCGCAATGGTGAGGGAAAAAAGTCAATCCTCAGAAGAAGAAACCGATCTGCAAAACAAGATCACACAGGAAATGAACATGGTGAGCCAGATGTGCGACATGAAAGAGATATACAGAATGGCACAACAGCTGTGCCAAGAAATGGCATAGGCCAAGACCAAGCAGCAGCAATTCCAGGTATACTGGAACTTCCTCGGCTGTATCGATGGCTAGACACGCCAACACCGAGGGAATCCAAGTCGCGTTCTGGAACGCAAATGGAATAGCCCGAAGAGGTGCAGAACTTCGAGCCTTCGCAGGAGAGCGAAGACTAGACATGATCATGGTGACAGAGACTCGCAGCAAGCCAGGAAGATTCACGAAAATCCCCGGTTACACAGGTTATCATAGGCCGATGTCTGAAGGAGTAGGAGGAGGCGTATCGGTTTATGTCAAGAACGACCTCAAGCACTACGAAGTAGCCTTACCAACCACAGCGACGGTTCAAGCAGCAGCAGTCATGATACAGATACCAATGAAAACACTGATGGCAGCAGCCTATCTAAGCCCGTCCGAACGCCTCCACACGAACGACATTGACAAGATTATGAACCTGGCAGGAAAAGTTGTCATGGGCGGAGACTTCAACGCCAAGAACAGAGTCTGGAACTGTCGCCAAGCAAATGCCGCCGGAAAACTACTGCTAAATCACTCCGAGCGAAGAGACTACAGTATTACCGCACCGCCGACCGTATTCAAAATAAACGCCAGACCGTCAACACTGGACATCGTCCTCAACAAGCAGATCGGGATCGACCGAATCGAATCGGTCCCAGAACTAAGCTCCGATCACAAACCGGTCGTCGCAGAAATTACCGGGAGAGCACAAACCCACAAAAGGGAAACAAGAGACTACGACCAAGCCGACTGGAAGAAGTTCAAACAAGAATTAAATCAAGAAGTAGGTGTAGGAAAATACATCTCCACCGCAGAAGAACTAGAAGACAGCGTAAAGAAGATTACAGCAACTATCCAGACAGCGACGAACAATCACATCCCGATGAAGAACACAAGAAGATACAACATCAAGCTGTCAGAAGAACTTAAAGAAAAAATCAAATTAAGAAACACAGCGAGAAGACTATGGCAAAGAACCAAACAAAACCAATATAGACTGATTCGAAACAACCTGTCGGATGAAATACGACAAGACCTGCACGAGGCCAGAAACCTAGTATGGCAAGACAGGCTCAAGAACCTGACCATCAAGAATAACAGCCTGTGGGAAACAGTGAAGGTCATCAAACTAAGCCGAAGAGAGCCCATTCCACCTCTCAAAAACGACGACGGGACACACACGTACAGCAACGTAGACAAGGCGGAGAAGATCGACAACAAATTTGAAGCAATACATCGCGCCAATGAAGACCTCGGCAACAAGAAATTCAACAGACACGCAGCAGACACTGTCAAATACTGGAGAATTTATCGGCCGCAAGAGATGAACAAGACATAGGCTACGCCACGCCGAAAGAAGTGGAGACAGCCATCAGAAAAACAAGCGCTCGAAAAGCACCTGGAATAGACAATATCCAGAACAAAGTATTACACTACCTACCGCAGAAGGCGGTCGTGGCGATCACAAACATAATAAACGCGTCGCTAAGGCTACGTCATTTCCCAGATACGTGGAAACATGCCAAGATTCTGGCGATCAAGAAACCGGGCAAACCAGGAAATGCTACAAGCTACAAACCGATCAGCCTGCTACCAACAATAAGCAAAGTCCTCGAGAAGATAATACTTGCGAGAATCCAGAAACATGAAGAGACAGTGAAAACAAACGACAAGGTCAAGAAGATACGCGAGGAGCAATTTGGCTTCAGAAGGAAGCACTCCACGGTACACCAACTCGCGAGAATCACAGAACACATCACACAAGCGCGATCAAGAGGTCACTCCACAGGAATGGTCCTGTTGGATTTGGAAAAAGCATTTGACACGGTATGAAATGATGGCCTGATCAAGAAGCTAATAGACTACAAAGTACCCACTTACTTAGTAAGGGTCACCGATGGGTACCTCAGAAGGAGAACGTTCCACGTAGAAGTGGACGGCGAAAGATCAACCGAGAAACAAGTCGCTGCCGGAGTCCCCCAGGGATCGATACTTGGGCCGGCTCTGTTCAACTATTACATTAACGACATACCGACAAACCGGCGAACACAACTAGCATTGTATGCAGACGACACAACAACACTGACATCAGGACACAACACGAATACCATCGTAGACAAACTACAAGACTCGTTGAACAGACAAAAACAATACCTCACTACATGGAAAATGAAACTAAACGAAAACAAGACCGAGGCAATCCTGTTTTCAAGGAAGAAGAGCCAGAACCCGAGGAAACTCAAGATCAATAACACTGAGGTAGAATGGAAAGATCATGTGAAATACCTAGGCGTACACCTAGACAAGAAGCTTACCTTCAACGAGCACATCACGCACATAAAGAAGAAAGTCAACGCAGCCCTAACTATGATATACGGGATGATGTGCCACAAAAGTCAACTCTCGGAGAAAAATAAGCTATTATTATACAAGATGGCGATAAGACCGATCATGATGTACGCGGCCCCCATCTGGAGAAACATCAAGAAAACACAAATGAAAACACTGCAAGTACTACAAAACAAGATGCTGAAGATGGCACTGCACAAACCGACCACGTACCGGACAAAATTACTGCATCAAGAAGCGAACGTTGATACGATAAAAGAATACATTGGAAAAACAAGCCTGAAATTTTATCAACCGAAGTCCCATGACAACAAGCTAATAGAGAACTTAAGAACGGCGAAAACAGTACACCTGTGTATCCGGTTAGGCAGAAGACGCATCAAAAGACGCATCGTATCACTTCGTATGCAACAAGTAGACTCGCCTGGGCACTATCTCTCCAGTTCTGGTTGCGAATGTTCGCAACGTCTTTCTTTATTTGCTCGGAGAGGCGGTTTCGTATGATTCTGTATTCGTCTCTCCGAGTCCTCTGCCAGAGCCTTCGCGCAACGTTTCTCAGCGCGATCTTGTTCTTTACGTCTTCGTCGACAGCTATTTTATGTATTTGGTGGCGCTTGGTTGGTATGTGCGCCTCCATGGCGGCGCGAACCTGCGCCGTGAACTCGTCGACTTGGGCCTCGAGATCATCGGTGGTGTCTATGTGATGATCAGCCCTTATCGACTCGTTTAGCTGTGTCTTAAACGCCGTCCAGTCAGCTCCCGAGTAATCTCGGTACGTTCTGTGGGGTTCACAGCGCAGTGACAGGAGAAGTGTGGTTGTTGTGTCGGTGTCGAGCGGACGATTGATTCGGTTGTCTATTTGTATTTCTGCATAAAGGTGGAAAGGGAGCGGCGAGATCATAAGCAAAGGTATGCTTGGGAAATTTTTGGGATCGGGCGACGGACGGTCTGTTAATCAAAGTATATGATTTTGTTGGTACATCTGTTTGCGGACGGTCGAAGGATGGAGGAAAGATCGGTGATGTGTTGTGTCCCGTTAATGTGTTTATTGACGGGCATTTAGGTGTCTGTAGCTTGGCCGCTATATAACCCCCCCCCCCGCCAGTGATGAAGTCACGATAGTGGGTGTGTGTGTTTGTGTATTTGTTTATGTGTGTTCATGAAAACTCGGCCTGGTAACGTTGTACCGATCGCGCGTTTAGCTCTGATTGTCGAGGTCCGTGCTGCTGTGGTTCCCGTGGTTGTATCCGTGCGTTGTCCTCGAGTATGATGTCTGCTGGTCGCGGTTGGTCTTCAGCTGGCTGCTTCAGTCGTAAGTGTTGTTGTACCTGGTTGTCAGCTGACTGATCTCGGTTTTCGTGCTGTATTGGTACCTGACCGCAATGCCCGTGGAAGGTGACGCGACGCTCGTCTGGTGATGTCTCGGTTAGCGTATAGGCTGGTTTTAGTCGGTCGATGGAAACGGTCACGTCTTTGTCGCGGACTTTGATGACGAACGTTTTGTCTCCTCGTTTTATGACCTCGTATGGTCCGTCATACGGCATGCGTAAGGCATTTTTAACCGCATCGTAGCGTAGGAAGACGTGCTTTGCTGTTGCCAAATCTTGGAAGACAAACGGCGTGCGCGTGCCGTGCCGCTTGACGTGGACTGGTCGTAACAGATCGAAGTGTCGGCGTAGCTCCTTGATGAATGGTGCTGGTTCGTAATCCTGGGCTGTTGGTTCGAAAAACTCTCCGGGTAAGCGCGAGGGCTGTCCGAATAACATTTCGAAAGGGGAAGCACCGATGTATTCGCGTACCGTTGCTCTTATGCCCATGACGACGGTCGGTACGATTTTTGTCCATTGGTCATTTCCGTGGCACCGTATTGCTGCTTTAAACTCTCTGTGGAAACGTTCGACTAATCCGTTTCCTTGCGGATGGTATGCTGTAGTTCGCAAATGATTGGTGCCAGCTAATCGATTGAGTGAGTGAAAGAGGTTTGATTCGAATTGGCGTCCCTGGTCTGTGGTGGTCCTGAGCGGGGTTCCATAGTTGATGATCCAGTTCTCCCAGAAGGTGCGGGCCACTATTTCGGCTTCTTGATTGTACATCGGAGCGACTACCGGCCAGCGAGAAAAACGATCTACGCATGTCAGGCAGTATCGCTTTCCTTCTGAAGGCGGCATGATGACGATGTCGATGTGCACGTGTTCGAGTCTGGCAGATGGTGGTGCAAAATTTTCTAGAGGCGCGAAAACGTGTCTAGAGATCTTTGAGCGTTGGCACTCGGTGCAAGCTCGTGTCCACTCGCGACAGTCCTTCTTAATGGATGGCCAAACAAATCGTTGGGCGACTAATTTTGCAGTAGTTTTTGCGCCGGGGTGAGAGAGGCGGTGGATGGATGTAAAAGCCGCTTTTCTGAATCGTCGTGTTACGTATGGGCGAGCTTTTGTCGTTGACGTGTCGCATAAAACCATTTCGCTCGTTCCAGGGATCTGTATTTGCTTTAGTTGCAAGGACGATCCCGAGTGCATTAAGCTTTTTAATTCCTCGTCGGATGCCTGGGACGCTGCTAATTCAGAGTAATCGATCGGTGCTTCGATCGCCTCGATGCGTGAGAGTGTGTCGGCCACGATGTTGTTCTTCCCGCTGATATGTCGTATGTCGGTGCTGAATTGGCCGATGAAGTCGAGGTGTCTGGCTTGGCAGGGTGAAGCCTTTTCGGGTTTTTGCTGGAAGGCGAACGTCAGCGGCTTGTGATCGGTGCAGATTGTGAAAATTCGTGCTTCCAGCATGTAGCGAAAGTGCTTGATGGCAGGGTAGATTGCGAGCAATTCTCTGTCGAAGGCGCTGTAACGGCTCTCCGCTGGACTGAGCTTTTTCTAGAAAAACGCTAGCGGCTCCCAGGTGTCGTTGATCCGCTGTTGCAGCGCGCCCCCTACCGAAAACTCTGACGCGTCGCAAACGAGTGCGAGCTCCGCGCCGATTTTTGGATGTGCGAGTAATGTAGCCTTTGCCAGATCTTGTTTCGTTTTGTCGAATGCTTGCGTCGCTGCTGGTGTCCACTGTAGCGGGGCTTTCCCTTTTGTATCACCCTTCAGCATCTCGTTCAAGGGAGCTTGCGTGTGTGCGGTGTATGGCATGCCGATTCTGTAAAAATTTGGCATACCGAGATACTGGCGCAATTGCTTGGCTGTTTGCGGCTGCGGGTAGTCGACGATAGCTTGTACTTTCTCGGCGGGTGGTTTGATCCCGCCGTTGTTTATGACGTATCTGAGGAAGGATATCTCATTCACGTCGAAAACACATTTCTTCACGTTGATCACGACACCGTATTCTGCCAAGCGTTGAAACACTTCTCTAAGGTGCTCCCGATGTTGTGACTCGTTTTCAGATGCTACCAGAACGTCGTCGAGGTAGACGAACACGAAGTCCAGACCGCGTAGCACCTCGTCCATGAACCGTTGGAACGTTTGCGCAGCGTTGCGCAATCCGAAGGTTATGTAAAGGAATTCGTACAGTCCGAACGGCGTCGTGATGGCGGTTTTGTGTACGTTTTCCTCGGCGACTGGGATCTGATTGTAGGCTTTGACGAGATCGATCTTGGAATAGATCTTTCTGCCGTGTAGGCCTTGCGAGAAGTCGTGTATGTGGCGAACGGGGTATCTATCTGGGATCGTGCGGGCGTTGAGTTGGCGATAGTCGCCGCACGGTCTCCAGTCGCCGTCGCTTTTCGTTGCCATGTGCAGCGGCGCGGCCCAGCTGCTGGACGAAGGTCGCGCTTTTCCCAGATTGATCATGCCCTCGAACTCTCTGCGTGCGGCTGCGAGTTTCTCCGGTGAGAGTCGTCGGGGCTTGCTTGCTGCCGGTTGTTGTTTTTATGTAGTGCCTCGTGTTGTGACGTATTTCGTGTGCGCGACCGTCGGGGCGCGTGATCTCTGGAAAATCGGCAAGAATATCTCATGGTACGGTGTGTCGCCGGAGATTACCTTTACGCTTGGCACGTCGCTGGAAAACACCCGTCCACGGGACGTGAGTTTCGTTACTTTGTCGATGAGCTGTCCGTCTTGTGCGTCGACGAGGAGCCCGTAGTGTGACAAGAAGTCAATACCGACGATTGGTTTTGTCACGTCGGCGATGACGAAGTTCCAGGTAAATGCGCGTCGCAGTCCTAGGTCGAGTGTTAACGCCGTTCTGCCGTACGTAGTGATGGTAGATCCGTTGGCCGCTGCAAGTTCGTAACCCGTCTTCTTTGTCGGGCCGTGGATCAGCGCGCGTGGAAAAACGCATAGATCGGCTCCGGTGTCGATCAAAAAGTATTCCTTTGTCTTCCGATCTTTGATAAAGAGGCGAGAGTGTCTCTCGGCTCTTGTCGCTCGTCGCCATTAGCGATCGCCGGGTTCGTTTCCCGAAAACTTGCACGGCGATCGGCATTTCCTCGCGTCGGCTCCGAATGTAGCGTGGTACCAGCAGATATCACTGTCCCCTCGCTTGTCTTGTGAACGGGGGCGATCGCGCGTGCGCGCTGGCGAGCGTGAAACGTCGCGACGTGTGAAACGCCCGGGCGAACGTACGCTGCTTACCTGCTGCTCGAGCTTGTCGTCGATTTTTCGGCTCAGATCCACGGCGAGCTGCGTAAACTTTTCCTCGAGCGTTTTTTCGAGGGTCAATGCAGACGTTTCCGCAATTTGAAACCCGTTTCTCGGTGCCAGAGCGTGGATGTGATCCGCGAGTTCGGCTGCGTCGTCGATCGATTGCCTCTTTTGGGTGGCCATTATCGGTTGGATGTGCGCGGGCAGCCGACTGATCCAAATCGCGCGTAAAGCTGCCTCGGTAAACGTGCTGCCGCCCAGAGAGCGTAAGTCACGTAAGAATTCCGAAGGCTTCCTGTCCCCGATAGCTTCGTTCTCCAAAAGTTGGCGCGTCCTCTCCTCCTGAGAAGAACTGAGGCGTTTAATCAGCTCCTCCTTGAGTTTAGTGTATGGGTTGGTGGTGGGCGGCTGCATAATTATATCGTCGACTTTGGAGCTGTACACCGGGTCGATCGAGATAATGACCTGTGTAAATTTCTCGTTCTCGTCCGTTATTTTGGCTGCTGCGAAGTTATGCTCTGCTATCGCGAACCAGAACGCCGGTTTCGTGGGGACGAATGGAGGCAAGCGCAGCGGTCGGTGCTGACAAGGCGTTGGGTTAGCATCCGTGTTTTGTGTTCCTGTAGACATTTCGCGGTTTGCTTGATTTCACTATCACCTGCACCGAAGGGTCACGTTCGCACTGCACACTTTATGCACAAAAAAAACGAGCGTTCGCTGTCTTTGTGTTCTGCGTTGATCACGTCGGGGTCACCAGTTGTGGGGTGCACAGCGCAGTGACAGGAAAAGTGTGGTTGTTGTCGTGTCGGTGTCGAGCGGACGATTGATTCGGTTGTCTATTTGTATTTCTGCATAAAGGTGGAAAGGGAGCGGCGAGATCATAAGCAAAGGTATGCTTGGGAAATTTTTGGGATCGGGCGACGGACGGTCTGTTAATGAAAGTATATGATTTTGTTGGTACATCTGTTTGCGGACGGTCGAAGGATGGAGGAAAGATCGGTGATGTGGTGTGTACCGTTAATGTGTTTATTGACGGGCATTTAGGTGTCTGTAGCTTGGCCGCTACAGTTCTATCGCTGTTAATCGCTGTTGTCATTGCGAGCCGGGCGACCACGGGATTGTGATCTGAGCTGAGTTCTGGTAGGGCCTCGATGTTGTCTAGCCCGGCGTTCTTGCAGACGAAGATGTCTAGCACAGATGGTCTGCTAGTTCCACGATAGTATGTTGGCTCGGCAGGAGCATATATCATATACTCACGTCACTCGGTGTAGTCGAGTAGGGTGTTTCCTGCAGCATTGCTAGAGAAACAATTCCAGAGCCGATGTCTGGCATTAAAATCACCACCCAGTATTACCTTGTTGCCTAGTCCTAATACTTGATCTAGGTCAACGATGTCAAGCCTGTGCCTGGGGCTTTTGTAGGCGGCCCCGACGACTAGTTTGACGGGGGTCTCTATTACCACCACTGCTGCTTGTAGCGATGTCAGGTTGTGGAGTTGCACGTGGTGGTGAGGTATGTCGTTCTTGATGAATACCGAGACCTCTCCTCCACAGTGATCAGGTTTTGGGCAGTGATATCCTCTGTATCCTGGAATCTGTGTATTGGTTTCTCTTTTAGGATGTCTCTATAACCAGGGCGACGTACGTGTTTCGCTGCTGCAGGAATATCGTCAGTTCGTTCAACTTCGCTGGAAAGTTTGTTAAACCCCGACTTAACGTGATTTAACTGTTTTTGAATGTTTATATAAAAAAAAATATGAAAAAAAAAAAATTTCTCGATAAATATAAAACAGAAAGCCCGAATTTAGTGAAACTCAGGTTGCGATTAGAAGCGTTCAAGAATTTGTGTAAAAACTAACAACATACAAAATGAATTAGAATCATTAGATACAGAAAACGAAGAAACACAGATAATTGAAAGATTTGAGATACAAGATGAATATTTAGATGTTCTTGTCAATGCCGAACAATTAATAACTGCAATCGTACAGCCGCCGCAACAAATAAATGATTTTTCGAATAATTTAAGCTCTAGATTGAACATGACAAGCATTAGTCCGGATAATAGTAAGAATGAACATCAATCTCAAATCGAACCTCAAGCACAATCCGTGGCAAACATAGGAAGACCGCGACGCGTAAAATTACCGGACGCGATATTGCCAACGTTCAGCGGAAAATACGAGGATTGGTTATCATTCCAAGACGCGTTCACATCATTAATTCACACGCAAGAAGATCTTACTAACGTACAGAAACTTCAGTATTTAAAATCAGCAGTTACAGGACACGCCGCTAAGAAAATGAAAACGTTAACCATAACCGGCGAAAACTATGAAACCGCGTGGAATATATTAAAAAAGGCTTACGTAGATGAACGTTCTATTGTTTCGAGACATTTAAGCTTGTTGTTGAGGCTTCCAGTGCAAACAAAAGAAACTGCTGAAGGCTTATACGAACTCGCAGATGAAACGATGCAACATGTCGAATCGCTAGCTGCCTTCGGAATAAACGTGTCAGAAGAAATTCTCGTCGTGAACTTAGAAGGAAAGTTACACAAAAATACGCTTGAAAAATGGGAAGAATCAATTAAAGGTAGCTCCTTCCCAAGGTTGGAAGAAATAATAACCTTTTTATACTCCACTGCAAGGCGTTTAGCAAAAAGAAGCCAAGAAGTGAGCAATAATTGTGCTGCCTTGCAGAAAGTGAATCACAAAGCGTCGTCTCAAATGCCACAAAAACGAAAAGAAAACGCGAATAAAGAACAGACATTTTTAAGCAATGCTACAAATAAATGTAAAATTTGCTCAGCAAAATTTCATCCGTTACATAAATGTAAAAAATTCTATTCATTTGATTTTAACGGGCGTTTACAAGCAGCAAAAGAAGCATCGGTCTGTTTGATTTGTTTGCGTTTGCATGAAGGTAAAGAGTGCAAATTCAAAAGATGTATGGTTTGTGAAAATCCACAACATTTTTCACTTCACGACCATCAAACTCGAGTCGATAATAATCGACTCGCAATACCGACAGGAATAAATCAGCAGCCTTTAACATTAATATCAAATTTACCACAAAATCAGGTAATCACAAGCGCATTTATAAATATAAAAGATTATAGAAATAATCATATAACTTGCCGCGCATTACTTGATACATGCTCTACAGTAAATTTAATTACAGAAGAATTAGTTAATAAATTAAATTTACCAAAGAAAAAATGCTGCATCCCTGTAGGTGCGCTGAATGATTTATCATCAACAACGAATTACTCTGTAACAGCAACGTTTAAATCAACGCCAAATGACTACTCCAAAACCGCAGAATTTTTAACTATACCGTGTATATCTGACACAGTTCCGAGAGAAGCAATCAAACGAGAGAGCATTCTTATTCCAAAAAATATTAAACTCGCGGATCCAGAATTTCATAAACCGGCACCCGTCGACGTGTTATTGGGATCAGGGCTTACTCTCTCATTATTTTGTATTGGACAAATAAATCTTTCGAATGAAACCACCGATTTGTATCTACAAAAAACAAAATTAGGATGGATCATTGGAGGAACAGTCAATACGAAAAAATTGAAAAAAATTGCCATGTGTAACTTGACAGATATTGAAATAAATTTAGAAAAATTCTGGGAAATTGAAGAAGGAGCGTCCGAAATTCACCGATCAAGGGAAGAAATCGAATGTGAAGAACATTTGGTAAAAAATACAACACGTGATAAAGAAGGACGATACGTAGTCGCGCTTCCCTTCAAAAATAAGGCTAAACTCGTTGTTTATTAAGTTCCAGAAAGACGTTGATTTTCAAGAAAAATATAGCGCAGTAATAAAAGAATATTTAGATCTCGGACATTTAACAGAAATAAAAAATCCAACGATGGAAGGTTTTTATCTGCCGCATCACGCCGTGATAAAAGATACAAGTACGACAACTAAACTTCGCGTTGTTTTCGACGGTTCGGCAAAAACGAGCACCGGTATATCGTTAAACGAAATTCTTCTTGTCGGTCCGACGATTCAAGATGACATCTTTTCTCTCTTACTACGATTTCGACTGCACACGTACGTAATCTCCGCTGACATTGAGAAAATGTATCGGCAAGTCTTAGTAAGAGAAGAAGATAGAAAGTATCAGCGTATATTGTGGAAAGGATGAAATAAAGACGTATCAATTAAACACCGTCACCTTCGGACTAGCTTCCGCTCCCTTTCTTGCTATACGCTGCTTAGAAAAATTGGCAGAGGATGAAGGAGAAAAATTTCCCGCCGCTGCACAGATCTTAAAAACCGATCTGTATGTTGATAACTTGTTAACGGGAGCCAACACTATTGAAAAGGCACGTGAAATCCGCGACCAAATTACAACTTATTAAAATCAGGTGGATTTAATTTGCGTCAATGGGCCTCGAACTGTAGTAAAATTCTATAAGGCTCATTGGACGATCAAATCGATACGAGTTGTCAACTAGATCGTGATCAAACTTTGAAAACTCTCGGTATTTCATGGAGCGCAAAAGAAGATAAAATCGTTTACACAGTGAAATTTAACAAAATCAGTTCAGCAAGATCAAAAAGAACGATCTTGTCGGAAATCGCAAAAATTTTCGATCCGCTAGGTCTATTAGGCCCAATTATTTTGTATGCGAAATCGATCATGCAAGATATTCGGAAAGAGAAACTTGATTGGGATGAATCAGTTTCAAGCAGCATCTATACAGCTTGGCCAAAGGTTTTGCGATCAAATTCACTTAGTAAACAATATTTCTTTTGATAGAAAAACTGTAATATCGAAGAAAAAATACATTGAATTGCACGGTTTTTGCGATGCAAGTTTAAAGGGTTACGGCGCGTGCATCTATTTAAAATCGGAAGACAAAAACGGTGTAACAAAATGCGAATTATTTTGTGCAAAATTTCGCGTAGCTCCGGTTAAAACCACAACTCTTCCTCGTTTTGAATTATGTGCAGCTCGATTGCTTGTAAAATTGTTTAAAACAGTTTCTAATACGATAAATATTTCATTTTCAAAGATAGTTTTCTGGTCTGATTCTGCTATAACATTACATTGGATTAATTCATCACCACATCGTTTAAAAACTTTTGTTGCTAATCGCGTATCAGATATACAGTCAATTAAACATTCACACGTTTGGAAACACGTATCATCACAAGACAATCCTGCAGATGCGTTATCAAGAGGACAACTTCCATCGGAATTCTTAAATAACACGCTATGGTTTCACGGACCAGCATGGCTACAGAAAAATGAAAGTGCATGGCCTCAATTAAATTTACCTGGTTTAACACAAGAATTACCAGAAGTTAAAAAAGGATGTTGTTTTATAACTACCAACAAAGAAGAGTCGCAAGATTTAATTGAACAAACACAAAACTCGCAAAAAGATTTTGAAATCTTTGAAAAATTTTCATGCTTCATGAAATTAAAAAGATTTGTCGCTTTATCAATGTACTTAAAACGTGATAGAACATTTGAACACACCTTATCGCCAAAGGACTTGATAAATGCAGAGAAAATAATTATACGAAGAATTCAACCGATACATTATGCTAAAGAAATCGACAATCTTCTTAAAAAAAAGCATTGAAAAACACTAGCAGGATCATCGCTTTATCACCGTTCTTAGATAAAGATAACATCTTACGAGTAGGCGGTCGATTAAACAAGGCAAACCTGCCGTACGAACAAAAACATCCGATATTACTACCTCGATCCAACCATGTAACCGAAATTATCATTCGATATTTCCATCTTATTAATTATCATTGCGGAATACAAACAACACTTTGCGCATTACGACAAAAATATTGGCTTCTTGACGGACGTAATCAAGTAAGAAAGGTAATAAAAACATGTGTTACCTGTTTTCGCGCAAATCCGCCAACCGTCGAATATTTAATGGGTGAGTTACCAAGCGGACGACTCACGCAAGCTCGAGTATTTAGTAATGTCGGCATTGATTACTGTGGTCCTTTTTATATAAAAGAGAAAAAGCACCGTAACACTAAACGAATAAAAGTATACGTAGCCGTATTTGTCTGTTTAGTTGTAAAGGCGGTACATTTAGAAATCGTGAGCGATTTAACTACAGAAGCCTTTATCGCTGCATTAAAAAGATTCATTGCACGAAGGGGCAAACCATCAAATATCTATTCAGACAATGGACCCAATATAGTAGGCGCGAAAAACGAGTTAAAAGAAATATATGACTTTTTAAAATCAAATTCGACTCAAGGTGAAACTCAAAAGGTATTTAGCGAACTCGGGCGTAAATTGGCACTTCATACCACCGCGGGCACCGAATTTCGGCGGATTATGGGAATCGACCGTAAAACTACTTAAACACCATATTAAACGCGTCTTAACCGATTGTTTATTCACGTTCGAAGAGTTAAATACTTTTGTAATCGAAGTAGAAGCCATTATTAACTCTCGCCCTCTTACTCCGTTGTCATCCGATCCTAACGATCCTTCTGTCCTTACTCCTGGTCATTTTTTAACAAGCGATTATTTAACGAGCTTGCCAGAAATCGATTTCACCAACAAATCGGCTGTCATACTGGCAACATATCCAAAAGGTTAGACAGCACTTTTGGAAGCGCTGGTATAAAGAGTATCTCAACGAACTCAACCATGGAAAGTCTGTTAAACCCCGACTTAACGTGATTTAACTGTTTTTGAATGTTTATATAAAAAGGTTTTGATGTATTTACTGCTCTTTTATTACTGAGTAAAAAACACCAATAGTTCAAATATACTTGCTGTATTTATTTATAAACATGAGGAAATAATGCAGTTACAGTATGATTATAACTATCGAAAGAATACAAGTTGAAAATTGAACTAAGTGATACAAATGTGCTTCGTGTTTCTATGTTTCAACAACTCGACCGGTCAGTTCGAGTTGTTCGATGCGACTGTCTAGTTTCCCATCGCTGAGAAACATCGTCCAAATTTTCGCTTTCCTTGGCCAGCCCCCTGTAGACAGACCGTTTATTGCCCCTGCCATAAAAAAGGGGGTCCGAGCGCATCGGTAGTCTCGTTTGTAAGTACGCCGACTCAATTGTTTGTCACGTACAAAAATTTCCCCGAGAGTTTATCTGCGCTGCTTTAGACCATTTATTTTATTGCGGGGTATTTTAAAGGATGCACTGCGGGTTCGGCTGGCGAAAGAAAGCGTACTTAATTACTACAGTTTAAATAATGCCAGATGTTTGGTATATATAAATGTCCGTTTTGAAATACAAAACTGAATACTAGTTGTACATTTTAAGATAATATAAAGAAAATCTGGCAACAAGGTGTTCTGCATTCGACGTACAATATTTTTCGTAAATGCGTTTTTAATGAGTTTATGCAGATGTACTGAACTTTTTCTTTTGTAATGAAATGTACGAAATTTTATGAAGGATAAACGTAATTTTAGTTAGTTTCAATATTTGGTGTATTTAAGATTGAATCAATATCATTTCTATTTTTTGCTTCGAAACATTCGCGGTCAAGCTATTTGCGTTCCACAACGCAATCTTCAGTTCACGGCTCGATGAGTTGTGTCTACTCATCGAGGCGTTTCAGAAAGCTTCTATCTGAAACTTGTCACTATTACTAGTGGCAACGGCTAGTTGATCGCGAAGTTCACACGCTCTGGCGATCATTTGGTCCAGGTCGCACAGCTCGTCGATTTCTGCAAAGACTGTTTTAAGAGTCTTCAGTTTGTCCTGTGCAGATCCCGGGACTTGTCTGGTCTGAATTGTCTGCTGCGGTGAAGGCCTAGCTTGCGACTGACCTATCCAGGGGTTAGAAGTGGGCGGCGGGGCGTTCACATATCTATTCTTAAGGTTGGGGAAATACCCACCTTGGAACTCTTTTACCCGCTGCGCTGCTGGTTGCTGTCTGAGCAGCGTCTTCTCGCGCTGGAGCACGCGTCTTTCCTGTTCCCGAACATGTGCCGGGCAGCCCCTGAAGTTAACGGGATGAGGTCCCCCGCAGTTGGCGCATTTGGCCGGTTGCTCTTTTAGTCGCGGGCATTGCTTCGCGTCATGCTCCCCAGTGCATCTGACGCACCTCATAGCTACGTTGCAATTTCGCGCCGCATGTCCGAAATGTTGGCATCTGTAACATTGTGTGATTGACGTTTTTGGTTTGTACACCTCCCAATACGCCCTCGTGGAAAATAGGTACGGGACCTTCGTCGCATCCGCTAGTTTCGTTCCCGTTATGAAGCCAACTATATAAATTGGGCCGGTGTCCTTTCGGCCATATTGAATCTGTCGGACTCGTGTCACCGGCAGTTCGAAAAATTTGATCTCATTGATCAGTTCGTCATTTGTGATGCCTGGAGGCAACCCTTTGAGTATAAGATTGACCTCTTTTTGGGAGGCCGGCGTAAATGTATGATACTCGGTGTTGCCTCGTTTGAATAGGCGCAACACCTCGTTATAAATTGCCATAGTGTCCGAGTTGACAAGCAGCCCGCTCTTGACATACTTGATATGGACTGTGCCGGTGTGACCGGCTTTGGCGATGTAATCTTTTAATTTCCGCACAAAAGTGGGATATGACTCCACGATGTGGTGGAGCACAATCGGCGGGATCCTCTCCTTGATTCCCGCCTCGGTCGCAGCAATAACTGCCTCCGCATTTTGTAATTGTGTGAAGGTGTTTGACACCTTCGTAAATGTCTCGTTTGTGGTGGCAGCCTTTTTACTCGTAGGCTGCTAATCAGTGCCGGTCGCCTTTCTCGGTCTCTTGCGGACGACCTAGAGCCAGGACAGGTCCTCGTTGTCCTTGTCGGTGTCGGCGCCGGGCGGGACGGCAGCTGGTGGCGCAGGAGGCGCTGTAGACGCTGGGGCGTCGACGGTCGCTGGATCAACCTCCATATTTGAGTTTAAGGTGCCCCCTGGCACCACGCTGTCTAGGTGATTACACCTGTAAGAATATTTAAACGGCACGTATTGTTAATAAAACTTGCCCGGTCTACGTCAGGCGTAATGTTTTTGTTTGCACAGCTGTTCAGTAACGGTTGTCTGGCATAGCAGACGGTCATAAATATTTATCTGTTTGTCGTGTCAGTACGATGACACAAAGCACACACTAGCGTACGTTTCACTAACCGCACATAAGAATGTGGGTAGGCCGGAATGTCAGTCTTAGCGTCAGCCCGCACACACTCACATCACTACGCGGCACGCAGCGTGGGTAGTCAGCACTGTCGTATGTGGTTTTTATACACAGTCACAAGCACATCACTACACAAAGGGCACAGCTAACCGCACATCACTGAACAGTACAGCACATAGAAACACCGCACTGTTGTTTATGGTTATCAGCACTGTCAACCCTTGTCAAGCAGGTTGCCCGTCCGCTAGACCACGTAATCTAGCCGACCCGTGTCTGTCAACACCTTCGACGCGTGGTGTCGGGTGTCGGCGGTAGACGGGTGGTTTATGTTACTGAATATTATACAGCTGTAGGTATGGAGCGAAAATAAATACGTCTACTTTAGATGATATCCAAGACGGGAATGTGTCTTGTGTGCGCAGTGATCAGTAGTCAGTATCATGTCAGTATAGTGGTGCTGTGACGTCAGTGCTGTGAAGTGGAGTGGGGTGTTTCATTGTGCGGTGTAGGTTCGCCTGTGCTGTTCAGTGTGGTGCGTCGCTTCAAAGTGCGCGCGTGAGCGTGCGGTCACAGTGTTTGGGTGGGCGCTTTGCGCCCGAACCTTTTAAACCAGTCTATCTGATTGCACTTCGGTGCAGACAGATAGCTTTTTGTTATAGATGGAGGTCGTTGAGCAGGTCGTGCAGCAGACGGCTCCGCTAGACGATGGACCCTGGCTCGTCCAGCGGAGAAAGCGGTCACGGGCGCCCACCGATGACAACGCCGGTCCAAGCAAGGCTATGAAAAAGACGGAGACACTACTCATCAATAACCGATTCGAGCCGCTGAAGACGAGCGGACCCGAGGTGGCGGCGCCACCAAAGAAGGAGAAAGTACCACCGATCGTGGTACAAAACTGTTTTGATGACCATAAGAAGAGTGCAGCGAGCCTGAACAAAATCCTAGAGAAGGCCAACACATTCAGGGAAACTTTATCATCAACAGAAAAAGGGAAGCTTTGGTAGTTCGTACGAGTAACTCCAAAGTATACAACGAGTTTATCCGTGTGATGAAGTCCGGAGGCACGGAATATCACACGTACACCCCGCCGGAGCAGAAAGAGACAAACATAATCCTGAAAGGTCTCCCTCCAGGCATATTAATGGAGGATATCAAAGAAGAAATAGAATACAACAAGGTCCCGATCACCAGAGTCAAGGAGATCGTCCACAAATTTAGCGAATACTACCCCACCTACCTGGTAGGTTTCAAGGCGGGCACAACATTGGCCGAGGTGCAGAAAATCCCGCACCTCTTTAACATGAAGGTATACTTTGAACCCTTCAAACCTATAACATCGATTACGCAGTGCTACCGCTGCCAGCGTTTCGGGCATGCCGCCCGAAACTGCAATATCAAGTCACGCTGCGTTAAATGCAGTGACTTTCACGAAACTAGAGACTGTCCGAGAAAAAACGAGGAAATTGCCAGATGCGCAAAGTGCGGTGGTCCACACCCCGCGAATTACAGAGGCTGCCCTGCACACATACAGGAGCAGGAAAGGCGCGAATACCTGAAGAAGCGGAACGCTGAGAGGCGGGAAGCTAAATTCAGTAGACAGAGAGTCTACGTCGATGCCCCGGCACCGAAAACAAATGCATGGCAGAAGGTCCATGAAAACAGAAGAAGCAACGAGTCTTCTAATATTGGTGCAGCTGATCTAGCTGACAAGATGAAAGAAGTCAACAAAATCTTTGACTTTGACGAAATGTTCAATTTGGTAGACAAACTTGGAAAAGATATGCTTGTTGCGAAGAACAAGTCTGAACAATTCCAGATCTTCTGGAAGTTCGTCAAGGCTCTCGATGGCTAGATACGCGAACGAGAGTCAATTACTGGTTGCGTTGTGGAACGCAAACAGCCTCACGAAGAAAGGCAATGAGTTGCGTCTTTTCGCCCAACAGCGAAAAATTGACATTTTGGTGACTGAATCAGGTTCGCAACTAGGTAAAAAAGTGAAGATCACCACGTCCGCTGCCTACCAAGCAGCACGTTGGGGCCTGTAACCTCACTATGCTGGAGTGAGGGCCAACGGGAGGAGGGTAATTGAGTCGACATCCACTACGGTAGATGTATGGGTATGAGAATACGCTACTGGGGGAGCTTGAGCCACATGCGGAGCTCTGCCCTCTAGCGCATGTGTGAGGCACGCTCCATTTTCGGACTAGACCCCCTCAGGTCAATGCCTCTGGCCTGGGACGTACAGAACCTGTCCGGAAGGGGAACCTAGCTCCCTCCGATTGGAGCGAGTGGCTGGGCAACCACTCTATGATGAACGCGAACGGTAACCTTGTCCATATTTATTGCAGGTGAACTTCCAGATCACAGAGCAATGGAGGTACCACAGTTCGTCGGAGCACAAGCGTCAAATGGAAATGAATGGAGGGTAATAGTAGAGAGATGCGACGGATGGGAGTCAAATGCGATAATGCATTCTTGGATAGATGGGGCAACCAGGTGCACTCAATGTATAAAGAAAGGGAAAAGCGTGTATCTGCACTCTCGCAAGGACCTCGCAAGACATTATCAGTGTGCACAGTGGCGTCATTCCTGTCTGAGGGTGTCGTAAGTGCGACGGAGTGTTCAGGGGGAGCTTTCACTCAGTTTGTTGCCACTATCAGAAGTGCGAGGGGTTACCTGTAGCCCCGGCGGCTGGTGACTTCCTCTGCGGAGAATGCCTCAGGCAGTTTGAGACCCTTCGCGGACTGACCCAACACGAACGGCACGCATACCCGGACAAAAGAAACAGACTGAGCAGCGACACCCACGACTGCGACGACGTCAAAAAGGAAGAGAGGCCGCGAAGCTAGCGTGTGGTCGGAGGACGAGGTCAACACGACTGGAAGGACAGATTTCTATCTGCCGTTCGAGTTAGCCTGGAGGAGGACGAAGGCGAACTCGACACCAAACTTTGCGCCGAAGCCCTCAGGGTTCTATGCGTTTCGCTCTCTAATGAGAGCGGCTCGGTTGCTCGGGCTGAGAATCTGATCGACACGTTTGTCAATGTCGATCTGAGGAATCTCACCAATGAATACCGGAGGTCCTGCGTACACCAGTGCGCGGTCGGTAACGGAATTATAGAACATTGTGGTTTAAATTTATATTATTGTATATAATTAGTGTATTAAACCTTTTACTCAAACTTAACAATTGTGTACTTCATTTTCCTCCTCGTCAACAAAAAAGACGAAACATTTTAGTCCTTCGAGCCGGATCCACCCCATGGATCCATTCTGATGTGCAATATATATCATGTGCAATATAATCCATCGTTATCGCCGCCATCCGCGTGTGTTGTTGAAATAGTGGGTGTTAATTCACGTCAACACCAAAGCGAAATGGTTGTGACGGAGTAATTTTATTCATTTGTGCGCGATTGTCCCACGCCGCGGACACGCTCCACGTTTCTCTTAAGGCTACCGGGCCTATTCATTGGTGCGCAATCGTCCCACGCCGCGGACACGTGCCACGTTTCTCTCAAGGCTACCGGGCCTATCCATTGCGCGCGATCGTCCCACGCCGCGGATAGGCGCCACGTTCTCCCCAGGCTACCGGGCCTATTCATTGGTGCGCAATCGTCCCACGCCGCGGACACGTGCCACATTTCTCTCAAGGCTACCGGGCCTATCCATTGCGCGCGATCGTTCCACGCCGCGGATAGGCGCCACGTTCTCCCCAGGCTACCGGGCCTATTCATTGGTGCGCGATCGTCCCGCGCCGCGGACACGCGCCACGTTTCTCTCAAGGCTACCAGGCCTGTCCATTGTGAGCGATCGTCCCACGCCGCGGACACGCGCTACGATTCTCTCCAGGCCACCGGGCCTATCCATTGTGCGTGATCGCCCCACGTCGCGGACACACCGACCAGCTTCCAAGGTCATCCGACCTATCCTTCGCTACTGAGTCCTCGCAAACATGCCAAAGGGATTGGCCACCGCCGTGGAGCTCCAGGAGGATCTTCGCGCCAGCATCGTACGAACCGCCTCTCAACTCCGAGACCGCATCACCAGCGGCAAACTCCGAGCTACTACAGGCCTCCTCGAGGAAGCCATCGAGGAGATCCGAAGGTGCTGGACGAGGTACCAAGAGGCCCACGTAAAAATCATCACCATGTCAGGTACCAGGGACACGAGTTATGTCAAGGAGGATTGCCGTGATCAAACTCGATTAGACTACTTCGGTGCCCTGCAGCAGCTCCAGTACCTGCTACCACCATCCACTGCTGCATCGCGTCCAAAGGTTGGGCTCCGTGCCACAACATCCCCTTCAAAGGATCTCTCGACCCCTGCACCGAAGATCATCTCCGTGTCCCAGCAGGAAGCACCCTCAGCTTCTGCCACCGAGACCATGTGCATCTCTCCAAGCTCGTCCGCTCTTCCAAAGGGCCGACGCTCCCCTCCTCGTTCCTCCTCGTCAACAAAAACGACGAAACACATATATGGTCCAGCTAGTGCAGGAAAATCTTATTTTATTGATATAGTAGTTATGTATGCTTTTAATTATGGTGTAATAGTAAATTTTAATAAATTTTGTAATTTTCCATTACAAGATTGTGTGGATAAACGTATTTTAACATGGAATGAAATATCATTGGATCCAGGACTAACAGAAATTATTAAATTATTATTAGGAGGCGATATATTATCAGCAAGAATTAAACATGAACAAGATTCTGTTGTACATAGAACTCCTATTTTTGCTACATGTAATTATTATCCATTTCCAAAAACAGATGCATCTTAAAGCCGGGACGGCGAGGGTGACTCCCTGCGTCCCTCGAACCCGTGCTGCCGAACCCGCTGACTTGCAGGCCATCGAATTACCGCAGTTGCACCTCCCCGCTCCTATTGACGACTCGACCAGGATGGGGGATCCCGGTCGCGCAATTCTCGTTGGAGACGCACGCTCGACCCCCAACTGGAAAACCCCCTTCCTAGAAGCGGCCCGGGTCAGCCTTGAAGAGGAGGTGGACGAGGGCGGACCCGAGGTCGCCGCATGCGCCAGGGCGCTCAATGAGCTATGCGCTACCCTCACCAGCGAGGGCGAAGGAGTCGACAGGACTGAGCAACTGATCGACTCCTTCATGGGAACGAAATTCAGGAATTTGCTCGGAGTGGAACAGGGAAGGTCTTCGGCGAGCTCCGGTCGGGTCCTACGACGACGGAGAAGGACCATCGCGGTAATAAGGGCATATAGGTACGCAAGGTGCCAAGACATCTACAAAAAGTCTCCCAACGAATTGGCCGAACTGGTCATGACAGGACAGGGAGACGAGAACGGGACCTTCTGGCTAAACAAGCCCACGTCTCCGGGCATTCAGGAGGTCCGAGACATTTATACCAATCTCTGGGGCACGGCCGGGGTAAATAGCGTCACCCACCTGTTCTCAGAGGGGAGGAGCGCCACAACGCCACCCGAAGAGACGGTGCCACAGTTCTCCAGGGAAAAAATAGAGGAGCACCTCTCAAGGACGAAGTGCAATAAGGCACCGGGGATGGATGGGGTGGTCAGATGCATGCTGACTAGACCTGGGGTGACTCGACTGCTCAGCGCAATTTTCAATATAATCATAGCCTATAAGGCATTTCTAACGATTTGGAAAATAAACAAGACCTGCTTAATACCCAAAGAGGGGAAAGATACCAGCCAAGCGGCTAATTGGCGGCCGCTTACCATCTCTTCGCTGATCAGTCGGGTCTTTACCGCGCTGCTGGACAAGAGATTAAGAAATACTATAAAATTAAGCTTCAGACAGAAGGGGTTTTCCACCAAAGGGGGTACATGTTCCAATGTCTTCATCTTAAACGAAGCATTACGTTTGGCAAAAAAGCAGGCAGGATGTGTCGTAGTAATTTTAGACATCGCTAAGGCGTTCGACACCGTTCCGCACGCGGCTCTGGGGCCTGCGATGGAGAGGAGAGGCGTTCTGCCCTAAATCGTAGGATGAATGTACACGGGCGCAACCACCTCCATCCGGTGTAGGGACGGAGAGTGCACTATTAGTGTGAAAAGGGGCGTCAAACAGGGGGACCCTATGTCCCCTCTTTTGTTCAACATGGTGCTGGATCCGTTAGTAGAAAAAGTGGCCAATAGCGGGCTCAGTCTGCCAGTCGGAAAAGAGAAAGTTGCGATTTTGGTGTTCGCGGACGATTTAGTTTTGCTCGCCAAGTATAGTGAAGGAGGGAGGAAATTTCCTCAAAACAACGTGCCGCTACTTGGGGGACCTGGGCATGGAGGTCTCGTTACTAAAATCCACGGCATTCGAGATAGTGGCAGCAAATAAAACGTGGCATGTAACCAGACCGGGCCTGAAGTATGGGTGTGACGTTCGGTTTTGCGGAGCGACGGAGAAGATTCGGTATCTGGGAGTGGATTTCAGTCCTTGGGCGGGCCTAGACAATCGAAGTGCGGTGGAGGGCCTTCGGGCATGCGCCAAGAGAGTCGAAAGCCTGCCCCTGAAGCTGCCCCACAAGCTGAAACTCTTGACAATGCACGTCATACCCCATTTCCTGTATGTGCTATCCCTAGAGCACCCACCAAAGACGACCCTAAGAGAATTAGATAGATGAGAGGGGTCGTCCGGAAAATGTTCCACCTTCCGGCTCAGGTCACGAACGGATTACTCTACGCAGCACGGAGACGGGGGGCTGGGCCTCCCGCGACTAGAGAATAGAATACATACGGCCGTTGTCGGGCAGTACCACAGGTTGCTGGCGGAGGAGGAACCTGTCATTGACGAGCTGTTCACCCGGAACAGGAAGGCTAGGAAAGCGACGCGGGCCGCGGGGTAAATTGGTCTCCAGTGGCCCCTCGCTGACCTTTCCGAGCTCCGGAAGGCAAAGGCCAGCCTGCGCCAGAAAGAGCACCGGGACTGGGTGGATCCGAGCTCGCAAGGGGTAGGAGCTGAGTCCTTCAAAGGCGACCCGATCGGGAACTGCTGGCTTCGAGACCAGGATTTACTAAAGCCCAATAGATTTATTGACGCCCAACGATTCCGCTCCAACAACGCAGGCACACGGATCGTAAAGCGTCGTTACGATCCCAATACCCCGGCAGAGTGCCGGCACTGCAATGGGAGCCTGGAGACTCTAGGCCACGTCCTGGGTCAATGGAGCGTCTTCAGAGATCATATAATCAGGCGACATGATGACATAGTCTCCCTGTTCCAGATTCGACTCTCGGCCAAAACTAAGTACTACGTCTGCAGGGAGCCCACTATCGAGCTCGAAGGGCGCTGTTTAAAGCCAGATCTCGTTGTCTGCGACGGAGAAAGGATGCACGTACTGGACGTCTCTGTCCGCTTCGAGACGGGGCCAGCCTCCGACAAGCTCGACGGGAGAAAATTAAGAAGTATGGCCCCCTGCTTCCGGTGCTGGCTGAGGACCTAGGCCTACAAGAAGGAAGTGATCCCTATCATCATAGGTCGAGGAGCGACCCTATGATGATAGGCCCAGCTCAATAGAATCACCGAACCAGACCGATATTCGATCCCGATCATAGAAGATCTTCTGCAGGAGAGTCGAGGTCGAGTATTCTCCGTGGTAGACCTTCACAAGGCATTCTACCAGGTACCTATGGCAGAAGAGGACATCCCAAAGACGGCGGTTACAACTCCATAGGTATCACTTTCGGCTTCGACTACACATAGGAATCCGCCACACGCGTGGCCCTTGGTCTTGTGTGTTAGACCAATAAAGCATTTCGATAGACTATTCATTTACTGAGAATCTGCACCCCCACGATCCTCGTCCTCGCGCTAGTAACAATTAGGGGACTGATCGCCCGGCGATAAGTCTTCAAATTTATGACGGATTTATCACTATTTACGTTTCAACTGTTTTTAAATATTCGTATTTTCCCGCCTCGTATTCTAAATTTTTTTGTTTAACAGCTGGATATCGTATGTTATTTATTCTTTTAGACACATAAAATTCCCATAGTCTACACTTTTTAAGTGTATCGTTTTTAAATTCTTCAGTAATTTGACTTTTTTAATTCAAAATTATGAAAATAACTTATTCCCTTTAATTAAGATCATTTTATATTATTATTTTTTCTAAAAAAGAACTTATGCATCATAATAACAGCAGATAAATTGATTCAAAAAGTTTCGCTTATTCGTCATCCAAGATGCCATTGTAATTAATTTTTTTTTAGTACACTCTAATTTATTATAAATATTTAGTTTCAATAATAAACGATTGTGAAAGTGATATGTGAACATAGAAACGGACAGTGCCGTCCAGATATGAAAAAAGTGACGTATGAAATGGTGTGTGTAGCTTTTATTTATTTTTTTTTTTTTGGAAAAGAAAGTTTACTGTTAAAGTTTTAACAATTTCCGGTTAAAACTGATATTTCGCAGAGACGCATTTTGTACTACTTTGTCGAATATATTGAATTAAATCAATTTATACTTATTGAATAATAATCATAATGAAAGTCAAGAATACAAGCGAATAAATTTATATAAATATTGTTCAGACGTTTCATATTTGTTGACGGCTGTCACTTGTTTATCAAGAAAGTTTCAGACATTAAAAATGTTGTATTCAGTAAAAATTGATTGTGAAAAGTGAGATTTTTTTACTCTTCGAAGCAAGTTTGTTGTCATATTTTGATGATATTATAATATATCGCAATCAGATCAGAAAGTCCATATATCATTCAAATTAGAAAGGTCCAAACCCCACCTCATACAATTCAAATATGACTTTATCGAAGACTCAGAATTTAATACCATTAATAAAAGAAAATCTGTAACAGGTAGACCACCAGAGGTCTGAAAAATATAGACCAGCCTTTGTTATATTCTATAGGAAGAACTGTTACAAGAGAAAAGAGGAAATACATAATGGACCTGTTTAAATCGATTCCTCCGGTTAAACATGATTACTATGAAAACTTACGAACATATCGAAATGATGGGACTTCACATACAGATGACGAAAAAGACATCATTTACATTGGATCCATCAATAACAAACAATATATTGTAACAGAATGATTAATTATTGTTCATTTTTTCGAAAAAATCTATGATAAATAACTCTTTCTGTAATAAAAAAAAAAAAATAATTTGAACACATTACATTTTTTCACTTGCCAAACCGATTAACTCCCCTATTCACACAAAAATTGTGAAACTAGTGGCGATTACTTTAAGGTTTTTTTATATTATTCGTTTTAAATATCGTTACATAAGAGTTACATCCATTTATATGCACTCTACAATGTTTATTTAGACTTATATTACAAAGGGAATTGTTTTAAAAAAACAGTGTACATTACTTCATCATATTTCTTCACTTTTTGTTTTACGGAATTAATCGATTTGTCATGTGAGCAGCTCATTTAGCAGATTGATTGGGTGTCGCCATCTGGGATAAGTAAGGAGACACGAAACAACGAGCGAGAGTATTCTGTGTGTTGAGCTGTTGTAACGTGCACATGTGGTGGTACAATGTAGAAAGAGAATTTATTACTTTTATGTTAATAAATATTATTGTCATATATGGAATATTAAAACATTATTCATTCTACTCAGATCCTCATCAAACAATAAAGCAATTCTAGCATAGTAGCAGTCCGTGGTTAGTGAAAAAGACAAAACAAAGAAAGTGAATCTGACACAACAAAAGAGGAACAATGGCAAGATGGCTTACACGAAAATTGATGAAGTGATGAAACCAATTTTTGATGGATCCGAGTATGCAAATTGGAAAAAGAGAATACTGAACTTTTTAAAGTATAAAGAATGTTCAGTTGTGGCTGAAAGAGAGAAGACTGCCACAGAGAAAATTGATGAGTGGAAATCGAAAGATATCAAAGCAATGAACTACATATATAGCGCAATTTCAAACAAACAGAATATACTGGAGACCTGGATTCTACGTATAAGATATTAAAAAAGTTTGATGAAATGTATTCAAGAGAATCACGGCTCTACAGATTGTACACAGGAATGAACTAGAAAGAATTAGGTTAAAAGATTTCTCACAAGTGATAATATTCTTCGCCGAATTTGAGAGAGCAGCAAAAGGACTCAAAGCTGCAGGAGCACAAGTAAGTGAACAAGAAAAATTGAGATACATTCTGAAGGCGCTACCACAAATATATTGCCACTTAGGAGATTTAATTGATGTACTGCCAGAACAAGAAAAAACTGTCGAATATTTAAAAAGTAAAATAATTAATCAATAAACCAATTCTAACAGAAAATGAGAATAAATAGATACTCAGTTATAGGGGACATTGCCGAGGAGTGCTTCACAGAGCTCACAGTCATCAACCGAACGAAGGACCTGGGTTGTTTGAGAGCTTTCTGGAGGCGAGAATTCGTGCTCTAGAAATAACCGCTCCCATTAGGGTTCCTGACCTCGGCTACTGCGTCTTCTCTAGAAAACCTGCACCGAAACCTTCTCCATACAACGTGCACCATGCCACCAGCGAGGAGGTTCCACCCATAACTGATGGAACAGATTTGAGGCAGCATCTGGCGACACTACATTACCGAGGAAGGTAGGACTAGGAGAAAACTAATCACTACCCGTCTGGAAGACAGTCAAAATGTCGAAAACTACATACGCACGATTATTTCGACCGCTCATCGTCTCAATAGCCCTAAATTTGAAGTAAAGGACGAATGGATCAGGAATTCTCCTCGCCAACCGCACAAAGAAATATAATCCGTAATAATACTCGAAAGCACAAAAAAATAAAAGTTGTTGCAAGAAATTCCGTCAAATACATCGAGGACGACACTGCATTGCTTATCAGGATCCGAAAAATTAAAAATCCTCGTTCACAGAACCACCAGTAGTTGCAGTGATTCGCTATAGCGCGCGAATCGTTGCTATAACTGCAACAGATTTGGTCATCACGCTAGCAACTGCAGAACGCCTCGCAGGAAAGCAGCAGAGAAACAACCGGAAGAAGAGAAGGAATATAAACCCGATCTTTTCCCCGACGATGCTACGATGGTGTTTGATCTTGGACATCTACGGCTTCGATCTGGAATTCAGGAAGGAGACCGAGAATTCAAATGCCGACTGCCCGAGCCGACTTCCTCAGAAACAAGTAGCCGACGAGATTACAACACTCGGAGACATTTTATTGTTGGAGTCCAATAACCCCCATCGAGGAAATACAAAAACTTACCAGAAGCGAGGACAAGTCCTTGAAAAACATAAGGTACTGGGCGTGGGATCTTTGAGCCTCCCTTGAATCCGTGGTCGACGCTTCATGTGGATTTCGCGGATCCGTACAAAGGGAAAGTTTTTCTGATTACCATCAAAAATGGCTATAAGTCAACACTATAAAATCGATAGTCTCTAATGAGGTTATCAAGAATGTGAAAAAACAAAACTCAGAATTACGAAGAAGGCGGTTTCCGAGAACGGATGTTCTTTTGAGTACGAACTACAAGAATATTTCAGGAACAAATTGATTAAATACAGCACTACTTCATCGTAGCACCTGTCAAGTAACGGTCAAGCAGAGAGAATGGTGCAAGAAGTCACGAAGAGGATTTTGGCGAAGTTGGAAAAGGCGACATGAAGCAGCGAGTGCAGAGGATACTCTTTATTGAAAACGTTGGGAAAACTTGTGAACGACGTCTCATAAAAACAGACAATCTACCTAGAGTAGTTTTACATCTATGATATTGGCCGAATGGACCAAATGAGCGATTTCAAGTGGATTTTCTGAGGCCCTTAGAGGGGGGCATTTGTTTGATAATTATTGACGTTTTTTCTAAGTGGACAGAGATTAGATGAAAAAGATGAATATTCCAGCAGAATCGACCGTCAAAGCTTTGACAGAATATTTTTGCATTTAGGAGTTATCATTTAAGTTAGTTTCGGACAATGGACCTACCTATATTTCGTAATTTTTTGACAATTTCATGCCAGATATACCTCTCATTATTTAGAACCCAATAAGCAAGAAATGCACCTTACTATTTAGAAATCAACAACTCAGAGATGCCTCTCATTACTTAGAGAACAGCCTAAAGGTTCATCTCATAATGAATCTCATTATTTAGAAACCAACAACCCAGAGATGCCTCTAATTATTTAGAAACCAACAACCCAGAAATGCATCTTATTACTTAGAAACCAACAACGCAGAGATTCCTCTCATTACTTAGAAACCAACAGCCGAAAGGTTCATCTCATAATGAACTCATTTAGAAACCATCAACCTAGATACTCCTCTCATTATTTAGAATCCATCAATCCAGAAATGCATCTCTATGCATCATATTATTGAGAAAACATCAACCCAGGTATAACTCTCATTATTTAGAAATCAACAACCCAGAAATGTATCCTATTATACATCTTATTATATAGAAACCAACAAGCCAGAAATGAATCTTATCATTTAGAAACCAACAACCCAGATATACCTCTCATTATTTCGAAACCAACAGCCCAAAGGTTCATCTCATTATCTATCGTATTATTTTACAACCAACAACCCAGAAATGCCTTTCATTATTTTAAAGCATACAACCCAGAAATAAAACAAATTATTTTCACGCAGACATCCCAGTGATGCATCTTATTATATTGACACATATAACTGAGTTACATATCATTATTTTGAAACTCACATACTAGAAATACATTCATTATTTGGAATAGTGATTCTCAACCAGTGTGCCGCGATTGCGAATACCCGTGCATAAGCGACGTCAGACATGTAGTTCAATGTTATTTTATATTATACTATATTGTTGTGTTCTACGTGACATCTCGTGACTGTTTGTTGTTGTTATTTTAATAACACTTCTTTGTTATACCACCTTAGTGCAAGCATTTCGTTGGTAACACATTACTGCTGTGACTATTCCATTACCTTGGCCCTGTCACTATCTTCTTTGAAGCTGGTGACTGTATCCTCGGCAGCGGTATGGTTGGGTTCACCTGCTTTTGCCGTGAATATTCAGTTAATGTCAAAGAAGTCCGTCGCCGTTGATGGCTTAATACTTCCTAACACGAGCCCTGAGCTCTCCATTGAACCTCATGCCACGAGGTCGATAACTGCTGCTGGTAACGCGCCTCGGGAAACTCCCGAATCCATCGCCCACGAAAGTGTTGCGGTGTTGCGTACAACCAGTTTACGAAAAATCCTGAAGGATGGACAGCCGATCTTAATCAAAGGTGAATCTACGACTGAGTTAGTTAATATTTCTTTAGGCACCAAGTCCGCTATGGCGCCTCTGTCTCACAAAAATACCTCCAAACCAAAGATGGATCTCAGGATGGCACTTGCCAGTTCAGCAGCCGTTTCATGTGACTTAAGTTCCGGCGAGATTCTCGTCATGCCAGTTCCTATTGCTCCTGTTGGCCTCGTTAAGCATCATGCTTCGTCATCTGACCAACTAGAAAAAATCAATGAAGAGTACACTCTCGTCCAAAGAAGAAAAAATAGGCGTGGCGTATGGGCGTATCTCGCCCACTAACGCCCCCTGCATCAGTCGACTGCCACCCCGCAGAAGGAGACAACCACTGTTGATGGAGCCTGCACAACATTTTTTACCGCTAGCAGGTTCACTGCCGTTCGTTTGCCCCCGGCCCCCAACCCGAAATTCCGACCGCCAGTTCCAGAACGACAGGTAGCTCTTCAGCTCCAGCGAATACCGATGCTACCACTCCGGCAGAGGCCCCAGCTAACACCAATCTTACCACAGTGTAGGCCAAGCCTACACCCCCTCCTCCAATCATGCTTCACGACAAATCCAGAGACGCCCTGGAGTTTCGACAGACGATAAAAGATATCACCAAGCACCAGGTCTTCTTCAAGTCTCCCAGGGTGGGCCCGAAGACATTTTGCGTCTCCTCTGCGGACTATGAATAAGTGCGCAAATTCTAACACGGCGCAATTCTATTCATTTACACCGCTCGACACCAAACCTGTGGCGCTCGTGGCTAGAGGTCTGCCGGATATTCATCCGGACAGACTCATTGAATCCCTAGGAGTAAAAACCTCGTAGCCAACAAAGTGTACAAAATGAGTGGTGTCAATAAATGGCAGCCACTCTACAAGGTTGACTGCTCATGGCACCTCGATCAATGCGGTCATGGCAATATCATACCTCTTCGACAAAATCTACTGGAGGAAGTATCAGGGACGTGGCATCACTCAATGCCACCGTTGCCAGCGATTCGGCCACGCCGGTACCAACTGTTATGTCTAGCCCAGGTGCGCAAGTGCGCTGGCATCCATGCCACAGCGACATGTGTCAAAGCTCCAGACACTCCGGCCACTTGCGCAAATTGCAAGGGGCTGCACACGGCCTATCACCGGCTTTGTCCAGTCTACGAGGAGTACCTGGCCAAAAACGCCAAAGCTGAGCCAAAGCAGCAGCCCAGTCGCCTCATCCCGGCACCAATTCCGACAATCAGTGCCTGGGACAACCTTACAGCTGGTTCCAATACTAGCACTATCAATGTACCGCCATCCTCATCAGCAACTACATCATCTCCGACGCGGCCGACCCTGCAGAGCACGCAGCAATTTCCAGCAATGGGAGTGCACGGAACCAGGAGGCAGCCACTCTCGTCAAATTTCGTTACTCCTCTTGCCGCATCTATGCCGTCGACAGTACATCAGGTATCTTTATCCACCCTAGTCTCCTTCCCTACCAGGGCGCCGCCCGCAGCTCCAACCATGGTGCGCAATGTTTCTGCGACCGTTGCTTCCTCTTCTGTACACAAGATTGCCTCAGATCTTGATGTCCGCATGACACAGCTCCGATTCCTAGGTACCCTTGTCAACCTTAAGAGCCTTGGCAATGCTCTCACCATCCTAACTAATCAGCTCTAAGTGGCCACTGGGCCGTTCGAGAGGCTTTCTGCCTTGAACGAGTTCCAGTCGCTCTTCCCGTAAGTTTGCCTATTCACTCCCAAACGTACAATCTTTTATTTCAATATCCAGGGAGGTATCCTCAAAAAGAAAGCCGACCTGATCGTTTCTCTTCTTCCATGATGTCGACATTCCCGTCATCACGGAAACAAACATCTCCCCGCGATATAACTTTCATATGCCGAATTACCATGTACACAGACGTTACCGACCCACGCAGGGCGGTGGGCTAGTTCTACTAGTCAAGCGTGACATCCCGCACGTACGACTTCCAGATACGGACATTCCAGCCGAACACAACATACAGACTGACTGTAGGCCACGACTTAAGATAACTGGCCTTTACATTAATCAGTTGGAACCGCTTCGTTTGAAAGCACTTACTGCCCAAAATACTCCTACCTGCATTTTGGGAGATTTCAATGCCACACACCCTTTCTGGAACTGCCTTACCATCAACGCGACCGGCCGCAAACTGTTCAAGTTTTTGGATGAGGTAGTAACCCCGTTGATCCTGCATTATCCACCGGACTACACCCATTACCCTGACAGTCCGGTTCGCAATCCATCTACCATCGACCTTGTGCTCGCAAAGAACATGGATGGAACCGCTCCTTTCACCATGCAAACGGTCGAAGGTCCTAATTCCGACCACATTCCGGTTCTAGTAACCATCGACAGGATGTACAAAATGGCTCAAAGGGCTAAAGCTATGCACGACTACAGCCAGGCATACTGGAAGGGTTTTACGAGTTCCCTTAACCAGTTGATCTGCCTTCTGGGAGATTTGCTCACCACTGTCGATGTTGACAGTTGTGTCAGTGATCTGGAGACATCCATGGGGCAAGCGGTGAACTTTCACATCCCGAAGGTGCGTAGACCCGCAATAATTCAGTATCGGCGCTCGTGTAATGTTAGGGATCTCATAAGTTCTCGATATCGCGCCAGGAAGAAATGAAAAATCTCTCGTGGTCCGTACTATAAGTTCGAGCTTAACCGGCTCTCCAAAATTATTTCTGAGGCTGTTAGGGCTGAGAGGAGCGAACAATGGGAGCAGCACGCACTGAATGTGCTGTAGGACAACAACAACACAGTTTGACCGCTAGTCAGGAAACTGCGGTCTTACCGAGGTCCTCCTACCGCTCTCATCACTGACAACGGCATTGTCTCTACAGCTAGCAGAGCCGAGGCCATTGCCAGGGCCTTTGGACACGCACACACCATTTCCCAACACCTGGGAAACCCATCCCAAGACCACAAAGTTATTGCTGCGGTTGCAAAACTTGCTGCACTACCCCCGTTGTCGTGTTCATCCCTGACTTCCAATGCCGAGCTGAGTGGGCTCAAAAGGACACTGAAAAATCACAAGTCGCCAGGTCAGGACGGCATTGCAAACCAAATGGTGAAGAACCTCCCACGTCTTGCCATAGCATTCCTTGTGCGTCTTCGACGTTGCTTTGGAGTTAAACTATTTCCCGCAGCACCAGAAAACATCGAAGGTCATTCCTATCCCCAATCCAGGTAAACCTAAATCCAATCCGAATAACTATCACCCAATCAGCCTCCTACCTGTTCTCAGCAAACTTTACGAGCGCATCATCCACTCCTGTATCCAGGAATACCAACATCATACCCGCTGAACAGTTCGGGTTCAGGTAGCTACATTCGAATACTCATCCAGAATCACCATACATGTTACTGTTGACCTAAAATGCCGACGACCGACTCTACTAGTCCTCACTAGACATAAAAAAGGCATTCGACTCGGTCTGGCTCGACCACCTTGTGTGGAAGCTAGATCAACGACTTGTTCCTACCTATCTAATCATGACCATTCACTCCTATCTCAAACAGCGACAATTCTATGTTGACCTAGACGGTGCCCACACACCAACCTCCTACCCATTCCTGCAGGGGTGCCTCAGGGCAGTGAGAACACTGCATCGAAATCCACCGACCTGGCACACGCCACACACAAGTCAGTAAGAGGTTTTCCTTCACTGGTCGACCTGGAGCTCCGCTGACTGGTCACCAAAAGGCGGCCCCCTAGAGGGGGCACGGAAAATGCTCCACAACTTAGTGACTAGTCTCTCTTACCAAGCAACATCCAACGAATATGACCTACCAGAGTCATGAGCGCATACGCTCGGAACTCAAGAACGCAAGGGCCCTTGTGGCCTGTGCTGCAACATAGAGAGTAAGGGAATATAATGCAGATATATTAGTTACCAATTGTTTTTTGCATCGGAAAAAACTCATTACAAAACAATTACCATCAGAATTGAAAATAGTACTGGAACAATGTGTTAAGAGGATTAAAATTATATAAAATCGACAACATTAAAAAGTCACCTATTTAGTCAATTATGCCAGGCTACAGAGTCTAAATACAAATCGTTGTTACTGCACACGGAAGGCAGGTGGTTGTCCAGAGGGAAAGTTTTATTTCGCGTGCTTGAAATCAAAAACGAGATAAAGATTTTTTTGAATAAAATAATGATTTTGTTGACTTGTTGAATGACAAAATATGGCGTGCTAAACTAGCTTATCTGATATTTTTATTATTTTTAATAATATAAATACACGTTGCAAGGACCGAAAGAAAATATTTTAAACACGACTGATAAATTGTTGGGATTTCAAAAAAAAAATTACTTTACGGAAGAATAAATCACAAGAAGGTAGTTTAGAAACGTTCGAGTCAGTTCCAAAAGACTGTTGTAAAATAATTCATAAAACAGTTATTGATGATTTGACAATACTAGAGCAAAGAATTGTCCTTTCCAAATTTAAAAATGAAAAAAAATTGTTTGGATTCGAAATCCATTTGTGATAAACGACACGTCGGTGTACGAATTAACTTTGAAATAAGAGGAAGAACTAATTTCGGTGTGTAACAACCGAGATTTAATTTCGAAACATTCAGAAGAATCAATTAATTCGTTCTGGATTAATCTTAGATACGATTATCCAACATTATCATAAAAAGCTTTAAGTGTGTTATTATAATTTTCCACATCTTATTTGTGAGAATTCGGATTTTCGGCTTTGACCAACATAAAAACGAAAAAAAGATCCAGACTTTTAAATCTATAGAGATATGATGTAGAACATCAAAATACGAATCGAACAGCATGAAATAGTTGCCCTTTCTGTAACATTTCGGATATTTCAAGTAAGAAGAACGTGTATTTTTGCGGGTTTTCCGCAGTTTTTGAGACTTTTCCGGCAGATATAATCAACCGATACTGCTTCTGTCTTAGATATAATGTAGAACATCAAAATACGAATCGAACAGCATGAAATTGTTGCCGTTTTTGTAACATTTCATTATTGGCTGTATTAGATAAAATTCGAGATTTATTCTCTTTAACCTTATATTGGATGATAAGTGATTGGTACAACAAGTAGAGCATTTCGATTCTAACTATAGGATTATATACCATGGATAAACTTCTCAATTTACAACATTATTTGAAAGAAGATTTCTTCAAAATAATGGCAATATGGGAATCACAAGTAATTGGATTTAAAGTTAAAGACGAAATAAACTCTAGGGTTCACTGCATTATTTAAAGAAAGCAGTAAAGAAATAAATTGCTTGTCTTAGATATAATGTAGAACATCAAAATACGAATCGAACAGCATGAAATAGTCGCCGTTTTTGTAATATTTCATTATTGGGAGTTGTTCGGGATTCTGAGAATCCCTGATGGTCTTTTCACCCTCGCCGGTCCCTCTACGCCACTGCACAATGGGACCTTCATGTATCTAACAGTATGTAGCCTTGAACAATGCAGGTACTGGCCGCGTCGTCATAGTTCTCGGTACATTTCCGAGAATCCCGACCGGTCAGCATATCTGTGCTGTTCGACCGAAAAGAATGCAGCGTGCTGTTCCTCTTCCGTGCCTCCACCCTAAGGCACTTATAAAACCACCGCGTCGCTGAGACGCGTCCTTCTTCTGACTCAAGACTTAACACGACCGTCAACACCGGTGCGCGGGCGGTAACAGGATTATAGACATTGTATTTGTAACATAGATTCGTGTACATAATTAATTAATAAAGAATTATTGTAAACCAACAATTGTGTACCGGTTCTCTTATCCGCGTTAATCAAAAAAGACGCAACATTTTTGGTCCTTCGAGCCGGATCCAACCTGTGGATACATTCCGCTGCGCGTTTCCGAAGGACATTTTTGGTCCGGGCTACCGGGCCTATCCATTGTGCGCGATCGTCCCACGCTGCGGACACGTGCTATGCATTTCTCAAGGCTACCGGACCTATCCATTGTGCGCGATCGTCCCACGCTTCAGACACGTGCTACGCATTTCTCTAGGCTACCGGGCCTATCCATTGTGCGCGATCGTTCCACGCTGCGGACACGTGCTACGCATATATCCAGGCTACTGGGCCTATCCGGTGTGCGATCACCCTACGTCGCGGTCACGCCGACCTGTTTCCAAGGTCAACCGACCTCTTCGCTGTCGGCACCGCGACTGCCAGTACTGAGCAACGTCTCAACAAGAGTTGGCAGACCGAGTTCTCACAAATATTACGAAGGGATTGGCCACCGCCGTGGAGCTCCAGGAGGACCTTCACGCCCGCATCGTACGAGCCGCCCCTCTGCTCCGAGACAGCATCACCAGTGGCCAACTCCGAGGTACCACAGACCTCCTCGAGGAAGCCATCGAGGAGATCCGAAGGTACTGGACCAGGTACCAAGAGGCCCACGACAAAATCATCTCCCAGTCAGGTGCCAGGGACACAAGCTATGTCAAGGAGGGTTGCTATGGGCAAACCAGATTAGATTATTTCAGTGCCCTGCAGCAGCTCCAGAACCTGTTACCTCCATCCCCGCCCGCGGAGATGGTCGCCCCTCCTCCTGAGCCGCGGTCTCACGCTACGATCCCGTTGTCGCTTCCCAGATTCGACCTTCCCGAATTCCACGGCGACTACAAGGAGTGGGAAGCTTTCCGAGATGCTTTCCAAGGTCTCGTCATCGCACGTGAGGACGTGCCCAAGAACCAGAAACTTCTACTGCTCAAGCGAGCCCTCAAGGGCGAGGCTGGACGTCTCGTCCAAAACATGGTGAACACTGAAGCCAACTTCGATTTAGCATGGGCCACGGTCTGTGGCCGATACACGAACCGGTTACTACAAGGAATCGAGCCTGCGGATCACTGCGGACCCCTGGAAGCACCATTCGATTTTTCTGAACCCACGAAAACTCTAGGAATCGTGTGGTTACCTGCCGAGGACACCTTTGTCTATCGGAACCGCGCCGAGATGTCCTCTTCTGGTGCTCCGACCAAGCGGTCCACTTTGTCCATGATGTCCCGCATTTATGACCCACTTGGCTGGATCTCCCCCATCATCACGACGGCTAAAGTCCTCATGCAGGATATTTGGCTAGAAGGTTTGAACTGGGACCAAGTTCTCCCGGTCCCCCTGGCGTCTCGTTGGGAAGATTTCAAAGCATCCCTCCGGGAGCTTCCTACTCTGAAGCTTCCACGCTGGTCTGGTTATTCACCGCAGGCAGGGGTCTGCGAGCTACATGGTTTTTCTGATTCTTCAAAACGGGCTTTCGCTGCAGCGGTTTACCTCCGAATTATGGATCCTAGCGGAGTAGGGAAAATCAATCTACTTGCTTCCAAGACAAAGGCAGCACCGTTGAAGCCAGTCTCGATTCCACGACTGGAACTTTGCGGTGCTCAATTGTTGGTGCGGATAATGAAACACCGCCTGATCCCCACATTCTCTGAACTTCCCCTGAACGCTTGGTCCGACAGTCAGGTCGTCCTTGCCTGGCTGCGAGGACATCCATCAAAGTGGAAGACATTCGTTGCCAACAGGGTCGCCTACATCCAGTCATAGCTTCCGGACATGACCTGGAGGTATGTCAACACCAAGGAGAATCCTGCTGATTTGGCTTCACGAGGAGTTCCACCGATCCAACTAAAGGATTCATCGCTATGGTGGAACGGGCCCAGCTGGCTACCGCTACATCCCGACAAGTGGCCGGGGGACCAGAGTAGGTCAGCGATCCTACCTACTGAGGAGATGAATGTCCATCAGGTTTGCGTAGCTAATGTTTCGGATCAGTACACGGAATGGGAGCTGCTCACTCGGTACTCCTCTCTGGGCAAAACCATCCGCGTCGCTGCATTTGTCCTCCGCGCTGCGGCTCGCCTGCTTCCTCGTGACTCTCTAGAGTTGTTTCGCCGGGGCGGAACACTTTCATCCGATGAAATCGCCGACACCAGGAGGCGGTTGATTCGCCATGTCCAGGCACATGCCTTCCGGGAGGAATGGAGATTGTTGTCTAGGGGAGCCGAGGTATCTACACAATCCCGGTTAAGGGCGTTGAGGCCTTTCATTGACGCTACAGGAATCATCAGAATCGGTGGTCGTCTGGATAACCTCCAGATTCCAGCTAATGAAAAACACCCCCCGATTCTGCCGAAAGATTCGGCGCTTAGTTTGCTCTTTGTCTCCCACGCCCATTCTACTATGTATCACAGCGGTGTCTTGCTTACGTTTGCATTTTTGCAGAAAAATGTGTGGATTTGTAATGGGCGTAGCCTAGTTAAGAAGTTCGTAAGGAATTGCATCACTTGCATCAAGGTTAAGCCGAAGTTCGGCCATCAGCTGATGGGGCAGCTTCCGACGTCCCGTCTAACTCCAGGCCGACCGTTTCTGCGCACTGGTCTCGACTATGCTGGACCAATACAATGCCGCACCTCCTCCGGACGAGGACACCAATCTCGCAAGGCATATATAGACCTCTTCGTGTTCCACCCACCACAGACGCTGACATGGACAAGGAGGACCTGTCCTGGCTCCCGGTCGTACGCAAGCGGCCGAGAAAGACGGCCAGCTCCGACGAGCAGCCTACAACGAAGAAGGCAGCCACGGCTAAGGAAGCGTTCACGAAGGTATCGAACACCTTCACACCACTGGAAAATGCTGAGGCAGTGATCGCTGCTACTGAGGCGGAGGTTAAAGAAAGGATCCCGCCGATCGTACTCCACCACATTGTGGAGTCATACCCAACATTCGTCCGCAAGTTGAAGGACTACATAGCCAAAGCCGGGTACATCGGCACGGTTCATATAAAATACGTCAAGAGTGGACTCCTAGTCAACTCGGATACCATGCCAATATACAACGAGGTGTTGCGCCTATTTAAGAGGGGCAACACTGAATATCACACGTTTACCCCGGCCTCGCAGAAAGAGGTCAATCTTATCCTCAAAGGACTGCCCCCGGGTATAACAAACGAAGAGTTGATTGAAGAAATCAGATTCTTCAAACTGCCGGTGACGAGAGTCCGCCAAATACAATACGGCCGTAAAGACACCGGACCGATCTACATAGTAGGGTTCAAGACAGGAACCAAACTCGCCGATGCGACAAAGGTTCCGTACTTGTTCTCTACAAGAGCCCACTGGGAGGCATATAAACCAAAGACAGCGATCACGCAATGCTACAGGTGTCAGCATTATGGACATGCGGCACGGAATTGTAACGTTGCATTGAGGTGCGTCAGATGCTCAGGGGAGCACGACGCCAAACAGTGCCCGCGACAAAAAGAACAGCCGGCTAAATGCGCAAACTGTGGGGGACCACATCCCGCTAACTTCAGAGGCTGTCCGGCACACGTCCGGGAACAGGAAAGACGCGCGCTTCAACGCGAAAAAAACGCTGCTCTGGCAACAACCAGCAGCGCAAATAGTCAAGGAATTCCAGGGTGGGTACTTCCCCAACCTGAAGAACAAATATGCCAATGCCCCGCCTCCCAAGACAAACCCATGGATAGGCCAATCGCAATCTCGGCCTACACCACAACTGAGCATACAGCCTAGGCAAACCACTCAAGTGCCGGGATTGGCGGAAGATAAGTTGAAGACATTAAAAACGGCCTTCGCCGAAATAGACGTACTTGCCGATCTAGACCAGATGATCGCCAAAGCAGTTGAGCTTCGCGACCAACTAGCCGCTGCCACTAGCAATAGTGACAAATTTCAGATTGTTAGGAGCTTTCTGAAACACCTTGATGAGTAGATACAACTCATCAAGTCATGAACTGACGATTGCGTTGTGGAACGCAAACAGCCTGACCGCGAAGCTAAATGAATTGACAGTATTCCTGCAGCAGCGAAACACGGACGTCGCCCTCATCACAGAAACGTCCCTTAAGAGGAACCAGTTTAAACAGATTCCAGGATACAGAGGATATCACTGCCCAAAACCTGATAACTGTGGAGGAGGGGTCTCGGTATTCATCAAGAGTGACATACCGCACCACCACGTGCAACTCCACAACCTAACATCGCTTCAAGCGGCAGTGGTGGTGATTGAGACCCCAAGAAAATTAGTCGTCGGGGCTGCTTATAAAAGCCCCACACACAGACTCGACATTGTTGACCTAGATCACATCCTAGGTCTAGGCAGCAAAGTTATACTGGGCGGTGATTTCAACGCCAAACATCAGCTCTGGAATTGTTTCTCTGGCAATGCTGCAGGAAACACCCTACTACGGTACACCGAGCGACGTGAGTGTATGATATACGCCCCTGCCGAGCCAACATATTACCGTGGAACCATCAGACCATCCGTGCTGGACTTCTTCGTCTGCAAGAATGCCGGGCTAGAGAACATCGAGGCCCTACCAGAACTCAGCTCAGATCACAATCCCGTGGTCGCCCGACTCGCAATGACAACAGCGAGAAGGGATAGAACATACCGAGACTACTCGGGAGCTGACTGGACGGCGTTCAAGTCGCAGCTAAACGAGACGATAAGGGCAGATCATCACATAGATACCACTGACGATCTAGAGGCCCAAATCGACGAGTTCACGGCGCAAGTTCGCGCCGCCATGGAGGCGCACATACCAACTAAGCGCCACCAAATACACAAAATAGCTGTCGACGAAGACGTAAAGAATAAGATCGCGTTGAGAAACGTCGCGCGAAGGCTCTGGCAGAGGACTCGGAGAGATGAATACAGGATAATAAGAAACCGACTCTCCGAGCAAATAAAGAAAGACGTTGCGAACATTCGCAACCAAAGCTGGAGATAGACTGGCCCAACTGCCCAATAAAGGGAGATAGACACGTGGAAAGTTGTCAGAACGATCTGAGGGAAGAAGAGGATGTTCCTTCCTCTCATCAAAAACGAGGATGAGGAGTACGCCTACAGCGATGCCGACAAGGCTGAAATGCTGGCGCAGCAATTTGAGGAGGCGCATCGCCTTACGGAACACTTCGGCGACCCGATATATAACCAAGCACTCAGCAGAGATGTCCAAAGGTGGCGCGACCTCACGGTCGTTAACCCGGAGGATGTCAACTGGACGTCGCCGAAAGAGATAGATGCAGCCATCCGTGCTGCAAAGCCGCTCAAAGCACCCCGCAATGATGAGATACAGAACCGGGTGCTCAGATACTTGCCGCGCAAGGCCCTCGTGGCCCTGACTAACATCTGCAATGGAGCGATGCGCCTCAGTCACTTCCCCAGCAACTGGAAGTCTGCAAAAATTCTAGCCGTCCGGAAACCGGGCAAAAAGAGCGATGAAGCGAAGAGCTACCGCCCGATTAGCCTACTGTCCACCATCAGCAAATTGCTTGAGAAAGTCGTTCTCAACAGGTTAAAACAACACGACCTGCAGGCCAACAACATCCGGCCTGAGCAATTTGGCTTCCGAAGTGGACATTTCACTGTACATCAATTGGCTAGAATTGTGCATAATGCCACGGAAAGATCTGACAGAAAGCGCTGCACAGCGATGGTACTCCTCGATATCGAGAAAGCCTTCGACACGGTCTGGCATGATGGCCTGATCTACAAGCTGGTAAGATGTGGAGTTCCCCTCTACATCACACGACTTGTCGATAACTACCTGCGAGGCAGGTCATTCCGTGTCGAAGTTAATGGACAACTCTCCACACACAAGATTGTCGCGGCAGGGGTCCCTCAAGGATCACTGCTCGGGCCACTACTCTTCAGCTACTTTGTCAACGACATCCCCACAGTCAGGGGAATCCATCTGGCATTATATGCTGACGACACAGCCATCTTCGCGAATACCAGGTCACTAGACGACTCTGTCAATAGGCTACAAGAAGCCTTGGATGAAGTGTCTGCGCACTTCTCCAAGTGGAAAATAAAAATAAATGCTGCCAAGACAGAAGGAATAGTCTTTTCAAGAACGGGAGTTAACAACCCTCGGTGCCTGACTATTGACGACACCGAGGTGGCCTGGAAGGATTCCGTCCGATATCTGGGCGTACGCATAGACAGGAGACTGCGATATAATGAACATATCGCATGCGTACGCAAGCAAGCGTATGGGGCCCTAGCACAACTATACCCGATGATTGCTAGGAGGAACGGTCTGAGTCGTGACAACAAAGTCATGATCTATAAGCTAGCGATCAGACCGATCTTTACATACGCTGCCCCCATCTGGCGGAATACCTCGCGAACTAACATCACCCGTCTACAAAGAGTACAGAACAAGGTACTAAAGATGGCACTGGACAAACCGTTCAACTACTCAACGTCAGCCCTCCACATGCAGGCGAACATGCCAATGGTTGCCAAATACATAGAAGACATCAGCTGGAAATTTTACACCAGTTGCGCGGGAACCCATTGCTCGAGCAACTCCCGAGAGCAAAGGTCATCCCCCTACATAGGCGGATAGGGAGGAACAGACGCCGCAATGTATTTGTGCAACCATACTATTTCAAGGCAAAGCCTATATATAAGCCAGACAACTCACGTCGCCGGAACACAGTCCCGTAAGGGATATAACCGTCACCAACACACTCAACAAGACACTAGTTATACTAGTTAGGCCCCATGGCAGGAGAGGGCAAGGGGAGGTAGGGGCATCACCTTCCTATATGACATCCGGGTTTTTTGAAACTTTTCCCGGATATGAGCACGTCAGCGCGAAGACAAATATGGAAATGAAGTAGTCGAGCCAGTCTCGAAACAATATGCAGACTTTGGCAGTTTTCGGGGCCCCAGATGGCCTCTAGGAACGGCTATAAATATGCTGATGCCATCCATATGCTGACCAACACCTTAAATTCGTGCAAAAAAAAAAAAAAAAAAAAAATTCGTGCTGAGACGCGTCCGATTCCGAAGCGAGCAGCCGACCGAAGCGGACGTCTGACGGAGCAGCAGCTCCCACCACTCGAGTTTTGTTGTTGTACCACCACCTCTGCCTGCAGCGCGTCTACAGTGTATACAGTGCAGTGCGGCAGCAGTATTCAGTGCTCGGCGTCTCTGCTCTGTCAGTGAACGGTGACAGCTCAGTTCATTCAGTGCATCTTAACATTTTAACTTTAAATTCAGTGCAGTTAAAAAATCAAAGCTAGACTAAATTCTGCTTATAATCTAAAGTAAAATAGCTTACCGAATTTCACTTCTTAAAGTTAATACTTTATTTTATTATTTTTTATCTTATTTTATATTGTGTTATTTTACTTCATTTTATCTATTTAAAATTTCCTTCCGAAATTAAAAAAAATTTTTTTTATTATTATTTTTTATTATTATTATTATTAAAAATTTTTTCACTAACTCGAACGTGCCTCGCAATAGTGCAGAAACCAGTGAATTTGGTGTATAGTGCACGCAGCGGACAACACCAGGTATTGTACAGTCAAATATATTTTTCTCTGCTAACGCTGTGTCCGGTAAATTTGTGCGGTACGTCGGGTGACCAGCTTTTCATCATCATCATTTTTTTCTTTCTTCGCTTACTGTCGCACGCTTCTCCGTCTTTTGCTACCGGGACCGGGTAAACCTGTTAACTCGCTAACACTCATAGATCTGTCTTTGCCGGCCGCAACCCAGCACTGACAGAAATGTCGGACACCTCCTCCCTCACCTCACAGACATAGATGTCGAAACCCGCCACACCAGGTGGCGCTCCCTCCCCCACGAGCATCCAGCTCCATTCAAATTCTCAAGACCCGCGGCCATTGACCGTTCCTGCATCTTCAATCTTACGGGACTCCCCGTCAACCGCCTCGCCTCCTAATGTGACGGTATTAAGAAAAACACGATTCCATAAAATCCTAAAGGACGGCCAGCCGGTCATCCTGAAAGGAAAGACCACCACCGAGCTGGTCAGCATCCCAGCTAAAAACTCATCCCCGCCCCAAATGGCACCGCCAGCCAAAGCTCCCGTCAAAGCAGCCCGCAAGGCTGCCGCAACAACAACCACCAGCGCACCCGGAACTTCGACTGGAACAAATCCCCCGCCGGCCCACGCCGCCCCGGCGCCCGCCGCACCAGCAGCACCGGCTACACAGAGCCCGGAAAAAACGCACCCACCCCCTCCCAGCGTACCCGACGACATTGATGCCGAGTTCACGCTGGTCAAAAACAAAAGAAATGGACGTGCCTCTCCGGCCGCCGCCTGCAGCTCCAGCAGGCCCGCCTCCCCGCAGGCGCAAACCACCACAGTCGACGGAACCTCCTCCTCGACTTTTTTCACTGCTAATAGGTTCACTGCCCTGTTCACTCCCGGCCCCCAGCTGGAAATACCTGCGGCGAGCACCGCCCCAGCCGAAAGTGCCAACAGCGATGCTTTCACATCAGCAGCCCCAGCGGCCAACGCTCAACCAGCTGCTCAACAGAGACCCAGACGCCCTCCTCCCATCATGTTAAGGGACAAACCGAGGGACATGCTTGACTTCACACGAGCCATAAAAGCCATAACCACGGGCCAGGTGCGCTACAAGACGCTCCGCACTGGCACAAAAATTTCGTGCCAGAACCTGGCGGACTTTGAAGCCGTCCGCAAGAACCTGGCGGGGTCCAACGCGGCCCAATTCTATTCCTTCTCGCCGCTGGAAACCAAGCCCCTAACACTGGTGGCCAGCGGCGTTCCCGACGTCCACCCGGACAGAATTATCGAGGCTCTGGCTGAGAACAAGCTCTCGGCCATCAGGGCTTATAAACTGAGCGATCCTGCAAGCATGACGCCAGTTTATAAGATTGATTTCCAAAACGGCACCCCGATCGGGGCGGTCATGGCTGTCTCATACCTATTTGATTTTAAGGTCTATTGGCGCAAGTATGAGAATAAAGGAATCACTCAGTGTCACCGATGCCAGCGATTTGGGCACTCGTCAGGGAACTGTCACGTGCAACCACGCTGCGTCAAATGCGGCGAAAACCATGCCACCGCAACCTGCGTCAAAACCCCGGACACCCCTGCCACTTGCGCAAACTGCAGGGGACCGCACACCGCCAATCACCGCCTATGCCCAGTATATGCGGCATACCTGGAGAAAAACTCGAAACCTGAGCGCGTCCCCAGACAGCAACCAGATCGCTTTGTGCCAGCACCGCCCCCGACCACCAGCGCCTGGGTCAGACGAGCCAACAACCCAAACGCCGGACAATACAACTCAACGTTGCCACCAACATCCGGAACAACCACAACAGCTCCCCCCCCAACGGCATTCCAGTGCCTGACGCAGTTCCCAGTGATGGGAGCAAGCAGATCTCCAAGGCAGCCACTCCTGCCCACCCCCACGATTCCGCCCGCAGCACCAACGCAGTCATCAGCTAGCCAGGTACCTGTACACCCCGTAACCACCTTCCTCACCCAGGCACCTCCCACGTCCGCACAAACGGTCCGCAACACTTCTGCGCACACCGACCCCGCCTCCGTTCACGAGATCACCTCCGACCTCGACGTCTGCATAACGCAGCTCAGACTCCTAGGCACTCTTGTTGACCTCAAGACCCTAGGCAGAGCCCTCACTACCCTCACCAGTCAACTCATGGTGGCTACTGGACCGTTCGAGAGGATCAATGCCCTCAACGAGTTCCAGAAACACTTCCCATAATCGTCCTCTTCACCCCCAAACTAAAGATTCTCAATTTCAATATTCAGGGAGGTATCCTTAAAAAGAAACCAGACCTGATTCAACTCCTCGCCTTCCATGATGTCGACATTGCCGTCATCACGGAAACAAATCTCTCCGCCCGACACTTCTTACGCATCCCAAACTATCACCTCCACAGACGTGACAGACCCACGCGGGGCGGTGGGCTAGTAGTACTAGTCAAACGCAACATCCCGCATGTGCGACTACCCGACACAGACATTCCTGTTGAACACATCAACATACAGACAGACTGCCGACCAAGACTCAAAATTACCGGTATATATGCCAATCACCTGGGCACACCGCATCTGACCGCACTGACAGCACAAAACACTCCCACCTGCATTGTGGGCGACTTCAATGCAACCCACCCCTCCTGGAACTGCCTTGCTACCAACGCTAACGGGCGCAGACTCTATGAGTTCCTAGATGAAGCAATCGCTCCACTCACCCTCCATCATCCCCCAGAACACACCCACTTCCCGGATTGTCCCGGACAAAACCCCTCCACCATTGACCTCGTGCTTACAAGAAACATGGATTCCTTTCCCTTCACCCTCCAAACGGTCGAAGGCCCGAACTCAGATCACATCCCGGTTCTCATAACCATCCACCGGATGCAAAAAATGGCTCCCAGGGCGATACCTACGCACGACTTCAGCCAGGCAGACTGGAAGGGATACAAAAACACCCTTAACCAGCAGATCTGCCTTCCGGGAAACCTACTCAGCACTGCTGACATTGACAGCTGCATTAATCACCTTGAGGCTTCAATGAAGCAAGCTGCTGACCTACACATCCCGAAGGTGCGTAGACCCACAATCATCCAGTATCGGCCCTCGCGCGATGTCAGGGACCTCATAAGTTCACGATATCGCGCCAGGAAAAAATGGAAGTCCACACGTGATTCTCAATATAAGACCGAACTGAACCGGCTCTCCAAAATCATATCAGAGGCTGTCAGCTCCGAAAGAAAGGAGCAATGGGAACAACAAACACTGAAAGTCCTACAAGAAAACCGCAGCACCGTGTGGCCACTAGTCAGGAAGTTGCGGTCATACCGAGACCCTCCCACCGCCCTCATAACTGACAACGGTGTCGTCTCCACAGCCATAGGGAGAGCCGAGGCCATCGCCAGGACCTTCGGCCACGCCCACACAGTATCTCAACACCTAGGCAACCCAACCCACGACCTAAAAGTCACCGCCGAAGTGAACCAACTTGCTGCACTCCCCCCAGCACCCTGCACGTCTCCTACCACTAACGCCGAACTAAACAAACTAGTGAAAGCGTTAAAAAACCGAAAATCACCCGGCCAGGACGGCATCGCCAACCAGATGGTCAAAAACCTTCCCCGACTTGCCATTGCAGTCCTAGCGCGCGTCTTCAACGCTGCGCTAAACCTCAACTACTTCCCGTAGCACTGGAAAACTGCGAAAGTAATCCCCTTCCCAAAACCAGATCAAACCCAGCCAGCTACCGCCCAATCAGTCTCCTCCCTGCCCTCAGCAAACTCTTTGAGCGCATCATCCACTCCCGCATCCAGAGCCATCTGGACACCTTCAGTATCATCCCTCCTGAACAATTTGGATTCAGGAAAACCCACTCCACAACGCACCAACTCACCAGGATTGCCACTCACATCACCACAGAACTCAAACGCAAAAGACCGACGCTACTCGTCTCACTTGACATTGAAAAAGCTTTCGACTCTGTCTGGATAGACCACTTTGTGTGGAAGCTAGACCAGCGACTCGTCCCCCTCTACTTAGTCAAATCCGTACACTCCTACCTCAACCAGCGACAATTCTTTGTCAGCTTGGAAGGTGCCAACACAACCCTCCAACCCATACCAGCAGGGGTACCCCAGGACAGCGTCCTGGGCCCACTCCTGTTCACCTTTTACATCCATGACTTCCCAAAACTGCACCAGAAAGTAAACAGGGCCTTCTATGCTGATGACACAGCCCTGTACACGTCCACATACAAAAACTCCATCTCCACAGCACTCCGCAACATGGAGTCATCCCTAGCCCTCATCAGCAGCTACTTTGAGCTGAATAAAATCAAAGTCAATAGCTCCAAGACCGAGGCGATTGTTTTCTCCTCGGGAAACCCCCAGACCTATTCCATCAAGTTCCAGGGTAGCATCATCAGGACAACGAATAAACTCCGTTACCTGGGACTACTCCTGGACAGTCGCCTTAACTTCACTGCAGCCGCCAGTGACAGAACCACCAAAGCCGGAGCGGCCAAATTCCGTCTTTACCATATCCTAAAATCCAAAAACATCCCTACCGCAGTCAAAGTACATATCTACAAGGCCTGCATCCGATCCACACTTCTCTACGCCATCCCAGCGTGGCTGACCATTTGCAGATCCAGCTGGGGGAAACTCCAAATCCTCCAAAACAAATGCCTCAGGCAAATCACTGGACTGCCGCCTGAAACCAGCATCGCGGAGCTGCACCGCCTGTGCAGCCTGGAGCGTATCTCCGACTACGCTGAAGATGCCTACCGGAGATACCTATCCCGGTGTACCAAACACACCAGCGCCCAGGTCAGGGCAACCACAACCCTCCCCCCGCGCTCAAAATGGACCCTCTCAAAGGCGGCCAGGAAGAAGTTACTTCCCCTGGAAGTCCGCCTCTGAGAGCAGCATCACAGCTCGCGATATACAATCGCACCACTTGTGCACCAGTGATCGAATAAACGCAAAAGTGACAAGTGAAAACTCAACCGCACCATACGGTGCGCAGCAGCAGTGTCTTGCCCCGTGCTTGTTCTGTGCTGGCTCCAACACCGCGATACACGCCGCATGAACACCCAAGTGCATGCTTGGCAGCATCTCGCCTTCAGTGTTTAGCTCTTAAGATGCATGTTTAGCTCTAAGTTAGTTCATAAGCAATTTGTCATGTCCTGTTTTTGCTCTGTTCTGTTTTTTGTGTTTGCTACATATCTTATGTTGTATTCACTATGTTTCTCTGTCTTGTTTGTTTTGTTTTTGTTCGTTGTACCATGTTGCATGTTAGATATAAGTTTTTTTGTACTAGATTTAAGTCGTACACTCCTTTCGACGGTTTTTTGAAACTTTTTTCCGGCATCAAAACTCCGATAATCCAAACAACCTCCGAACCGAACCTTTGACTTCCCTTTAAAACCGGCTAAAAAGCCACCAGGCTAAGACCCCGGACCGCTCTCCGAACCAATTGCGTGTACACCACTCGATGTATTCTCAAATCACACTAATAAAATTCGATTTGATTTGAGACGCGTCCTTCTTCTGACTCAAGACTTAACACGACCGTCAACACCGGTGCGCGGGCGGTAACAGGATTATAGACATTGTATTTGTAACATAGATTCGTGTACATAATTAATTAATAAAGAATTATTGTAAACCAACAATTGTGTACCGGTTCTCTTATCCGCGTTAATCAAAAAAGACGCAACAGGAGTATTAGATAAAATTCAAGTTTTATTCTCTTTAACCTTATATTGGATGATTAATGACTGATATAATAAGTAGAACATTTCGATTGTAACTATAGGATTATATACCATGGATAAACTTCTTAATTTACAACATTATTTGAAAGAAGATTTCTTCAAAATAATGGCAATATGTGAATCACAAGTAATTGGATTTAAAGTTAAAGACGAAATAAACTCTAGGGTTCACTGCATTGTTTAAAGAAAGCAGTAAAGAAATAAATTGCTTCTGTCTTAGATATAATGTAGAACATCAAAATACGAATCGAACAGCATGAAATAGTTGCCGTTTCTGTAACATTTCATTATTGGGAGTATTAGATAAAATTCAAGTTTTATTCTCTTTAACCTTATATTGGATGATAAGTGATTGGTACAACAAGTAGAGCATTTCGATTCTAACTATAGGATTATATACCATGGATAAACTTCTTAATTTACAACATTATTTGAAAGAAGACTTTTTCAAAATAATGGCAATATGGGAATCACAAGTAATTGGATTTAAAGTTAAAGACGAAATAAACTCTAGGGTTCACTGCATTGTTTAAAGAAAGCAGTAAAGAAATAAATTGCTTCTGTCTTAGATATAATGTAGAACATCAAAATACGAATCGAACAGCATGGAATAGTTGCCGTTTTTGTAACATTTCATTATTGGGAGTATTAGATAAAATTCAAGATTTATTCTCTTTAACCTTATATTGGATGATAAGTGATTGGTACAACAAGTAGAGCATTTCGATTCTAACTATAGGATTATATACCATGGATAAACTTCTTAATTTACAACATTATTTGAAAGAAGACTTCTTCAAAATAATGGCAATATGGGAATCACAAGTAATTGGATTTAAAGTTAAAGACGAAATAAACTCTAGGGTTCACTGCATTGTTTAAAGAAAGCAGTAAAGAAATAAATTGCTTCTGTCTTAGATATAATGTAGAACATCAAAATACGAATTGAACAGCATGGAATAGTTGCCGTTTTTGTAACATTTCATTATTGGGAGTATTAGATAAAATTCAAGATTTATACTCTTTAACCTTATATTGGATGATAAGTGATTGGTACAACAAGTAGAGCATTTCGATTCTAACTATAGGATTATATACCATGGATAAACTTCTTAATTTACAACATTATTTGAAAGAAGATTTTTTCAAAATTATGGCAATATGGGAATCACAAGTAATTGGATTTAAAGTTAAAGACGAAATAAACTCTAGGGTTCACTGCATTGTTTAAAGAAAGCAGTAAAGAAATAAATTGCTTCTGTCTTAGATATAATGTAGAACATCAAAATACGAATCGAACAGCATGGAATAGTTGCCGTTTTTGTAACATTTCATTATTGGGAGTATTAGATAAAATTCAAGATTTATACTCTTTAACCTTATATTGGATGATAAGTGATTGGTACAACAAGTAGAGCATTTCGATTGTAACTATAGGATTATATACCATGGATAGACTTCTTAATTTACAACATTATTTGAAAGAAGACTTTTTCAAAATAATGGCAATATGGGAATCACAAGTAATTGGATTTAAAGTTAAAGACGAAATAAACTCTAGGGTTCACTGCATTGTTTAAAGAAAGCAGTAAAGAAATAAATTGCTTCTGTCTTAGATATAATGTAGAACATCAAAATACGAATCGAACAGCATGAAATAGTTGCCGTTTTTGTAACATTTCATTATTGGGAGTATTAGATAAAATTCAGGTTGTATTCTCTTTAACCTTATATTGGATGATAAGTGATTGGTACAACAAGTAGAGCATTTCGATTCTAACTATAGGATTATATACCATGGATAGACTTCTTAATTTACAACATTATTTGAAAGAAGACTTTTTCAAAATAATGGCAATATGGGAATCACAAGTAATTGGATTTAAAGTTAAAGACGAAATAAACTCTAGGGTTCACTGCATTGTTTAAAGAAAGCAGTAAAGAAATAAATTGCTTCTGTCTTAGATATAATGTAGAACATCAAAATACGAATCGAACAGCATGGAATAGTTGCCGTTTTTGTAACATTTCATTATTGGGAGTATTAGATAAAATTCAAGATTTATACTCTTTAACCTTATATTGGATGATAAGTGATTGGTACAACAAGTAGAGCATTTCGATTGTAACGATAGGATTATATACCATGGATAGACTTCTTAATTTAGAACATTATTTGAAAGAAGACTTTTTCAAAATAATGGCAATATGGGAATCACAAGTAATTGGATTTAAAGTTAAAGACGAAATAAACTCTAGGGTTCACTGCATTGTTTAAAGAAAGCAGTAAAGAAATAAATTGCTTCTGTCTTAGATATAATGTAGAACATCAAAATACGGATCGAACAGCATGGAATAGTTGCCGTTTTTGTAACATTTCATTATTGGGAGTATTAGATAAAATTCAAGATTTATTCTCTTTAACCTTATATTGGATGATAAGTGATTGGTACAACAAGTAGAGCATTTCGATTCTAACTATAGGATTATATACCATGGATAAACTTCTTAATTTACAACATTATTTGAAAGAAGACTTTTTCAAAATAATGGCAATATGGGAATCACAAGTAATTGGATTTAAAGTTAAAGACGAAATAAACTCTAGGGTTCACTGCATTGTTTAAAGAAAGCAGTAAAGAAATAAATTGCTTCTGTCTTAGATATAATGTAGAACATCAAAATACGAATCGAACAGCATGGAATAGTTGCCGTTTTTGTAACATTTCATTATTGGGAGTATTAGATAAAATTCAAGATTTATTCTCTTTAACCTTATATTGGATGATAAGTGATTGGTACAACAAGTAGAGCATTTCGATTCTAACTATAGGATTATATACCATGGATAAACTTCTTAATTTACAACATTATTTGAAAGAAGACTTCTTCAAAATAATGGCAATATGGGAATCACAAGTAATTGGATTTAAAGTTAAAGACGAAATAAACTCTAGGGTTCACTGCATTGTTTAAAGAAAGCAGTAAAGAAATAAATTGCTTCTGTCTTAGATATAATGTAGAACATCAAAATACGAATCGAACAGCATGGAATAGTTGCCGTTTTTGTAACATTTCATTATTGGGAGTATTAGATAAAATTCAAGATTTATTCTCTTTAACCTTATATTGGATGATAAGTGATTGGTACAACAAGTAGAGCATTTCGATTCTAACTATAGGATTATATACCATGGATAAACTTCTTAATTTACAACATTATTTGAAAGAAGACTTTTTCAAAATAATGGCAATATGGGAATCACAAGTAATTGGATTTAAAGTTAAAGACGAAATAAACTCTAGGGTTCACTGCATTGTTTAAAGAAAGCAGTAAAGAAATAAATTGCTTCTGTCTTAGATATAATGTAGAACATCAAAATACGAATCGAACAGCATGAAATAGTTGCCGTTTTTGTAACATTTCATTATTGGGAGTATTAGATAAAATTCAGGTTGTATTCTCTTTAACCTTATATTGGATGATAAGTGATTGGTACAACAAGTAGAGCATTTCGATTCTAACTATAGGATTATATACCATGGATAGACTTCTTAATTTACAACATTATTTGAAAGAAGACTTTTTCAAAATAATGGCAATATGGGAATCACAAGTAATTGGATTTAAAGTTAAAGACGAAATAAACTCTAGGGTTCACTGCATTGTTTAAAGAAAGCAGTAAAGAAATAAATTGCTTCTGTCTTAGATATAATGTAGAACATCAAAATACGAATCGAACAGCATGGAATAGTTGCCGTTTTTGTAACATTTCATTATTGGGAGTATTAGATAAAATTCAAGATTTATTCTCTTTAACCTTATATTGGATGATAAGTGATTGGTACAACAAGTAGAGCATTTCGATTCTAACTATAGGATTATATACCATGGATAAACTTCTTAATTTACAACATTATTTGAAAGAAGACTTTTTCAAAATAATGGCAATATGGGAATCACAAGTAATTGGATTTAAAGTTAAAGACGAAATAAACTCTAGGGTTCACTGCATTGTTTAAAGAAAGCAGTAAAGAAATAAATTGCTTCTGTCTTAGATATAATGTAGAACATCAAAATACGAATCGAACAGCATGGAATAGTTGCCGTTTTTGTAACATTTCATTATTGGGAGTATTAGATAAAATTCAAGATTTATTCTCTTTAACCTTATATTGGATGATAAGTGATTGGTACAACAAGTAGAGCATTTCGATTCTAACTATAGGATTATATACCATGGATAAACTTCTTAATTTACAACATTATTTGAAAGAAGACTTTTTCAAAATAATGGCAATATGGGAATCACAAGTAATTGGATTTAAAGTTAAAGACGAAATAAACTCTAGGGTTCACTGCATTGTTTAAAGAAAGCAGTAAAGAAATAAATTGCTTCTGTCTTAGATATAATGTAGAACATCAAAATACGAATCGAACAGCATGGAATAGTTGCCGTTTTTGTAACATTTCATTATTGGGAGTATTAGATAAAATTCAAGATTTATTCTCTTTAACCTTATATTGGATGATAAGTGATTGGTACAACAAGTAGAGCATTTCGATTCTAACTATAGGATTATATACCATGGATAGACTTCTTAATTTACAACATTATTTGAAAGAAGACTTTTTCAAAATAATGGCAATATGGGAATCACAAGTAATTGGATTTAAAGTTAAAGACGAAATAAACTCTAGGGTTCACTGCATTGTTTAAAGAAAGCAGTAAAGAAATAAATTGCTTCTGTCTTAGATATAATGTAGAACATCAAAATACGAATCGAACAGCATGGAATAGTTGCCGTTTTTGTAACATTTCATTATTGGGAGTATTAGATAAAATTCAAGATTTATTCTCTTTAACCTTATATTGGATGATAAGTGATTGGTACAACAAGTAGAGCATTTCGATTCTAACTATAGGATTATATACCATGGATAAACTTCTTAATTTACAACATTATTTGAAAGAAGACTTTTTCAAAATTATGGCAATATGGGAATCACAAGTAATTGGATTTAAAGTTAAAGACGAAATAAACTCTAGGGTTCACTGCATTGTTTAAAGAAAGCAGTAAAGAAATAAATTGCTTCTGTCTTAGATATAATGTAGAACATCAAAATACGAATCGAACAGCATGGAATAGTTGCCGTTTTTGTAACATTTCATTATTGGGAGTATTAGATAAAATTCAAGATTTATTCTCTTTAACCTTATATTGGATGATAAGTGATTGGTACAACAAGTAGAGCATTTCGATTCTAACTATAGGATTATATACCATGGATAAACTTCTTAATTTACAACATTATTTGAAAGAAGACTTTTTCAAAATAATGGCAATATGGGAATCACAAGTAATTGGATTTAAAGTTAAAGACGAAATAAACTCTAGGGTTCACTGCATTGTTTAAAGAAAGCAGTAAAGAAATAAATTGCTTCTGTCTTAGATATAATGTAGAACATCAAAATACGAATCGAACAGCATGGAATAGTTGCCGTTTTTGTAACATTTCATTATTGGGAGTATTAGATAAAATTCAAGATTTATTCTCTTTAACCTTATATTGGATGATAAGTGATTGGTACAACAAGTAGAGCATTTCGATTCTAACTATAGGATTATATACCATGGATAAACTTCTTAATTTACAACATTATTTGAAAGAAGACTTTTTCAAAATAATGGCAATATGGGAATCACAAGTAATTGGATTTAAAGTTAAAGACGAAATAAACTCTAGGGTTCACTGCATTGTTTAAAGAAAGCAGTAAAGAAATAAATTGCTTCTGTCTTAGATATAATGTAGAACATCAAAATACGAATCGAACAGCATGGAATAGTTGCCGTTTTTGTAACATTTCATTATTGGGAGTATTAGATAAAATTCAAGATTTATTCTCTTTAACCTTATATTGGATGATAAGTGATTGGTACAACAAGTAGAGCATTTCGATTCTAACTATAGGATTATATACCATGGATAGACTTCTTAATTTACAACATTATTTGAAAGAAGACTTTTTCAAAATAATGGCAATATGGGAATCACAAGTAATTGGATTTAAAGTTAAAGACGAAATAAACTCTAGGGTTCACTGCATTGTTTAAAGAAAGCAGTAAAGAAATAAATTGCTTCTGTCTTAGATATAATGTAGAACATCAAAATACGAATCGAACAGCATGGAATAGTTGCCGTTTTTGTAACATTTCATTATTGGGAGTATTAGATAAAATTCAAGATTTATTCTCTTTAACCTTATATTGGATGATAAGTGATTGGTACAACAAGTAGAGCATTTCGATTCTAACTATAGGATTATATACCATGGATAAACTTCTTAATTTACAACATTATTTGAAAGAAGACTTTTTCAAAATTATGGCAATATGGGAATCACAAGTAATTGGATTTAAAGTTAAAGACGAAATAAACTCTAGGGTTCACTGCATTGTTTAAAGAAAGCAGTAAAGAAATAAATTGCTTCTGTCTTAGATATAATGTAGAACATCAAAATACGAATCGAACAGCATGGAATAGTTGCCGTTTTTGTAACATTTCATTATTGGGAGTATTAGATAAAATTCAAGATTTATTCTCTTTAACCTTATATTGGATGATAAGTGATTGGTACAACAAGTAGAGCATTTCGATTCTAACTATAGGATTATATACCATGGATAAACTTCTTAATTTACAACATTATTTGAAAGAAGACTTTTTCAAAATAATGGCAATATGGGAATCACAAGTAATTGGATTTAAAGTTAAAGACGAAATAAACTCTAGGGTTCACTGCATTGTTTAAAGAAAGCAGTAAAGAAATAAATTGCTTCTGTCTTAGATATAATGTAGAACATCAAAATACGAATCGAACAGCATGGAATAGTTGCCGTTTTTGTAACATTTCATTATTGGGAGTATTAGATAAAATTCAAGATTTATTCTCTTTAACCTTATATTGGATGATAAGTGATTGGTACAACAAGTAGAGCATTTCGATTCTAACTATAGGATTATATACCATGGATAAACTTCTTAATTTACAACATTATTTGAAAGAAGACTTTTTCAAAATAATGGCAATATGGGAATCACAAGTAATTGGATTTAAAGTTAAAGACGAAATAAACTCTAGGGTTCACTGCATTGTTTAAAGAAAGCAGTAAAGAAATAAATTGCTTCTGTCTTAGATATAATGTAGAACATCAAAATACGAATCGAACAGCATGGAATAGTTGCCGTTTTTGTAACATTTCATTATTGGGAGTATTAGATAAAATTCAAGATTTATTCTCTTTAACCTTATATTGGATGATAAGTGATTGGTACAACAAGTAGAGCATTTCGATTCTAACTATAGGATTATATACCATGGATAGACTTCTTAATTTACAACATTATTTGAAAGAAGACTTTTTCAAAATAATGGCAATATGGGAATCACAAGTAATTGGATTTAAAGTTAAAGACGAAATAAACTCTAGGGTTCACTGCATTGTTTAAAGAAAGCAGTAAAGAAATAAATTGCTTCTGTCTTAGATATAATGTAGAACATCAAAATACGAATCGAACAGCATGGAATAGTTGCCGTTTTTGTAACATTTCATTATTGGGAGTATTAGATAAAATTCAAGATTTATTCTCTTTAACCTTATATTGGATGATAAGTGATTGGTACAACAAGTAGAGCATTTCGATTCTAACTATAGGATTATATACCATGGATAAACTTCTTAATTTACAACATTATTTGAAAGAAGACTTTTTCAAAATTATGGCAATATGGGAATCACAAGTAATTGGATTTAAAGTTAAAGACGAAATAAACTCTAGGGTTCACTGCATTGTTTAAAGAAAGCAGTAAAGAAATAAATTGCTTCTGTCTTAGATATAATGTAGAACATCAAAATACGAATCGAACAGCATGGAATAGTTGCCGTTTTTGTAACATTTCATTATTGGGAGTATTAGATAAAATTCAAGATTTATTCTCTTTAACCTTATATTGGATGATAAGTGATTGGTACAACAAGTAGAGCATTTCGATTCTAACTATAGGATTATATACCATGGATAAACTTCTTAATTTACAACATTATTTGAAAGAAGACTTTTTCAAAATAATGGCAATATGGGAATCACAAGTAATTGGATTTAAAGTTAAAGACGAAATAAACTCTAGGGTTCACTGCATTGTTTAAAGAAAGCAGTAAAGAAATAAATTGCTTCTGTCTTAGATATAATGTAGAACATCAAAATACGAATCGAACAGCATGGAATAGTTGCCGTTTTTGTAACATTTCATTATTGGGAGTATTAGATAAAATTCAAGATTTATTCTCTTTAACCTTATATTGGATGATAAGTGATTGGTACAACAAGTAGAGCATTTCGATTCTAACTATAGGATTATATACCATGGATAAACTTCTTAATTTACAACATTATTTGAAAGAAGACTTTTTCAAAATAATGGCAATATGGGAATCACAAGTAATTGGATTTAAAGTTAAAGACGAAATAAACTCTAGGGTTCACTGCATTGTTTAAAGAAAGCAGTAAAGAAATAAATTGCTTCTGTCTTAGATATAATGTAGAACATCAAAATACGAATCGAACAGCATGGAATAGTTGCCGTTTTTGTAACATTTCATTATTGGGAGTATTAGATAAAATTCAAGATTTATTCTCTTTAACCTTATATTGGATGATAAGTGATTGGTACAACAAGTAGAGCATTTCGATTCTAACTATAGGATTATATACCATGGATAGACTTCTTAATTTACAACATTATTTGAAAGAAGACTTTTTCAAAATAATGGCAATATGGGAATCACAAGTAATTGGATTTAAAGTTAAAGACGAAATAAACTCTAGGGTTCACTGCATTGTTTAAAGAAAGCAGTAAAGAAATAAATTACTTCTGTCTTAGATATAATGTAGAACATCAAAATACGAATCGAACAGCATGGAATAGTTGCCGTTTTTGTAACATTTCATTATTGGGAGTATTAGATAAAATTCAAGATTTATTCTCTTTAACCTTATATTGGATGATAAGTGATTGGTACAACAAGTAGAGCATTTCGATTCTAACTATAGGATTATATACCATGGATAAACTTCTTAATTTACAACATTATTTGAAAGAAGACTTTTTCAAAATAATGGCAATATGGGAATCACAAGTAATTGGATTTAAAGTTAAAGACGAAATAAACTCTAGGGTTCACTGCATTGTTTAAAGAAAGCAGTAAAGAAATAAATTGCTTCTGTCTTAGATATAATGTAGAACATCAAAATACGAATCGAACAGCATGAAATAGTTGCCGTTTTTGTAACATTTCATTATTGGGAGTATTAGATAAAATTCAGGTTGTATTCTCTTTAACCTTATATTGGATGATAAGTGATTGGTACAACAAGTAGAGCATTTCGATTCTAACTATAGGATTATATACCATGGATAGACTTCTTAATTTACAACATTATTTGAAAGAAGACTTTTTCAAAATAATGGCAATATGGGAATCACAAGTAATTGGATTTAAAGTTAAAGACGAAATAAACTCTAGGGTTCACTGCATTGTTTAAAGAAAGCAGTAAAGAAATAAATTGCTTCTGTCTTAGATATAATGTAGAACATCAAAATACGAATCGAACAGCATGGAATAGTTGCCGTTTTTGTAACATTTCATTATTGGGAGTATTAGATAAAATTCAAGATTTATTCTCTTTAACCTTATATTGGATGATAAGTGATTGGTACAACAAGTAGAGCATTTCGATTCTAACTATAGGATTATATACCATGGATAAACTTCTTAATTTACAACATTATTTGAAAGAAGACTTTTTCAAAATAATGGCAATATGGGAATCACAAGTAATTGGATTTAAAGTTAAAGACGAAATAAACTCTAGGGTTCACTGCATTGTTTAAAGAAAGCAGTAAAGAAATAAATTGCTTCTGTCTTAGATATAATGTAGAACATCAAAATACGAATCGAACAGCATGGAATAGTTGCCGTTTTTGTAACATTTCATTATTGGGAGTATTAGATAAAATTCAAGATTTATTCTCTTTAACCTTATATTGGATGATAAGTGATTGGTACAACAAGTAGAGCATTTCGATTCTAACTATAGGATTATATACCATGGATAAACTTCTTAATTTACAACATTATTTGAAAGAAGACTTTTTCAAAATAATGGCAATATGGGAATCACAAGTAATTGGATTTAAAGTTAAAGACGAAATAAACTCTAGGGTTCACTGCATTGTTTAAAGAAAGCAGTAAAGAAATAAATTGCTTCTGTCTTAGATATAATGTAGAACATCAAAATACGAATCGAACAGCATGGAATAGTTGCCGTTTTTGTAACATTTCATTATTGGGAGTATTAGATAAAATTCAAGATTTATTCTCTTTAACCTTATATTGGATGATAAGTGATTGGTACAACAAGTAGAGCATTTCGATTCTAACTATAGGATTATATACCATGGATAAACTTCTTAATTTACAACATTATTTGAAAGAAGACTTTTTCAAAATAATGGCAATATGGGAATCACAAGTAATTGGATTTAAAGTTAAAGACGAAATAAACTCTAGGGTTCACTGCATTGTTTAAAGAAAGCAGTAAAGAAATAAATTGCTTCTGTCTTAGATATAATGTAGAACATCAAAATACGAATCGAACAGCATGAAATAGTTGCCGTTTTTGTAACATTTCATTATTGGGAGTATTAGATAAAATTCAGGTTGTATTCTCTTTAACCTTATATTGGATGATAAGTGATTGGTACAACAAGTAGAGCATTTCGATTCTAACTATAGGATTATATACCATGGATAGACTTCTTAATTTACAACATTATTTGAAAGAAGACTTTTTCAAAATAATGGCAATATGGGAATCACTAGTAATTGGTTTCATAGTAAAGACGAAATAAACTCTAGGGTTCACTGCATTATTTAAAGAAAGCAGTAAAGAAATAAATTGCTTCTGTCTTAGATATAATGTAGAACATCAAAATACGAATCGAACAGCATGAAATTGTTGCCGTTTCTGTAACATTTCATTATTGGGAGTATTAGATAAAATTCAAGTTCTATTCTCTTTAACCTTATATTGGATGATTAGTGACTGGTATAACAAGTACAACATTTCGATTCTAACTATAGGATTATATACCATGGATAAACTTCTTAATTTACAACATTATTTGAAAGAAGATTTCTTCAAAGTAATGGCCATTTGGGAATCATTAGTAATTGGATTTATAGTTAAAGACGAAATAAACGATCTAGGGTTCACTGCATTATTTGAGGAAAGCAGTAAAGAAATAAATTGCTTCTGTCTTAGATATAATGTAGAATATCAAAATATGAATCGAACAGTGTAAACAGTTGCCATTTTCATCACATTTTGGATATTTTAAGCAAGGAAAACGTATATATATATATATATATATGACAGATCTGCAGACTCAGCAATATACCTCAGGCTGACATTGGACAGGAAACTAAACTGGAAAATTCACCTCGAGAAGAAACAAGCGAGTCTCACCGCGTCCTTTTGGGCATGCAGGCGAGCATTCGGCAGTACCTGGGGGCTACGTCCCAGGATTGCAATATGGCTATACAAAGTGGTCCTCATCCGCAGATTTGCATACGCAGCTCTGGTGTGGTGACTACGAGTAGAGCAGAAAGGACCCATCAGGATCCTCGAAAGCGCTTGAAGACCGGTGCTGAAAGGAAGGAGGACTTTGCGCTCAACACTGATGGCAGCTCTGAGCGTGCTGCGGATATACCCCCTCTCCACTTGGTGATCAAAAATGAGGCCGTGGCTTCAACATACAAGCTAAAGGTGTGTGGCCAGTGGCGGCCGGGACTCAGGCATACTCGGCTGCCAATTTTTGATGCGGAGCTCCTTGGAATGACAGAAGACGCCATACCAGCCACATATCAGTTTGGTAAACGGTGGAGGGTGGCGATACCGTTCCTGTTCATGACAAATTTATCACTCTACTCACTAGAAAAGTGACAGCAGCTGCCATAAACAGCACTCGAAAATGAATGCTGACATGGGCACACACACACACACACAATAACTAAATTGATACCTTATGTACACTTATCACAATCACTAAAACAATTTATAAACTTATCACAATAATTCCATATTTAATGCTTTAGAAATAATGTAAAAAAAAAATACAAAATGATATCCCACAAATAAATTGATAAGAGTGCCCTCAGATTACAAACGTTAAATCAGCAATCTATGCAAAACAATAGTTCTAAGAAGGCTATAGAAACAAACAGAGACCACAAATAACGCACAAAAAGAGTGATTTGGATTCAGAAGAGAATACGTCACAACGTATCAAGTAACCAAAATCGTAGAACTTGTCATCAGTTGGATTCAGAAGCGGACTACCGGCATGATTCAATAAGTATCAAGGAAGCTTCTGTAATGGCGTGTCAATATAATATGAATTAATATTCAAATTGATTCGAAACAAAATACCCATGAGCCTACTGTGTATTATAGATGCCCATTCAAGGAACAGGAGTTTCCGTGTGAAAATCGATGAGAAGGCATCATCAGGAAAGAGAATACTCGTGAAAGTCCCATAAGGATGCATCTTGGGACCGATTCTGTTCGACCATCACGCTAATGACTTATCGAAACAAGACAGGCACATCGCTCTTTAAGCTGATGACAAGGGACTTTAATTCCTGACAGAATACAGAAAATCTAGAGTGTTAGATTGTTCAGCGTATTCGATTACCTAATTTACTATTCGAAAAATATATTTCTCAGTAATTAGTCTTTTTTTTAATACTGACGGAAAAAGAAAATGATCTTGAGCATTGGATTATTTTCAATTCATCGACAAGGAATGAATTCAAACAGAAAATTCTCATTCGATTTTCCTGGTCATTTAATTCCATTACAGAAATCAAGACTTGTTCGCTCGATACGTATACACGACGGAAAGAAAACCCTTCGATATATCAAAAACAGAATAAAGAGGTTTCCGAATCATCTAAACCAGCAAAGAAGTCTTGTCCGAATCGACTGATATTTTCTTTCAGGCGATTTGCTCGAAAAGAAAAACAGCGGTTATATATTACACACGTATTAAAATAAAAATCAGTTAAAAAAAATCATATTTTCAAATAGATACTTTTATAAATAGGAATATAATAAAACTGATATTAAAAATAATTAATTCATGCCTAAAATAGCACTATTTGAACACTGTGGATTTATTAGTTTTACTATGATGATTTTCTTTCCATATCATGTCAATTAGTTTTTTAAAACCATTTTTTTTTATTTTCATATTCAATTCACATAACCATACAATATGCTTCAATGCATTTCCAATAATGATAAATCAAAATTTCCAGAAGTGCATCGGTCAAACATACGAGGAAGTGTAGAACCTCCCACAACTACAGAAATTCTAAGAATGATGTACAAAAAGGAAAGAATGAGCACATTTACTATAATCGCCCGAGCACAATCTGGTAAAAAGAACTGAGATCTTCCCGCAGAGCGAAAATAGCCAAAAATTCAATGACAGGCAAGTACATGAATCGTTTTCACTGACCTGATACAAATACGACACGTTTCGATTTCTACATCCGATATACAAGATACTGTATCGTTAACCTGAAATCGCCAATGTAGGTTCCGATCCACGGTGTACGGCTCCTCGAAAACGTTTTCAATGTGTAACACTCGCACGCCTTCGCCCGAGGTGTAATATCATCGCAGACAGGCCACGCACAGTTCTTCCTGTAACAGATAATGAATAGATAGATACTTGCGTTAGAAATAAAGGTATTACAACACTCGTCAAAGTAGTCATATGCTAAATTGAATTACGAAAACGATCGACACAGGCAAAAAAGATAGTACGTACCTTCTAGCGAAAACCTGCGTTCTTCCAGAACACACGATAATCTCCAATCGATCAACGTCTGGCAGTTAACGATGACGTTTACAGAGCGAATAGTCTTGTATGGGAATTAATATCTCGGACATCGTCAGTTGTTTCCTTTCTCGATCTATCTGCAGCATGCGTTACGTACCATGATAATAAGATACAGAGGCAGAGCCGCCTGTGATGATATCGTTCGATAGATTCAACGCAAAACTGCACGTGCGGGACCGAGTCGCACATTTCAGTCATGAGTTCTAGAGCACTCGTAAGAACGTCACACAAGTCAGAATGCATGATGACTAAAGATTTATAAAGTTTTCCAGTCGCCCATTTCACACGAACCGAAAACGAGACCACGCGGGCCCTGAACGTCATTTTAGACATGTGGTACAGATAAAAGCAATGCGATCGATGAAACACGAACTGTTCATCAAGAAAACAAAAATATAACTTTCGTGCGATAAGGTGCTTCCCGCCAGTGAAACACAACGAATGCGCATGTTAAGCATGCACCAAGCGAAATATGCGCACAGCGGTCGAACGGAACTAGAGACGCCAGTGTTCGATCTACAAACTATAGTGCAGCGGTTCTCAAACTGCTATAACCGCACATCCCTTCAACCGTCGAGATGCAATTATGGAGCGTTGGAGTCGTCAAGAGTGAATTTCAGGCATCGTATTCGTGTGCCACCGATGTCAAAGTTGTGTTTTGTTACGTTTGAATAATTTCGCGTAAAAAGTCGTAGAAAAACGGTTGTTTGTTCTATGAGGAATTGTACGAACAACAATAATTGTAAAATGAGAAAGTATTTTTATATGAAAGTTTTCACAACATTATTTTATGAGAAAAACCGTTCTAAGACTGCTGCTAAATTCACTTTCACGAATGATTTTTTTCACCCATAAACTACACCAATATTTTTTTAACAAAAATTATCAATAAATAATTAAGTCATTTTCGATTGTCGCAAATCTGCATTCTAATAGCAAATCAAAATAAAAAAATGTTTTATTGATATGAAATATATAGTGCTGCAAGGCTATGCACTGGCATCGAACGGAAGTGGGGTCCAGGGTATTAGTCAATGGCTTTTGAACCGGTTTTGACAGAAAGATAGGTTCTAAGTACGGGGATTTAAGTAGACTTTGGAGTTAAAGTACCAGAAAAAATTTTCGATAAACCTGCTGGACAGGAATGCACAGTTAACATATATATGACGAAATACAGAAAATTATACAAACGATTAGAACATAAAAGACAAATTTACAAAATACAGAACATGAACACACCAGTGCCTAGTCAGTGCGTCGTTTAAAAAAGTTGACTGTCCTACTTGATTGATTACTGTTGTTTGTCACCTACTGTAAAATGACGGCCAGTTACATAGCACGACCGCACGCTGCACAGTACTACGACACAGACAGTATACAACACTCAGGTTATGATTCACGACACAGAACAATTAATAATATATACGCCGTGCATGGAATAATAGTTATAAAGTACAGTACAATAACACAGTATACACGATAACAATAGAAATAATAACACAATCAATTACCGTATATAAATACTGATCATCCCGTCACACTCATCATCAATGCCATTATCCCCAGAATGCCAACTTATCGATGATGGCGATTCAGTCGAAATTCGCACAAGCAACAACCAAAAATGACCGTTGATTTGTTGAAGAATGTTGACCATCATCACTCTGTGGGGTTCAGAAAGATTCACATTTGTGAAAACGTTGGCAAATATTTAGTCATAGATAAATGTTGCATCCCTTGTAGCTATGTTCCGGCTAGTAGTTACGAAATTAATAATGTGTTAATTTACGACCGTTTTCACTTACCGTATTGAATCGTGCAACTAATAACTATCACTCTGCTAAATTTTAATTGATCGTTGAAGGCAACTACTTTACATCATTCATAATTTATCACCGATCAATTAACTATGGCTAAATATATTTGTCGACAAACTTCACGTTGGTCAAAATGTAAATAATTTTTTATCATTTTGACGTTTGTTGGTTGACAAAAATCTGACAGCATCTTTTTAACCTATAAACCTATACATGTTGAAACAAAAACTTTTCTGCCGAGAACGTGCAAATATCGATCGAAGTAATAATAAAAACAAATGTATACAACGATCATAAGTAATAAGAGAATTGATTGAATGACGATGCGTAGTAAATGAAATCACTGCTGAATATGACCCTTATCAGTAAAGAAACAGCCCGAATTGAAAAAATTTCATTAGTCGACGCAAGTCCACTGTTTTAACCTGAACATTTTCTGTGCATTTTAGTAGAATATTAATATTATAAAGAATTAATTTATAAAGAACACGTTTATATGCTAAAAAAAAAAAAAAACGTTCAGATTGAATCATATGGAACGGAGTGTGAACAAACAGCATGTTACGAGGCCAAGTCATAGTAATGTTTAGAGAACGGTTCGAGTCGTCGTTTGATTTAGATCGAAAGAAGTGATTTTAAATTTCAGATTGAACCGAATTGTTCGTTGTGAGCATCAATGCACGACACTCTTTCTCTCTCTGAAGATGTTCAGTGATATAAATTGAAATAAATAACATTTTGCAATTTTTAATGACAATTTTATGAAAACAAAATCAATGCAATAGTATCAAATAAAAATAATAACTTATTTTAACGAAACTTGCGTAATTTCATGATTTTCTTGCATACGACTCGAACAGTTTAAGTATGTTCATAGTTGATTGGTACTTTTTGTCGTTGGCCATATCGGTAGTGGGTAATATACAGGCTGCGGCACCGATCCTGCTACCAAAAAAAATAAATTGATCTGTTTGAATTCTTTTATTTTTTTAGCAGAATAATTTATATTACACAAAATTTTAAAAATAGAAAGGGTTCGAGATGATCAACGAATTAGAGTAGTAAAACTGTACCTCAGGTTGAACAATGTAGATGCGGTCCAACGAGCATCAAGAAATGAATATGCGATATTCCCAGTCGAAGGGCAATCATTCAGATCGTAACACAATTTAATAAGACAGGTAGTGTTAAACGAACGACACCATCGAAACCCAGCAGTTCGAACACACGATAACATCCGCAATAATCACGGCCGTCGATAATAATCTAAGAATTACCACTAGACTACCAGTTGCAATGAGTGAATTAAGTCTAAGGACTGTGTTACGGATATTGTACGAGGATTTAAATTTATTTCCGTATAAAATTCAAATGACAGGCAGATTAAATGCTGAAGACCTGCCGATTCGGCTAGAATTTTCTCATAAACTGTTGCGATTTACCTAAGACAAAAATTTGATCAATTATTTATTTATGTCTGGTGGAGCACATTTTGATCTTAACGGCAATGTCAATTTTTATTTATGGAGCATATTGCAGAAAAGAAGTCTACAAAATCTAACCACGTAACAGGAACCAGCCGAAGGTGTAAATTACACCCGTTACTGAAGGTGTCCTTCGCCCAACGTTATCTACTATAATGAATGATGTTTCGGTTCACGTAAGGTGTTGCATTAATGAAGGCGTAGATCGTCTAAAAGAAATTATTTTTAAAAAATCATTATTGTAAAAAAATTTTTTTAAAATTCTGAATATGAAAAAAAATATAAAAAACAACTCAAAATGACCGAACTATTGAAATTTCATTTTGTAGCAGAATTGGTGCCACACTGTATATGAAACCATCCACCACGGTCTTCCTCTACGTGTTCTCAGTAGTTTTGATCAATCCACCTCCAGTTGCTCCTTAGCCGGACACTCATTTGACGAGTTTTCAAGAAACTGAAATGAATATTCCTCATCTTTCCAATAGTAAAAACGTACCGAAATACAAACGCCACGACAAAAGTACTTTTAACAAAAAAGAAACAAAAAGATATTGAATATAATTAATAAAACTAAGAATTTAGAATATGAAATTAATAATACTTTAGAAAAAGAGAAATTAAGAAAATCAACTTATGTATAAAAATGAAACATCGTTATATTAATTAACGCAACGCATACGATTGCGTTTACATTTACCCTGTATTCGAATCCTTTGTTCACGGCACTGTCTTTTTTCTAACAGAAAAACTGATGACGATGCAGCTTGTTGATTTTACCTCTTTAACGTATTTGAAAAGGAACACAAAAACGTGCTTATTTAATAATCTTCTTCGATCAGATTTTGTTAAATACTCGTATTCTGCTACGATCATTTTTAACTCGATGCTGCTAACTGCTAACTATAATAATATTCAGTATCACAAACTTCAGAAGGTGAAAGTTGAAATCCGAAATAGAGTACGTAGGCTGAAACATAAATTCTCTACTGGTAAGACAGCAAATTCTTTGTTACTTTGTCATTAGAATTGATAAATATGTTGCACTGAGCTTTAAATGGGTGTTTTAAGATGAAAATCAATGAATGGCGCCGAATTTATCAGTCAGTCTTGCTTGCACGTTTGTACTGATTACAAATACAGTCGATAACGGTAGACAGCATTTTCAAAAATGCCGGTATTTAATACTGGGCGTTTTATTTTGGAGGTGGAATCGAGACCTCAGTTATATAACAAAGGTTTACCAAACTATTTAAACCAAATTTTGAAGGAGTACACGTGTAGATGGAAGTCACTTCAAAAATAATCCCAAACTGGGAAAATATCGTAGATAACAATACTCAATAATTCATTAAGTCTCGATTTTCATATTCGAGTAGCTGAAAAACGTCCGGATACAACCTTCAATCATCATAAATAGCAACGAACTCCTACAATTATCGTCGATCATTCAGGGGATGCACACCGAACTTTTTCATTTATTTTTTCACCTTCTTAAAATACATACAGCTATTGCCAACAAATATTCTGAATTCATGTGTCCGAAGATGATGAAAAGGAGTGATTTTCAAACGCTCATACGAACACTATATCTGCGAGCGTTTTAAAAGCGCTAACGCTAACTCTGAACACAACGAAGCCTTAGGCGTCGAAATATATCACGTAAATTAAGGGCGCTGCATTGCATTGTTTTAACACAAAACGTGATGATTGTTTTTGTTGCTTTAATAGCTGAACAGAAACTTCTCGCCTGAGTTTGCTCGGTCACAGTGGTGGGTTTGGTAGTTCGGGTGAGGGTGAATTTGCGATTAGGGCAGTGATGGATGTCGATGACGATCGCCACGACTACATCGTACCTGGTAAGCAGGTGGGAGAGTTCTGGCTTCTTATGAAGAAGCCTTCGGACGCGTCGGTTGTGCTGGCGCACTGACGCGCGAACTATGCTCGTTTAATTTAGGAAAACACCAATTTAAATACAGAATGCATTTATTAACAAATACATACAGAGAACAGAGTAGTAACTAATGCAGACAACAGGTACAGTGTCCGATACAGGACACCGTGTTTATATACATGTTACTTAATATTCAGTACAGTGATCAATATAACCTATTATAATGGTATGTGTTTCTTAGTTGTGGTGTATATATATTTAATGTGTCTCGTAACTCACACACTGCAGGTCCAAGTGCGAGGTACGATGACCTTTGACCTGAGCTGATGATGTTGCTCGATCTTCAAAGTATTGAGAAGAGCACAGTTCGAGCAGTTGTTAGTAAAATCAAGACAGTTGTTACGGCTCGAGGCGCGAGAAAAGCCCGCTGCCTACGACCAACTGCTCGTCGTCGTGTCCAGAGATCGTTCAATCAAGAGGTCTACCCATCATAACGCCAGCAGCTTCGGCCGCTTATAGTGGTACCACGGGTAAGACGGGTCGTAATCGCTGAGGGTATTAATCCGAGCGTTTTGGCTGGATACGGACCGGCCGTACTAAGCTCGAGCTTTACAACGCACAAACTCGCGGGAGTGTAGGGATCCGGAGATCATTATGCAGAATATCGCTTCGAATAAAATAATGCGCGTCCGTGATGACGCGCAGTATCTTGTTCTGAAGTACCTGCAATCGTTTGAGTCTACCAGGTGCGAAAGCCCAGGCTGATCCCGCATACGTCATCACCGGACGAATTTTTCAGTATGTGCGACGACTCGATCTGCGTAATTCGACCAATCGACTCGGATGAACGTTAACGGTTTCGGTACCGGAGTGCGACAACAGGCCTGTCAGTGACAGAACAACGGTGTTGTGATCAGATGAATCGGTAATGACCACAGCCCGTACACCCGGACGATGCCACGAAGGATCGTCACATCCAGCACATTACCCGCACGATCGCCAGAGTGATCGGTCGGCTCATCCGGAGCGACAACGACGAAGTTAGAATTCGCCGTGTTTCAATAATTTTGTGCCGGCACGGTTGCCGACTACCGAGTTCCAAGAAGGATGTTCATTCGATTATCGATGAACTCAAATTTAGGAGCGCGTCGATACCATTAGTGCTCATCGGGTGAGTCGGGCGTTGATACACAGCAGTGAGCAAGCATCCACGACCGCCTAATTTCACTATCACCATCGTCGCCTCGAAAGACGACAGCTGCGGATACGAGACCTCGTAGTGGGGTATGCGACTCTCGATAAGAATCGCAGTGCCACCATACGAGGAGACGTCGGGTCTGTCGACCCGATAGGTATCGAAATTGGGGATCGTGAAGTCCTTGCTCGTGTTCAGGTGCGTCTCGCACAGTAGTACCACGTCAACCTTCGGACGCAGTACCGCCGCCGTGAGTTCCACCTGCCGCACGTGAACGCCGTTGGCGTTGCAGTAGAGGATGTTTAGTTCGTCTGTAGTAGCCATGTTAGTATTCCTTTCGGACATGTATGGACAGCGTACGCGAACGCAGGGAGCCTTCCCCTCACGTCGGCCGCTGTCTCGTGGGCGTGGATGTAGTCGTCGCATCACCTGACAATGTCGTCGATGAACGTTCGGCTGTCTTCCGTCACATCACGTATTACAGCGCTTCTAGAGACGAGGCGGTCTGCGCGGAGCGCTCGTCGGCTTAGAGTCGACAGCCGCTCACGAGTCTTTCTTCTCGCCGGACCTGCGGGACGGACGTTCGCCTGCTGCTCGGCGACTAGTTGCGGCGGACGCGCCTCGGATTTCTCCACGGGCGCATGCGCAGCAACGATTTCGGCAAACGATTCGTCGCACGCTTGTCCGGTGGTAAGAAGACATGCGCAGGCACCGCTTTCGGAGCAACTGCACATTTTCCTGTCTTTGCGAGATGCAGTCATCGTAGTCAACAACGTACGAGGTAACAGCCTGGGCAGAAAGATTGGAGTTTGCGATTTTTGACGCGGAACAGAGATCGCAGATACGCCAGAACGCCGTGTCAGCGGTCGAGTCTTCTTAATTTCCGGGGCACGCGTGGAGGTGCTCGGAGCCACGGACGTGTCGGCGGACCTAGACCGGGGTGGCGGAGTCCGTTTGCAAAGATCGGATGATCTCTTCAACAGCTCGATGCCCACCGGGGCCGACACACCGATCGACGTTGCGGTAGGGACGGTGTCGCACGCGGGCACCGCTACATCCTCGAGCATCTCGCGCCGTCGGTGTTCGAGGGTGCATGCACCTTCGAAGCCGCCGGTTTGTTTGCGCTCAGAGGTCTCATCGGTGGAGCACAGCTCGACGCCCAGATTACTCAGACTTATCGTTACGCGGGCCGCGCTTCCTCGTACGACAAGGAGCTTCTTTTCAGGTACGAGCTGTCTTAGCACGCTTGTACTCTAGGTAACACCGATGGCTCGCAAGATGCGGGCCACCGCAGTTGCAACATAATATCACGCGCTGCGACTTATCCTGGGGACACTCCGACACGTCGTGTGTCCCGGCGCAAGCGACGCAGCGCGTCTGCATGTTGCAAGCGGCTGAAAAATGGCCGCAACGCTGACAATGAAAACACTGCGGGGGACCGGAGTGGCCACGGAAGCGCTCGACTTTCATCTTACCTGAGCCAAGGACCTGAACGGTCTCTAATCGGCGAGCATCCTCCCGTATTCCTGGCGTAATATACACCACGAAGCCGGTAGTCTTCCGTCCTTCATTCACGATCTGGGTGACGTGGCTGGGGGGTGAAGCCCGCCAACCTGCCTTGGAGGAGAAGTTTGTGCGTTCGCTCCGCGGGCAATAAACACGAGTGGTACTCGATTGAATGTATTTTCAGCGTCCGAACGGCGGCACGATACTCACCGTCGGCGCTGAACTTTAACTTAAGAGCGCTGCCCGCTTTTTCAGACTCGAATTTTACGCCCTCGGCGTTAAACGCAGGCGACAGCGCGAAATAATTCTTCGCGTAGGCATAAACCGGAGGACACTTCTGAATATGTGTGACGACTGTGAAGCCGTCGTCACACGCCTGTGTAGCGACCGTGGCCGGGACCTCAGCATCAATCGTCGTCGATGGAGAAGGTGCGCTCACGGAGGGACCGGCTCTGACTACCGGAATGTCGTCCTTCTCCCTCTTCGACGGGTTCTGCGACCCGTCTGACTCACGGCCGCTTTCATCACTGCATGCGCTGTACATGCGTTTTAGACGGCCGGCGACCCTCTTACCCGTGCGATTAACTACCGCCAGCCGTGGAGATGGAGAAACCTTACTCTGCAGCACATCTTTGGACGAGCTCTGGCCAGGCATACTTACTGCACAAGTATACCGTCTGCTCTACTCGTCATTATTGTTTATCACATGGTTCGTTCAAAAACGGACCTGGTCGAAGGCTCGTACCAGCATTTGCACCACCAAACACCAGCACAACATGTCCGTGTGGAACACGTGAATATTTACTCCGTACACAGCAGAACAATCGGAGTGTACCACTTCACAATGGTACATGTACACTAGGCACATGTACTGTACTGTGTGTATGTATGTATGTGATAGTCGATATTTCTTTTAACAGCGTTTGAAAAATACACTTCTGTTCACTGTAGTAACAGAAGAATGGAGAAGCCCTTCTCTGGATTTTAAAATTTATGATTCTTAATGAGGGAGTGAAGTTAATCGAAACACGTCTCGAACTCTGTAAGTGCGTCCACCCGCTCTATGGACGAGCGTCTCTTTTCGATCTTGTTGCAGAATTGTTTCTGGGCGACGATCATCTTTTTTTACGTCCATTAACTTGTGGAGCGATTCTCAGCGCCTCGAAATCACTGGCCTGGGCGTCATCTTCGACTGTCGCGGCTTCAGGTGCGCAAAATACTTCACGCTATGTTCGCTGGGATCGATGGGGCGGGGGGAAGCCCCCTCCTGTGAGCGGACGCTTTCTAGGTACTATCTCAGGTGCGGAGTTCGCATCCATCCGGCGCTGGGTTCAGGTGACGGAGCCGACACGAACGTTGGCTTCTTCTGTTGACTTCCCTGGATCCTAGCAGCGTAGATCGAGTACATCGGGTACAATCGGTGGTCGGCAGTGTGTGCGAGCAATTTTGTTTCAGCAGCGATGGTTACGTCGGTACTGTAACAAGATAGAAATCGAAGAGGATTGAGTTTATTTTCCAATCCTTTAGAATTTCGCCTTGAATAGCGAAATTCTAAACTCCGTAAGGATTCGGCATTACTTACAGAAAAGGTGCTGAAATACACTCATTGGATTTAGCTCGTCGAATGCGTTATGGCAGGTCAGGAGCTTGGCGATTATAATTAAAATCGTGAAGACCATTTTCTTAATATTCACAAGGGAGCAAAGTATTTTAAACTCTCTCATTAATATTTCGGTCTTCGATCGATCAAAACACACAATTCGATCAAAACACACGTCAAGTACGTGTTGGCGAAGGCTCAGGGCCAGCTCTGCAGGTTGTACCCGCTGCTGAACAGGAAGTCGAAATTGTCGTTGAGAAGTAAGCGTCTGCTCTACCTCAGCTACATTCGGCCGATCGTGACGTATGCGAGTTCAGCCTGGGCCTACAACCCGACGAATATCAAGCGGCTTCAGGTGTTCCAAAACCGGGCATGCCCGTTCCCACTCCAATACCTACTGTCGTCGTTAGAAAATCAACGTCCGTTGGTGCAAATATCACCGCCATACAAAATAAAAAAGAACATCTTCCCGACGGAACGGGACACGTACCCAAGGAGCCACGCCTGCCCCCCAAAAACCTGTTACTGTTTCCGCCAGTGACCCCTTGCCGGCTTTAGAGCCAAAATCCGTTCGTGACGACTCTTCTGAGAGTCGTCACCGTGATGACCCACAGGAAGAAATGTCCGCCTATATACGTGTACGTGAAAAACTATTTCGTGCTGTCGCGTGCGCTCAACGCCGAGGGCGTAGCCTTCGCCTCGAGAAGGTGGACAGCAGCGCACTAAAAATATGACTCAGTACCGACGCCGACTATCGCGCTGCCGTTCGCGTGCTAAGGAAAAATACCATCGAGTTCCACTCGTGGCTTCTGCCGACGGAGCGGACACACAAGCTTCTCCTCCGCGGCATGACGACGCTAGAAACGGACGTTGACTACCTTGGGAGGCGATTAGGCTGGGCGACTTTCTATTTTGTAAGCTACACTGTCGTTGCTTTCTTTGACATGCCGGCTGCGCTCCTTGAAAATCGTTCGATTTTTTTAAAAAATTCGCATAATCGAGTGTCGTTCAAATCTTCGAGTGTGTCCTCGACCTCTTACCCAGGTAGACCGCACAGTCGCAGGTGAAACGAGTCTCTGCAATAGAGAGGAACCCGGCAGTGTTTGTTTGTTACTTGATTATAAGACAAGACGTACGACCCTCATGCAAAAACAGCATACTGTCGATTCTTTTCTGTTGACTGTGCTCCAGTTCCTGCCCGAGACAGAGATGGAGATGGCCAGAGTGAGTGGAGAGCGTGGAGAGTGGAACAAACACAGATTAGATATGTCTAATTTTTTTCAGTTGAAGAGGGTTTTAGTCAAGAATTATTAAAAATGTTGCGCCGCGGATATTTGTCGTACGTAAGCTTAAGACCGGCGTTTTTCACATCAAAGTTAGAACACTAAATCGTAAATATTTGTCGTGAAGATATTTCGATTCTTTGACTTATCGCTACTGAGATTTTCGAAAATACAAGTCCTCTACTTGAGTCCTAATTACTGCCGTAATTATAGATTAATAATTCTGAAAAAATTAACTCGGACAGACTTTTAACTCTCTTTGTAACGATTTGCAAAAATGTATATTTTTCTCATCAAGTCTTGTAGATCTTAACGTTCCGTCCGAGCCTACGCACTTCAGGCGAAAATGTCGCCCGTCCGTGCTGGACGTCTTCGTCTGCAAGAACGTCGGTGTCAATTACATCGAGACACTGTCAGAGAACAGCTCGGATCACAATCCGGTAGTCGTGCGCCTCGCGGTGTCATCGGTGAGGCGCGATCGCACGTATCGCGACTACGCGGGAGCTGACTAGTAGCAACAGTAGCAACAGCTGAACGACTCGATCCAGGCTGATCATCACATTGACTCCGCTGATGATCTGGAGACCCGGGCCGACGAGTTCACGGCGCATGTCCGCGAAGCGATGGGCAAGAACATCTCGCGCAAGAGGCACCAGGTCAACAGGGTGACACTGAACGAAGACGTCAAGGTCGTGGCAGCGGAGAGACAAGTACCGACTGATCCGGAACAGTCTCTCCGAGCAGATCAAGAAGGCCGTGGAGCGTATTCGAAACGACGACTGGAAGTGCAGATTAGCCCGATTATCCGACGACGATCGATCGACGGATACGTGGAAGGTGGTGAGAGTCATACGGGGAAAGTCCCGAATGCATCTTCCCTCCATCAAGGACGCCAACGGGGAGTATCGCTACAGTGACGGTGACAAGATCGAACTGCTGGCGCAGCAGTTCGAGAGAGCGCATCGCATAGCCGAAAACATCGACGACCCGGAGTTGGCCTTTAACATCGGCGAAAATGTCGGAAGGTGGCGCGACCATGTGGTCGTCGATCCCGAGGACATTCTCTGTGCGTCGCCTGACGAGATGGACTCCGTCATCCGCGCTTCGAAGCCGCTGATGGCACCAGGTGACGACGAAGTCCAGAACAGAGTCATGAAATACCTCCCTCGCAAGGCGATCGATGCCTTGACGAATATCGTCCACGGTGCGATGCGCCTTCAACACTTTCTGTCTCAGTGGAAGAAGGCGAAAATTCTAGCCATTAAGAAGGTGGGCAAGAGGGCGGACGAAGCAAAGAGCTACCGCCCCATTAGCCTGCTGTCCACAATAAGCAAATTGCTCGAGAAGATAATTCTCGTCATTCTTCTGTCAATGTTTACTCAGAGCAGAAGCGAATATATTTCTCAGATTGACGTTGAATTCAGTGACCAGAGTAAATCGTGCGAAACTAAAAACGTTCACACGTATGTAATATTCATACACACACACACATACACACTCACTCACTCGTGGATGTGCACAGTGTATGTAGTGTAGTGCAATTAGCTCTGAAATTCTGCCGAGCGCGGAGCGGCTTACTAATTATTATAGAAATTTGCCTATCGTGGTTGTGCCAGTGTCTCGTGTCTGGTAATGTGGGGGTGCGCTGATGCAGGACCACGTCCCGGTCCGTCTTGAACGGGCCAAAGTAAATGAAGAAGCGTACATGGAATCATCCGACGAGCAGAGCGATCGGCGTGCCGGTGCAGTGAGCACGCCGGGCCAGAGCTCGTCAATCCCTCTCGAGGGAGAGGTGTCCCCATCCCCACGGCCGGTGGTAGTTTATTGTACGGGCACGCCAAGCGGGTCGCCGTTCGCCTCAAGCGCATGCGCAGCGCGTGCAGCGATGAGAGCGACCGTGAGTCCGACAGGGCGCAGAATCCGTCGAAGAGGGAGAAGGACAACGCTCCGGTAGACGCAGCCAGCCTCTCCGCGAGCGCGCCTCCTCCGTCGACGACGATGGACACTGCTGTCCCGGTCACGGCTGCTGCGACACAGGCGTGTGACGATGACTTCACTGTGGTGACCCACAGGAAGAGATGTCCGCCAATTTACGCGTACGCGAATAATTACTTTGCTCTGTCGCGTGCGCTTAACGCTGAGGGCGTAGCCTCCACCTCGGAGAAGGTGGGCAGCAGCGCTCTGAAATTACGTCTCATTGTCTTATTGTGTAGTACTGTTTCATCAGAAAAAAGTACAGTCTGACTCGGCCTGCCTGCCGCAGAAGAAAGTACTTCTGAATAAATAAATAATTATTTCAAATTAAACGTTTGTTCGTTTTAGAAAAAAATAGTAATTATACCGTTACACCAAGATGAATGAGACTAATAATAAAAACTTGGATGCGAAAAAAAGTGAATCTGATGGTTCTTCGGTTGGTATGAATGGTATCCAGATTTTTGAAAAGATGCGTAGTGTGTACGATGACTCTTCACCAGCGAATGCCACACTGGCAAAATGGGCTGATTAATTTAGAAGAGCCAGAACATCCATCAAAAATGACATCCGCAGTGACAGACCATCAACGGCACTTATTGCAGAAAATGTTGATAATGCACGATATGCCGTTGAGTAACCTTCGAGTAAAAATGTGCGAAATAGAAGAAGCTTTAGGCATATAGACTGGCACCGTACATTCCATTTTAACCGAAAATTGGACATGTCAAAAGTGTCGACGAGATAAGTGCCGCAAATGCTGACTGTGGATTAAAAACGCATACAATACCAAATTTCAAAGGATTGCTTAGCTATGATGTAGCGTAATAAAAAAGATTTTTTGTGTTGGTTTGTGACCACTGAGGAGGCTTGGATTCATCATCACATACCAGAATGCAAAAACGAATCGAAATAGTGGATTAAGATAAGAAATAAGCTACCATAGAATGTTTAAAGTTGGTTCATCGGCAGACAAAGTCATAGCTTCAGTTTTCTGGGATGCGCTGGGAATTTTGTTGGTGGATTATTTGAAAAAGAAAATACAATCAACAGTGGTTATTACTGATACCCTTCTGGATAAATTACGAGTCGCCATTGTTGAAAAATGACCCCAAACATAACACAAAAGAATCTTGTTTCATCACGACAACATTTCGGCTCATTCATCAATATAAACAGCCGCCAAAATCCATTTTCTTGACTTCGAATTGGTTCCTCATGCCCTATATATTCACCAGACTTGACCCTCTGACATTCATCTCTTTCCAAGACTGAAAACATTCCTCGCTGCTAACAGATTTAACAAAGATGAGGAGGTAACTGCCGAAGTAGACCTAGCTCCAAAGTGAAATACCATTCATTTGTGGTATCTGGGATTAGCGTGTGGTGCAATTTCAGTGCATATCAAAGCGAAATCGAAAAGCATTTCGATTCATCATGGCCATCTGTTGATAGACAAGTTATATTCACATAATTCAGATAATGTCTATGAGAAGCTGACATAATACAATTCCCATCAATAACTAATAAACATCCGGACTAGACATCATCCGAGTTTTGTCAGAAGCTGAATCGACAGTTCCCATCGAATGGCGACAGACAAAAACATTCGAACTGGACAACGCCATGAGAAGCTGAATTGGGGGGGAGGGGGCAGTTCCCATCAAATAATAATATCGGAAAAGTATATAAACCGATATAAATTTAGATCTAAGTAGATTTGTATAATTACATTTATAGAGTAACATCTATGTGCTTTTATAATAAACTCCATTTATGAATTTTAAAATGAAGTTTCTGTAACACCAAAATAAAATTGACGCCATCATTTCGTGCTCAAACAATAGCTTGTTGCGTGCGCACATCGTCTTGATTACTACTCAACGAGATAACACCATTACGAGCTTCATCCTCGTCGCTCTTACAAGACAATAGAAAACTATTACCAGAACGATACGATTTCTGGTCATTTCAACGATCGAAATATTCAACCATATGCCTGGTGACATTGAAAAGAAGCGCTCAGAGCTGTTCAGTGCAGAGTTTCTCAATTTTGCAAACAACGTAAAACGCATCAAAAATACAATCGCCAATTTTAATAAATTGGGGAAAAATAAACACACGCTGTTTGTGACAGAGGGCTGACTTCAACAACTCAGTGAAACTTGGAAGGACGCGCAGCTGCCAGTCAACTGGATCGAAATCTACACTCCTGAGGCTAAACGGAGCACGTTGCCGTTCTTCGAGAAAGATCAAAAAACTTGAAGATCTCTACAACGACGCACGCAACTTTTTCCTCTACTCGCTAGGAAGGTTTCGCACCAACAACGCAGGAGGTTCGACATCAAGCCAAGTAGCACCGGTCAACACGGACGACACCCCATTAACGTTTAACTTACTAACAATTCAGGCACCCCCGTTTTCAGATGTATTAACCGATTGGATTGATTTTCGCGATTTATTCACTTCTTTAATAACCTCGCGAATCAACTTGTCAAATGTATAAAAACTACATTACTTGTTATCGGTGGTAACGGGCGAAGCCGCGAAGTTGATCGCACATATTTTCTTTATCCAATGAACATTTTGAAGTCGCGTGGAATATTTTGAAAAAGTATTATGAAAACAAAAGCGCAATTATAAATGCCCACTTGTCTAATTTTTATGAAATTAATGAAGTCTCTCCCAACGATGCAGTAAATAGATTAAAAACGTTACGTGCTAGCTTTTCTGTACCTATCAATGCTTTGCGAGCCCTACAGCTCCCCGTGGATCTATGGAATGCCATTGTAGTTTTTTACATTGTTCAACGACTCGATAGAAATTTTCGCCGAGAGTGAAAGTTGCACTTGGGAGCAGACGAAGATTATCCCACATGGGACAGGTAGGTCACTTTCTTAGACACTAGAATAAGGTCGTTGGAAGCAGCGGATTCCGCATCTGTAAGCAAGAAATCGCCAGAAGCGACCGGTAAATCAGGTAATAGAATTGCTCCGAAAGCTCTGCGTGCGTATCACGCTACGCCAAGTGGCTCACATACTTGCATTTTCTGTTCAGGCATTCATAAACTGTCTCATTGTGATAAATTCAAATCGAACTCAATACATGAACGTCAAAAATACACGTGACAAAATTCACTGTGTTTTAACAAAGGTCACGGGGCAACCGACTGCCTTAGTAAATTTTCTTGTGTCCACTGCAAAAAAAGTCATCATTTTCTGTTGCATTAGCAGAGAAATGATCAGAACCGATTGGTAACGCGGGTTCCGGCGATCCCTGGCTCCAAAGTTCAACTATCAAATTCAAATTCTGATTATTTTCCCCTCAGAGCGGAGAAACCCGGAATAGATTAATATATGAAATTTCATCTGGATCAACCCATTGTACTGTTCCGGAAGGGTGGATTGATACACTGTGATAAATCATGTCCCTCATTTTATTATGGAGTTCATCACCAGTATCAGACTAAACCCTGCTCAACACTCAGGATTAGATCTCGGCAAACGAAAAAATTTGACTCTTCCTCTCAAGAGCAAGATCGGCATCACATGATAACGAGAGCACCACGCCTGAAGCATTCGTTATTGAACTGTTTTGTGATGTCGGTCACTGGAAATCAACTGAAAAAATTCATGGTCATCTATATTAAACACTTCGTCTCGGAATGAAACTCGAAGGGGGAATATTCTCAGTTATCTTTACTGAGCAACTACTCCGATCAATCGCCACACAATTGAATGACGATGAGAGGAACCGGCTACTCCCTGAGGATGTAGAGACTGACCGCTTATGGCAGCGATTCCGTTCACAAATCGACATTGAGACATAGTCTCACAACGAAGTTGACATTTTAATTCTCCTCTGTTGCATCCATGAGCTCCAATACTCGAAGCATGATCTAGAATACAGTTTATTGGACTCATGATGAGTTTAATCAAGTCTGGTTCGGCTGCGTCAGAGTATATCGATAAGAAAGTAAAAGCATTCGTTTCAGCGTCAGACTCGGCAGTGTTTTTTTCTTCTAGACTGTGATTCTGGAACAACTGACAACATCTGGGATATTGTGCGATACCATCTTGAACAATATAATTCCACTATTGATGTCATCTTGAATAATGCATCTCAAATTATAACATCCGTGGAGAATGTAGTTTTGAAACTCATGCCCAGATTTCTTGCATACAGAGGCTTAACTCGGATTATGAACATTGAAACCGCACTCAGCTTGTTTCCAATATTCCCGTGGAAAGTTTTAATAAAGTCAAACGCAACCACCCAAGCAGAGTTCATCAAATTCAAACAAATATTACAAATTTGCGAAAATGATATTCTAGCAGAATTTAAGTTTTCAGGAGCGAGAACTGCTATTCCAAATCTTTCCCATCTCGCAACCACAATGTTTATTAACATAGGAGGAGCGAATCACTAAAACAATATAAAGAAATTGGACCTTCAAACAAATCAAGAGTCACTAGTGCGATCTACCTAGACACCTTTCTCACTCAATTCAAAACAGACACGGTCGAGAGTCAGTCAGATTACAAAAAACTTAAGAATATGGATGGAAAACTGAGGGATGTACTGTAAAAGTCGAATCTCAACCACCTGATGTCGAGTTTCCTCTCTGCCACCAATCAAAATGAGGAGGAGGAGGATAATGACGCCGATGTTGGAGACTGATTTCTCTTCATCTGATGATGATAAAAAGCCAAATCCTAAGACCGGTTAACGGAAAAGAGTTGCCCCTTAGGATACAAGTCCACAACGATCACCAAGTCATAGAGACAAGAAAAAGGAGAAAGACAAAGTCAGATTCTCAACATGTAGTCACTTCACGACAACACCATGATGAATTAGACTCCAGGAAGGCGAAAGACGCAACATCCTTGATTGAACCAGCACCGTATACATCTCGTGCATCGATTACAAGTAAACGCACTGAGCCGTTGTCTCCAGAAGATACAACTGAACCAACTCAGCCATCAAAGTTCGGAAAAAGGTCTTCAAAGGTTGTGCTCCGTGCCACAACCTCACCTTCGAAGGATCTCTCGACCCCTGCACCAGAGATCAGGTCCAGTCATCGAGGACACATCTCCGTGCCACGGCAGAAAGCAGCTTCAACTTCTGCCACGAAGAGAAGGTCCAGCCGCCGAGGACCGACCTCGGTACCAATGCAGAAGGCACACTTGGCATCTGCCACGGAGATCACAGGCGTCTCTTCAGTCCTGTCAGCGCTTCCGACGGAGCCCAGGTGTGAGTTAAAAACGAATCGCCCATACAATTCGGAATTAGGATACAAGATGCCCGTAGCTTGCTCTTTTCGAAAATAAACTCTACTGTAATAAATGAACAAGAGAAATTAATAAAGATTGAACATTATAATAAATTTGCTTTGAAAACTTTCATTATCGGATAGCCATATCAATTACAATTAATAGTCAGCTCTTCCAACAACCACCACATCCACAATTTAGACCCAACTTTGAAAATCAAAACTTTCAAAGACCCCCATTCCAAAATAATACTTCTTTTTACAGATTTCAAAATAACACTCCTTTTAATAGAAACACATTTAATCCTAATGTACAAAGACCATATTTTCCTCAAAACCCGAGATTACCAAATCCAGAACCGATGGATACAAGTTCCAATAATACCCGCAAAAAACTTACCTTTGTATCCAAAGAATTATTTTACATCAAATTGAAGATGATCCTGATAACGTTGAATATGAACAATATAGTTCTAACGACTATCCAAATGAATATCCCCAATATTGTGACGACAATAGTCATGATGATATGAATTCAGATCCAAATAATATCCCCGATTATAATGATGAAATCCCAGATTATTATAACGAAAATCCATTAGATTTATCCTCTAACACTCCCCAAAATTTTATAACAACACAGCCTCGAGACGAGATAACATAATTAATATAAATCACCTAATAACGGAATTACCATATATTTATATACCCGAATATCATGCTTATTTCCTAATTGACACTGGTAGTACTAAAAGTTTAATGATACCCCTCTTTGCCATCCGCAACTGTAGACCATATATTCATAAAGAAAACTTTCAAATTAGAACCGCACATAATATTTCTAATCATGATAGTGTAATTCGAATCCCCGCGCTTAAGATATTTAACACAGCCGATATTCATAAATTTTACCTTTTTGAATTTGACGAACCGTTCGACGGTCTTATCGGAGCCGAGCTATTAAAACAATTAAATGCTAACATAAATCTAAATACACGTAAAATCATTACAGACACAGCCGTAATTCCCATAGAATATAGAGAAAAATTACCTGAAAAAATGCCTGACTTTGGACCTAGAAATCATACTATAACAATACCCCCGCGTACACAAAATATTGTAAAGGTTCCCGTTAATAAAAGAAATGGATTAGGAATATTAAACTACACGAATTTTGAAAATGGTGTAGAAATGCCTAAAGCCTTCGTAAAAATAGTAGACAACTATGCAACCACTACCTTAACAAATTCGAATATAAACACAATCAGAATAAAATTTTATAATGCTCTCGATATAGAACTCAGATACAAATAGTGTAAATTTTATTGAAAAAATAGAGACTGACTCGATTCTAAACGACGAATAAGAAAATATCCAAAAATCCAACTTAAAAAATCTTAGATTATCCCATTGTAACGCAGAAGAAAAAAAAGAAATTCATAAACTTTGTCTAGAGTTTAAAGACATATTTTATTGTGAAGAAATCCCTCTAACTTTCACTAATCAAGTTAGATACAAAATAAATTTAACTGATGAAAATCCCATTTATACAAAAACGTACCGATATCCGGAAATCCATAAAACAGAAGTTAATGATCAGATAAATAAACTATTAAGGCAAAAAATTATTCAAAATTCTAATTCTCCTTGGTCAAGTCCTATTTGGATAGTCCCGAAAAAACTTGACGCCTCTAACAAAAGAAAATGGCGAATGGTAATAGATTATCGAAAATTGAATGAAAAAACAATTAACGATAAATACCCTCTACCTAATAGTAACGAAATATTAGATAAACTAGGTAAAGTGAACTATTTCTCAACCCTAGATCTTGCTAGTGGTTTCTATCAGATAGAGATAGATCCCAAAGATATTCCCAAAACGGCTTTTTCCACTGAGAGGACATTACGAATTCAAAAGAATGCCCTTTGGTTTAAAAAATGTCTCGTCGACATTCCAAAGAGTTATGGATAACATACTCAGAGGATTGCAAAACGAAACTTGCCTCGTATATTTAGATGACAATCATATTTAGCACATCCCTTCAGGAACACATACAAAGATTAAAACAAGTATTTAAAAGACTTAGATATTCAAATCTCAAGATATAAATGGATAAATCAGAATTTTTAAGACTAGAGATACAATATCTCGGACACATAGTTTCGCCCGAAGGAATCTACCCTAACCCCGACAAACTGAAAGCTATAAAAAATTTCCCCATTCCACAGACACAAAAAGAGATAAAATAATTTTTAGGCCTTATTAGATACTTATTGAATATATTTGACCGTATTTTATATTACATTAAATTTCGGTAATATTAAATTTATAATTTTTTTTTATTTCTTAAGTTTTCATTTAATTCTTAAATTAATATTTTTATTTCGTTATATGTGGTTTATACATCACAATAAAAACTGTAAATTTTCAATAAGAAACAATTTAAAATTCTTTTTAAGTTTTTATCTTCTTTTAGCTTATATCCCTTGTTTAACAATGAGTAAACAAAACAAATTCTCATTTTTTTGAAATTAAATAAAAAGAAAATTCTCGAGGAACTAATTCTGATAATAAAAATGGAAAAAGATTAATGCATCGTAAGTATTGAAGTTCACCCTTAAGGGTCGAAAGGCCTCGCTACGGGGACACATCATACTTATGCCATAGAAAACGAAAGACCTCGATACGGGGACATGTAAAGAATTTAGTTTTCATTTCATTTACTTATCATTGCTGTAGTTTTTTTTTATCAAATATTCGAACTTATTACATTAGTTAGTTGATCATGCACTGACAAATATTTACAGTTACATAACGTTTCAAGACGAATATTATGGCATTTGCACAACAATTTCTTAAAATATTTGTAGAGTATGTTCAGATAGAAATATTAAAAGCGGGTGTAAACAAACATCCACATATTGTTCAACAAGTCCCGTGAATCCATTCTTACATATTGGTGACTGCTTTGAAAAATATCATACTCTCACAAATTATAAAAAATAATTTATAATTTTATTATTAAAAATTATTAATATAATATATAATTATTTTATATTTACAAAATTATAAATCAACTAAATATTTTGAATTTATATTTAAATAAATCAGTTTAAATGTGTTATTTAAGTTTTCATTCTTATAAACGTTTTATAAGCTTTCACCAAATTTTCTGTTGTCTTATGAGCGAGTATTACAAAAAAAGCTCTCGACCGTTAAGGGTTCAACTTCTTTGGGGACGATAGGCACAAGTTGAATCGTGTAATGGAAGTTTAGTGTACATTCGGGGGAGGGGAGGGGGCCTGTGCCAACGGTACGAGTTGAAATGCTGCGAAACAAAAAAATTATGACGAAAGTGGAGTGGGATGTTGTGTAGTACGGTTTGTACATGTGCATATACAGTTTTATATATTCCAGTTATCACAAGGCAATTGTTTCCACTCTCAAGGTCTATATGTGAGTCTGAGTTGCGTCCATCCCATCATCCCGCGATAGTGACGCTCAACAAACATACATTCACCCACTCAATGCAAAAGTGCTACAGTTATAAACATCAGCAAACAAGCTAGTGTCGCGAGGGCCCAAGCTCACACCCATGAAGTACTAGTGTGCAGTCTAGTGTTGCTCAAAAACAATCATGACAACCAACCCGCGACCGTGTCGTAGTAGCCTCAGGTCAGGGCCTGGTGGCCCCGTACAAATAAGTTAGGTTAAATTAGAAAAGCTAGGCTAAGTCTAAGTTGTTTTTTTTGTATGTCATTGTAACTGTCTTGTACTATCTGTGCCGTCCACCAGTGCTCTGTGTGCAATTATCCATTCCTTCCGGTTCTTTGAATTTTTTTCCCGGACTCCATCACTTCAAACCATCCCCTATTACCCACTTCTTGAAACACAAATCTCCTGTCAAAACCGGTTTAAAAGCCTCGGCTAAGACCCTGGACCAAACCCCAGTTCACGTCTGACCTCAGTCGTGAACGGTTGTGTATTTCTGTGTCTCGCTGTGCTGTGACTAGTGCAGTGATAAGTGGTGGAGTGCAGCTGTGCAGTGCCGTGCTATTCAGTGCGTCAGTGCTGTGTAGTGGGGTGGTGTAGAGTGTGTGCCATATCTGGACTTCTCATTGGGGCGCTGTGCGCCCCGGACAATTGTATTCGCCGTTTGTGGCGACATTTTTCTGTGTGGGAAGTCGGCTTTGTTTTAATTGTTGCAGGTCGCAACAAACGTCATGTCATCTATGGAGGTGGTGGACTCTCCGGCTTCACCGGATGCGTCGAATGCACCAGCTCCAGAGCCAGTTCCGGAGATCCCGACATCACCAGTGCCACAGGCCGAGGTCGACCTGGAACATGATGACTTCGCGTGGATCAAGGTACACACGAAGCGTCGACGCGTCAGAACCCCGGTCGAACAGCCGCCGCCGCTGCCGGAATCAGCCGATCAAGTGACGTCAACAGCTGCCCGACGCTAGGGGCGGGGCCAACGATAAACGCGGGCAGGCCGCCACTAAAACAACGAAAGGTAACGCCCAGCACTGCTAACGCTGACCAGGCGATACCATCTACAAGTCAAGCGAGTGTGATAACAAGCAACAGGTTCGCACCGCTAGAGGGGGCACCCCAAAACATTAAGATTAATGAACGACCTGAGCGAGCACCGCCGATCGTCATTAAACAGGCGATGGACAATCACAGATTGTTTCAAGAGACGACCCCCTGGAGGGGGTAGAATTGCTCCTCAAACACGAGAGTTCCCGTACCCAGCTACATTCCATGAACTACGTGAAACGCGAGCCGTGAGCGCACATCGCTCGGTGCTCAACAAGCATGGGCCCCTCAGGCCCTCGCTACAGACGACGACAGATTGTTCACTACAACTCTGGCCCGCTATATAGATAAAGCGGGGTACCCGGAGAAGTTTGAATCCAGGACAACTTAACAAGGCCTGATCATCAAGGCCGAGTCCATGAGGACTTACCACGAAATTATCCGTGTTCTGAGAAAGGGGAAAACAAATTTCCACACGTTCATTCCGTAGAGTGAAAAATTGGTAAATGTCATTATAAAGGTATGCCGCCAGGCGTGTCTACCGATGACATCATAGAAGAAGTCAAAGCAAAGGGTGCCCCTGTACTGAAGGTCAGGGAGATCAATCATCGGCGGAGCGAGTACGCGCCGCTATTTATCGCGTCGTTCCCAAACGGCACGAAAATTGAGGACATCAAGAATGTACGAAGTATCTTCTACACGGTTGTAAAATGGGAGGCTTACAAATCTGCCTCCCAGATCACACAGTGCTATCGTTGCCAACACTTCGGGCACGCTGCACGTAACTGTGACATACCATCACGGTGTGTTAAATGCGGACAGTCGCATGAGTCCAGGGAGTGCGTAAAACCGCGAGACACTCCAGCGAAATGCGCCAGCGAAATGCGCCAGCGAAATGCTCCAAACTATAAAGGGTGCATAGCTCACGTTAAAGAGCAGGAAAGGCGTGCTTTCCAACGTGAGAGGGCAGTGGCCCGCAGACAACCACCTCCGCCGAGGAACAATAATAGAAATTACCCTGGCATGAGACGCCAGGAGACTTGCTACGTCGATGCGCCCGCGTTCAACAGATGGCAGCAGCCATCAAGACCAGCTCCAGGGGTATTCTCCCCCAGTACTAGACAGGTAATGCCTGGTCCAGGTCAGTTCTCCGACATGGCCAGTGACTTTGAGTCACTTAACAAAATGTGCGATGTCGGAAAGATGATGAGGCTAGTCAGCGAACTAGCAAACAAGATGCGTCTAGCAAAGACGGAAAAAGAACAATTTGCCACATTCTGGACAGTTCTTAGTCAGCTCAATGGCTAGATACGCCCCAGCTAACTCACTTCATGTTGCGTTTTGGAATGCAAACGGCATCCGGCGCAAGAAAGACGAGCTTCGCTTCTTCATGGAAGCACGAAATATCGACGTCATGATGGTCTCAGAGACCAATTGCAGAGACAACCAGTACGTAGCAATCACCGGCTACACTGCGTATCACAAACCTAGGCCAGATGGCAAAGGTGGAGGAGTATCTCTGTATGTCAAAAGAGATATAAGGCAATACGGAGCACCTGAACCACAGGTGAACACGTTACAGATGGTGGCAGCAATCATCGAAATACCGAATAAAATTGTAGTCGCAGCAGCATACAAGGCTCCGACGACCTCCTCCACACACAAGATATTGACCGAGTGCTACGTCTCGGTAATAAGGTGATTCTGGTCGGGGATTTCAATGCCCGGAGCAGGCAATGCAGTTGTCACGTAAGCAATCTAGCAGGGAGAACCCTGGAGCAGCATGCGAAGCGTAGAAGCTACGAGATAGTTGCTCCGCATGAACCAACGTATTATCGAGCGAGAACCAGGCCGTCGTTCCTGGACCTGGTTCTCGTGCAGGATATCGAGATCGATAGGATCGAGACACTCACCGAGTTGTGTTCGGATCACAATCCAGTCATCATGCAAGCCAGCACGCAGGTGGCAAAGGAACATAGAACCGTGCGGGACTATCAGAATCCAGACTGGAAAGGATTTAAAGACCACCTAAACGAAAATGTCGAGATAGGACAGAATATGAGCACGCCGGAGGCTATACATGAAGCAATCCTGGCTCTGACGAACAACATCCAGGGAGGTATGAAGGAAAACATACCTGAGAAGAGAATTCGCCCGTATAGCCTGCAACTTACCGAGGAGACGATCAGGAAGATCAAGCGAAGAGCAGCGGTAAGGCGATTCTGGCAGAGGACCAGACTTGACCATTACAGAATTCTCAGAAATCGACTCTCGGAGGAGATTAAACAAGAAATAACCACAGCCAAGAATGAAACTTGGAAAGCCCGACTGGCCCAAGTTAATGTTAAAGATAACTCATTATGGCAGACCCTCCGAGCCGTATCGAATAAGAACAAAGAGACGATGCCGCCGCTGAAGAAGACGGACGGCACGTATGCATACTCGGATCAAGAAAGAGCGGAATTGATAGCCGAGCATTTTGAATCAGCCCATAGGGTGAGTGAAAACCTAGGAAGCCCTATACACAACGCAGAAATAAAAAAGACTCATCGAGACGTGGAGGTCCGTCACAGCTGACGAGACTGAAGAACAAGACATCATACCCACATCTCCAGCTGAGGTGCACAAGGCCATTAGGAGATTCAGACCTAGGAAGGCACCAGGGATAGACAGCATTCAGAACATAGTGCTACAGTATTTACCGAAGAAGGGACTGGTAGCACTCAACGAAATTTACAATGCTGCCATCAGAATAGGACATTTCCCGGAGCAATGGAAGCAAGCCAAGATTCTGGCATTCAGGAAGGTCGGGAAGAAAGCTGAAGAAGTAGCCAGCTACCGGCCAATCAGTCTGCTGCATACACTCAGTAAGGTGTCCGAGACGATACTGCTGAACAGGATACAGGCGCACGAAGAGGCGTCGAACAAGATAATCGACGAGCAGTTCGGATTCAGAAAAGGACATGCGACCACGCATCAACTGGCGCGTATTACGGAGCAGATCGTCCGTAATTTCTGGAGAGGAAGATACGCAGCCATGATCCTGCTGGACATCGAGAAGGCGTTCGACACGGTATGGCATGACGGCCTGATCTTCAAATTACTACAAGTCGGACTTCCCAGATACTTGGTGAAGCTTGTGGATACGTACCTGAGAAGCAGGACGTTTATAGTCGAAGTGAATGGAAAGAATTCTACTGTCAGGAATATTCGAGTCGGAGTGCCACAGGGCTCGATTCTTGGGCCAGTCTTGTTCACTTATTATATAAATGACATCAGAGAAGGTGTCAAGTCGAAAATGGCGCTGTACGCAGATGACACCGCTATATACACGTCGGGGCACTCCCTTGACGACATCAGATGGAAGCTGCAGATCGACATTAAGAAGCTACAGAAATACTTCGACCGCTGGAAACTCAAAGTTCACGTTGCCAAGACCGAGGCAATCCTCTTCCACAGAAGGCGGAAAGAGTTGAGTCCAGGAACAGTGAAGATGCTAGGAACGCCCATAGAATGGAAGAAGTCCGTGAAGTATCTCGGTGTCTACTTCGACAAGAAGCTAACTTTTACCGAACACATCGATCACGTTAAGAAGAACGGAAGATTTGCGGCTGCAAAATTGAATGGCCTGATGGCCCGGGACTCTGGTCTAAGTGAGGACAGCAAGAAATTGTTGTATACGACGGTGGTTAGACCAGTGATCACCTATGCAGCTCCTATCTGGAAGATGACGAGTGTCAACAACATGAAGAGACTACAAATAGTGCAGAATAAAATGCTGAGAAAAGAATTGAACAAGCCATGCTGCTATCCCACAGCTGAACTACACGAAGAAGCCGAGATAGAATATCTCGATGCATATATTACCAGGATGAGTCAAAGATTTTACAACAGGCCGCATCACAAGAATGCATTAATAAACAGGTTAGATAGAGCTAACTTCAAGAAGGCGTGGCCTGCGCCCAGAGTGGGGGCCAGGAACAGGAGAAAGTACTTCCTGCCAAGCACGTTCTTTAGGTAACGGCTGAGTGCTAGAAGAGCACGATAACTTACGATAGAAGATCGTATAATGCATATCAGGATAATTGCGACACTGTATAGAAAAATCGAAGGTACATCACACATTAAGATAACGAGTACCGGTCACTTAAATTGTAAACGAGCGGGTAAAGTTTGTTTCGTGCGGGATAGTTGTACAGATGCGCAGACTGCGTATAAGTACAACGGGAAGGGGGAGGGTGAGATTCTCATTCTCGCGAGTGAGGTCATCTAGGTTTTTTGAACTTTTTCCTAGGCAGCAAAAGTCAAGATTATGACATATGACAGCAATACACGTTTTTAAAGAAAGACAAGTTTTAAGTCTTGTATTGAAAGGGATCAAATCCCCAGGAACGACAAATAACTACACGGGTACAGAGATCCAGCCACTGTCAGAGAAATTAAAATTGCTTAAAAAAAAAAAAAAAAAAAAAACTGGACCAAACCCCAGTTTCCATCCAACGCACAGTAAATACGGCGGTGAAACGTGTAAAATTCGTCAAATAAAATTATTTTTAATTTTGATTTGATTTGGCAATTGTTTCATTTTGAAATTACGATGATGCAGAATTAAGTCATATGGAAATAATATCTTTAGTCTAACACTGTACGTGTCAAGGCGAGGACACATATATGGTCTCGCGAAACACTGAGCAAAATTGAGCCGAACGCCGAATGTGTGGATGAATCTGCGAATACGAATGATTAAGCGAATGATCTGTATTCGCTGTTTCCATACGATATCGGTTTTTTATCACGAATCAGAGGGAACGAGCATCTGCATACTGTGAAAGATGCACGTCGTCTACACTTTAGGCGTATTTGTTCAACGAAGATATGCATAGCTGGACCGTTTATTATTAAATTTACATTTATTTTTCAAATCTCGTTAATAACTTGGAAATTCCAGTAATATTGTCCTACACCAATAGTTTTGAACCTTTCGGCGGTCGGTCATGTATCAGTGCGCGGGAACCACGGGTTGAAAAGAACATTGTTATTATAAGTGAATTTATTGTACATAGTTAATTAGTGAATGCTGAATAAAACACTTAAAATTAACAAACCACCTCCTTTATTTCTAATCGTCAACAAAACGAACAAACATTTGGTCCTTCGAGCCGGATCCACTCAATGGATCCAGTTTACTGTGCAGTGCAATCCGTGGTTATCGTCGCCATCCGTGAGTGTTGTTACTAGAAAGGAACACCCACTTGTTCACATCAGTGTAACGTTTCTGTGGCTGACTAATTTTTATACCGACAAGACTGTCTTAAGGCTACGTTTGCTGCCGACGAGCCTATTCTATTGTGCGCGATCGTCTCACGCCGCGGACACGCGCCACGTTCTCTTTCTAGGCTACCGGGCCTATTCCATTGTGCGCGATTGTCTCACGCCGCGGACACGCGCCACGTTCTCTTTCCAGGCTACCAGGCCTATTCCATTGTGCGCGATCGTCTCACGCCGCGGACACGCGCCACGTTTCTCTCCAGGCTACCGGGCCTGCCCAGTGTGATCATCCTACGTCGCGGACACGCCGACCTTTTTCCAAGGTCATCCGACCTCCTCTTCGCTGTCGACACCTCGACAATCAGTTAAGAGCAACGTTTCAACAATATTTTGCAAAATGAGTCCCCGCAAAGCCTCGCAGTCGGACTTGGCTGACATCTTGGCACGCCAGGAAGACCTCTGAGTCAAGATAGCGAAGATCGCCTCCATTCTCCGAGACAGCGATGACAGTGGCCAACTCGAGGCCACTGCCGCCATCATCCACACCGCCGAGAACAACATTAACAAGTGCTGGGAGGAATTCGAGGGAAATAATACAAGGCTTGGCAAGATGACCGGTGCCAAGGACACAGGTTATGTAAAAGAAGGATTTTACAGGCAGGTCCATATAGAATATTACCAGCTCCAGAAACTGCTGCCGTCATCTCCAGCGCCGAAGGCGGCTGCATCCCAGTCCGGGCCGTCTCACGCCTCAGTTCCGTTGTCGCTGCCCAGATTCGATCTTCCCGAGTTCAACGGAGACAATACCGACTTCAATTCCCGCACCTCCTCGAAGAGATCTGTCCCGAGGATCTCATCCGCCAACGTGCACCATGTCGCCAACCAGGAGGTTCCACCTGTCGCGATGCTCTGTTCATTCTGTAGTCAGAGTCACCGCCACTACAACTGTCCTGTTCTACGCAATCTTCCCGTAGCTGATAGGATTGACCTGGTTCGAAGGCATGCGCTGTGTTCTAACTGCCTCGGCAGGCAGCCTATCAAGAAATGCTCATCTAAGGTGAGGTGCGCCCACTGCAGAAAGCGGCACAACACCCTCTTGCACGTGGATCGCTCGATTTCTAAGACGTCCACGCCGCCAATGTCCGTTCTTGAGAAGTCCAGGTGTGATTCGCCCGTTGTGCCCATGCTGAAGGAGTCCAGGCCATTCTATGTAAACCATTGAACAAGCCATGCTGCTATCCCACAGCTGCATTACATGAAGAAGCCGAGATAGAATATCTCGAGTCATACATCACCAAAATGAGTCAGAAATTTTATAACAGGTCGCATCACAAAAATGCATTGATCGACAAGCTGGATAGAGCAAACTTCAAGAAGGCATGGCTTACACCCAGAACGGGATCCAGGAAAAAGTACTTCTTGCCCAGCACGTTCATTCTACCACCCGCGGGGGAGGGGGTACATTAAATCACGATAGAATTTCGTACAATGCATAAATCAGGATACTTGTGACAATATAAAGAAAGAAAAATAAGGTACACCACATATCAAGACGATAAGTACCGGACATTTAAAACCAAGCGGGCGTTTCGTTCGAACAGTTGTATCTATGCGCAGCATGCGCACAATTACATCGGGTAGGGGGTGAGTGAGATCTTTATTCCGCCAAATAAGGTCGTCTAGGTTTCTTGAAAATTTTCCTAGGCAGCAAATTCAAGATTATGACGTATGACAGCACTACACGTTGTTAGATAAAACACGTTACAGTCTAGTTTTGAAAGGGAGCCAATCCCCAGGAACGACAAACACATCGGCGAACAACAATAGGCGAATAACCGCATGTGTGGCCTCGCCTTCATGTTAGACTGGGAACAACTTAAAAATGTAGTGTCCAACAGAAAAGTAACCGACGACTGGCAATGAACCGTTCGATAATCACTGCATAACACCATATTCGAATCATTGCCGAACATGGTATTTATTCAGTACAAAATCGAACGAATAAACTCGTGTATTGTACGGCAGTAAATTCAAATTGTCGCTCTAACAACCCATAGCATAAAATTTACTGGTAAAATAGAGTTTATCAGGAAAAAAATATTTGAAAAAAAAAATTCTATATTGACAGCTCGGACGTTTCACTTCAACCGTGTATGGCCTCACACATTATTATTGTAATTTATTATTTTGTTATTATTTTAATTATTGTAAGTAAATAGTTTACGTATGTCAACAAAATAATAAATGATGAACACGCGCTTCCAGACAGAGCACGCGAGTCTTGAAACGCGATCATAGGCCTGCTCCGTTTAGGTCCGCGCCTCCCGTGAATACATAAGGTGAGAAATTAAGAGCATAAATATTGCTCAAATACCTGGACGAGACGAGCACCCGACCTGGATAATCCAAAAAAAAACCATCCATCATAGAACTTAAGAAACATTTATTACCATCCTATAACGATGTAAACGGTCGAAGGCCCAAATTCAGACCATATTCAGCTCCTTATAACAACTGGATGAGCAAGATGGCTCAAAGAAATCGACCGGATGAGTAAGACTGCTCAAACCTACGTACGACATCAGCCAGGCTGACTGGAAGGGATATAAACGAACTCTCAACCAGCTGATCTGCTTTCCGGGAGAATCGCTGTAGACGTCGATAGATGCATCGGCGAACATGAACATATCTCGAAACAAGCAGTTGGCTTGCACATTCCGAAGATGCGTAGACCTATTATACCACAGTATCGGACTTCGCGCGAGATCACGAACTTCATAAGTTCCTGATAACGCGCCAGGAAAAAACGGAGGACAACGAGATATGTTCGCCATAAGACTAAACTGAACCGGCTCTTGAGGACCATTTCCGATGCAATCACGGAGGAAAGGAAGGAGCTGTGGAAGAAACAAGTTCTAGAAGTATTACAGGAGAAGAGGAATACAACCTGGCCCTGAGTACAAATGGCTACGCGCATCCCAGCACCCACCTACTCCCATCATAACGGAAAACGGTCTAGCGACTACATCGACTGAGAGAATCGAGGCCATCGTCCAGGACTTCGGCAAAGCACATACCCTCTCTCAACACCTCAGACACCACTGCCACTATCATCCACACCGCCGAGAACAACATTAACAAGTGCTGGGAGGAATTCGAGGGAAATAATACAAGGCTTGGCAAGATGACCGGTGCCAAGGACACAGGTTATGTAAAAGAAGGATTTTACAGGCAGGTCCATATAGAATGTTACCAGGCCCTGCAGCAGCTCCAGAAACTGCTGCCGTCATCTCCAGCGCCGAAGGCGGCTGCATCCCAGTCCGGGCCGTCTCACGCCTCAGTTCCGTTGTCGCTGCCCAGATTCGATCTTCCTGAGTTCAACGGAGACAATATCGACTTCAATTCCCGCACCTCCTCGAAGAGATCTGTCCCGAGGATCTCATCCGCCAACGTGCACCATGTCGCCAACCAGGAGGTTCCACCTGTCGCGATGCTCTGTTCATTCTGTAGTCAGAGTCACCGCCACTACAACTGTCCTGTTCTACGCAATCTTCCCGTAGCTGATAGGATTGACCTGGTTCGAAGGCATGCGCTGTGTTCTAACTGCCTCGGCAGGCAGCCTATCAAGAAATGCTCATCTAAGGTGAGGTGCGCCCACTGCAGAAAGCGGCACAACACCCTCTTGCACGTGGATCGCTCGATTTCTAAGACGTCCACGCCGCCAATGTCCGTTCTTGAGAAGTCCAGGTGTGATTCGCCCTGACTGGAAGGGATATAAACGAACTCTCAACCAGCTGATCTGCTTTCCGGGAGAATCGCTGTAGACGTCGATAGATGCATCGGCGAACATGAACATATCTCGAAACAAGCAGTTGGCTTGCACATTCCGAAGATGCGTAGACCTATTATACCACAGTATCGGACTTCGCGCGAGATCACGAACTTCATAAGTTCCCGATAACGCGCCAGGAAAAAACGGAGGACGAGATATGTTCGCCATAAGACTGAACTGAACCGGCTCTTGAGGACCATTTCCGATGCAATTACGGAGGAAAGGAAGGAGCTGTGGAAGAAACAAGTTCTAGAAGTATTACAGGAGAAGAGGAATACAACCTGGCCCTGAGTACAAATGGCTACGCGCATCCCAGCACCCACCTACTCCCATCATAACGGAAAACGGTCTAGCGACTACATCGACTGAGAGAATCGAGGCCATCGTCCAGGACTTCGGCAAAGCACACACCCTCTCTCAACACCTCAGACACCCTACCCGCGACTTAAAAATCAGAACCACAGTCAATTAGCTCGCCACAATACCCAAGTCGCCGTGGACAATTCCAATCACCAATGCGAAGATTTACAAATCGGCAGGGAAATTAAAACTTGTAAATTTCCCGGCCAAGATAGTATCGGGAACACAATTGTCAAGAACCTGCAGAGGTTTATTGCGTTCCTTACATAAACATTCAACGCGGCCATGGAGCTAAATTATTTCCCGCGGCACTGGAAGACTGCTAAGGTCATTCCACTTCCCAAACTCGGGAAACCGAAAAACAATGCCAATAACTACCACCCACTCAACCTCCACCTCCCATTAGTAAATTCTACGAGCGCATCTTCAACATCCGCATCCAAAAATACCTGGGCTCGAATAATATCATTCCTCCTGAACAAATTGGGTTCAGGAAACGTCACTCGACGACTCGCCAACTTACCAGGATCACTAGACACATCACTATTTACCTAAAATGCAGAAGTCTGACTCTACTTGCCTCACTAGACATTGAAAAGGCATTCCACACAACATCGCATGGAAGCTAGCTAGACCAACGACTCGTCCCCCTCCACTTTGTAATAATCATACAATCCTACCTAACTGTGGGGGGGGTATGTTTTCTCATACTGTTACAGGTTCGACTCATCACATCATGGCAGATACAGAGGTGACAGCGCCGTCAATCGACCCAAAACATGACTTCAAGTTGCTGAAGTCACGACCGAAGAGACGAAGCATCAAAACACCAGACAGAGCGGTGCCGGGCAACCATCAAAATGATGGGATACACGCCAGAGGCGGGGCCAATTTTAGATGAGACAGTGTCAGCTAATGCGGAGTGTTATTTCCGACAATTCAAATAACTACAAGATCATTGCTAATAATTTACCTGTCATACAGGCACAAGTTGCCACAAAAAACAAGTTTGCTCCCTTAGCTGAAGCCCCACAATGTAAAATAAGGGAGATAAGTCGGGAACGTATTCTTCCTATTGTCCTTAAAGAAATTACCAACAACCATAAAGGTTTAACAGAAAACATCGCTAGGTATATGGACAAAGCCGGATATAAAGAAAGTTTGATATTAAGTTGTCGCAGCAAGGCTTTATTATTAAGGCACAGTCAATACGCACCTATCAGGTGCTACTTCGAATCCTGAAGAAAGTCAAACTGAATTATATACGTTCACTCCTCAAAGTCAGAAGGAAGTGAACGTTATTCTCAAAGGCATGCCTTCGAGTGTACACAGATGACATATACGACGAAATTAAAATGAAAGGACTCCCTGTCGAAGATGTAAAGAAGATATACAGTACCTTCTATACTAAAATATACTGGGAATTGTATAAACCTTCACCCAGATTACACAGTTTTTAGATGTCAGCAGTTTGGGCGCGAGCCCATAAACAATAACATATTGTCAGAGTGTGTAAAGTACCGCAAATCCCACGAATCAAAAGAGTATACCAAGTCAAGGGACTCCCCAGCTACTTGTGTTAACTGCGGGGGTGAATACCCTGCCAATTATAGATAATGTGTAGCTCATATTAAAGAGCAGGAGAGGAGTGCCTTCCTGAGAGAACGAGCAGCTACTCGAAGACAGTCAGCCGCTTCAAAGAACAAAGAACAAAATTATCCAGGCATGAGGCACCAAGGCACACGCTATGTCGATGACCCCGCCCCAAGTAGTAATAGACGGCAACAAGAACGTCACCAGGGTCCCGTAAATGTTATCAAGTTTGTCGGTCTGGGCAAAAAAAAACCTCCACCATAGACCTTGCGCTTGTAAGAAACATGGACACACCATCCCTATCACCGTGTAAACGGTCCAAGGCTCAAATTCAAACCATATTCTGGTTCTGCTATCAGTCGACCGGATGAGGAATATAATACAAAGGATATAATCTACGTACAACAGACAGACTGGAAGGGATATAACAGAACCTTCAACCAGCCACCTCTTCCAGTGAATACATAAACCGGGAAATTAGTAGCATAAATACTGTTCAAATACTGGACGAGACGGGCACTCCCTTAGTTCTATACTACCTCTGATCGCACCTTTTACCCGGATAATCCAGATCCAGTCCAGACAAAAAATATAGATATTTCTCGCCCAAACCGACGCCGTACTTTACAAAGAACAAAATCCAAATCAACCACGCAAAGACCGAAGCTGTGATCTTCTCAACGGGGAGGACGGAGAGATGCACAATCAAATTTCAGGGAAATATCCATATCTCATTAAAACTCAAGTATTTGGGGCTCCTCCTGGACATTAAACTAAATTTCACTGCCACGACCAACGATAGTGGCCAAGGGGAGAGGAGGTAGGTTTCCTATCGCTTCCATCCAAAAACATGCCGATTTGCGGTCAAGATCCAAATCAACAAGGCCTGAATTAGATCCACTCTCCTCTATACCATCCCAGTATAGCTGCCTAACTACACAGCCAACTGGAGGAAGCTTCAAGTCAAAAAAAACTATACAGAATAAAACTATACGGTAGGTCACCGACCTGCCGAGATCTACAACCATCAAGGAACTCCACAGCACCTGCAACATCGAGACCATTCGTAATGTTGCAACATCATTCTACACCACGTGTACTTGAGCATGAGCGCCAAACATCTCAGCACACATTGAGGCGTACTACGGAGAAACTACCCAGAGCAAGGTGGACCTACTCCAAAACGCCGAAGAGGAAACTGCTAATGAAGTCCGACTCTGACATGTGTCTCGCTCTGCGATCAAATATCACTACCATCAATAACAATATACAGACTCAATCAGTGCCGCGGGTGCCTCAAAAACATTGCCTAGAAAGTATGTGCAGTGTTGAACCCGTACATAAACTATATCGTGCATAGAAGCATCACTCCCAGAATTCATTCTGGAAGTTTGACAATATACCTAATTTTAAGTTAAAATTTAAGTCGTCTGTTTGTTGTTTGTTTTTCTGACTGTTGTGTGTTTGTTTGCGAACGTCACACTGTGTCTTCACTGTTGTCAACATTAGATTATATATTATATTGTACAGTACTTGTTTTTCGTTGTGTTTTGTTTCACTGTTTGTAAATGTCATTTAATATCTATGTATGCTAACTGTACATCCTCCAGTTGTTTTTTTTTTCGCTAACTCCTAAGCTTACCATATCTTCCATACCAATAATCTACATTCTAAAAACCGATGGCTGAGATCCTGAACCTAATACCATTTCCATAGCAGTGCACAACTCCGCAGCTCTGTATTATGAACTTATACCAATAAAATTAATTTTCATTTTATTTTGAACATATTACTAATCTTTCAAAAAGACAGAATTTATTTCATTATATATATATATATATATATATATATATATATATATATATATGTATGTGTGTGTCTGTCAGTACATTCCCGGTGCCCGTTCTCCACATATCACGATCACCGCCCTTCACAACAAAGCGAGGCCTGGATAATGGGGTATCCGTGATCGCAGAGTGCGGGTCTATCATGCAGGCGATAAACAATAAAAAAAAAATAACAGTGCAGTGAGCGCAAGTCATATATTTACATATTCAGGTGATGTCTATGAGAAGCTGACATAGACAGTCCCCATCAATAAAAACTAATAAACATCCGGACTAGACGACATCATCCGAGTTCTGTAAGATGCTGAAACGACAGTTCCCAACGAATAGCAACAGACACAAACATCCGGACTGGACAACACTACGGGAAGCTGAATGGTCAGTTCCCATCAAATAATAACATCGGAAAAATATATAAACACTGTTATGTACCTTAAAGTGCGTATTGGATAAATATGCTGCAATAGCAAACTTTCACGCAATAATACCACGCACGAATGGATTACGCATATCACCTTGATAATAATATCTAAAACGTGATCCATTATAATATTAATGATATTTTATTTAATATAAATAGGGAACCAAATTCAGTAGAAAGTCATCATCCACCGTAAGCTGCAGGTGCACCTGTCTGAGCTCGAAACGTACTATCGTACGTGGAGGGTGAGGGTGAACACGCAGAAGACGGTGGCGGTCATGTTTCGCCCGCCCAGATGCGCGAAGCGCGAACCCGAGCCTCTCGAGTTCTGCGGTTCGCGTATCGGGTGGTCGAGCGAGGCCAAGTACCTAGGGGTCATGCTCGATCGGTGCCTGACTTTCAACAAGCACGTCTCGTACGTGCTGGCGAAGGCTCAGGGCCAGCTCTGCAGGCTGTACCCGCTGCTGAACAGGAAGTCGAAACTGTCGCTGAGAAGTAAGCGTCTGCTCTACCTCAGCTGCATTCGGCCGATTGTGACGTATGCGAGCTCCGCCTGGGCTTACAACCCTTCCAACATCAAGCGGCTACAGGTGTTCCAAAACCGGGTCATGCGCCTCATCACCGACGCGCACTACCTGGTGAGGAACACCACTCTTCACCGGGACCTCCGCCTCCCTACAATCGACGAGTTTGTCCGAGGACAGGCTAGCCGGTTGTACGGGCGGGCGAGGTCCAGCGACAACGCCCTAGTCCGCGGACTGGGAAACAACGACCTCGTCGCCGAGCACTGCAGATACCAGCGGCCTAGCCTGCTGGTGGCGCAGCGCGACGTGGACGACGGTCAGTGACCTGGCGTCAGCCCTCCCCCCCCGAGGGCCAGTAAGAGGTCGGCCTTCACTGGTCGACCTGGAGCTCCGCTGGCCCGACATCAAGAATCTACCCCCTGGAGGGGGTAAAACGCTCAACACATGAGAATCTCCTCACCAAGCAACGCTCCAGCAATGCTAGAAACGCGAGCCGTAAACCCATTGGTTTGGCGCTCAAAAAGCATGGGTCCCTCAGACCCTCGCTGCACACGATAGTAGAAAGTCATCTGGCAGCAAGCAGCGGAACGGTGCAGTACATGTACCGAGTCAGCAGAAAGAGTTTAATAGTTATACGCTTGAGTTATTGTTGTACGGGAACTCTCCTGCAAGCCTGGTCAGGCCTCTGCAGTTAAAAAAAAAATGGAGTTCGGACAGACGACTGTTTCCGGAACAGAAAAACCGGTAATAGAAACAAACAGCCAAAGCATTAACCACCCGGGTGTCTCCACTCAAGAGGGCGAAAAATATCAAGGAGCAAAGCGCAAACGTTCCAAAGCGGAACGAGCCAGCATCAAAAACAGAAATACAAATCAACCTAACGTAACAACTGCGGCAACAAATCAAGAAATCGACACAATCCAATCGCCTGTCGCATCTTCCGACATGGACGATGGTCACACGCTCGTAAAATACAAGCGTGTAAATCCTCCACGTCGTATTCATAATACTGATTCCTCGAGTACGGGAGCATCGTCAGACGATGGAACGTCAAACTATGGAAGGCGTTTCATCTGCCTTCTTTAGTAAAAATCGGTTTACTGGACTATTCACTGGAAAACCAGCAGAATCTGAAAACTCCCAAAAAACAGTGGCCTCTGCAACTGCAGATGTTGAAGCCACAAACTCAACAACAAAAACTAAAAAACCTAAAAAACCTCCACCGATAATTCTGGTTAAAAAACCAGACGACCACAACATATTCGCAGACAAAATCGCTGAAATCGTCAGCGACGTTAAATACAAATATACGAACAACGAACTAAGAATTCAATGTAACTCTAACGAAGAATATCACACTCTTCGGTTAGAGTTAGCAAAATCTTCAGATGTTGAGTTCTACTCATACACCCTACCGGGGGAGAAACCGGTGGCGATGGTTCTCAGGGGTCTCCCGCAGATCTCCACTAACAAAATAGCAAACGCTATAGCATCCTGCGGACTAAATGTAAGAAAATGTAGTGAAATGAAAACCAACACCGACAGGCTACCGATATATAAAGTGGATTTTGACAACGGAACGCACATCAATACAATAAAAAGCATCAGGCAATTATTCAATTGCCGTATATACTGGATCAAGTACCGGGGAACTGGAGTCACTCAGTGTTTCTGTTGCCAGGCGTTTGGACATGCCACATATAACTGCTATGTACGCAGCAAGTGCGTAAAATGCGCGGGAAATCATCCTTCAAAGGAATGTACTAAACCAACGAACACACCGGCAGTATGCGTAAACTGCAAAGGCCCACATATTGCAAACCATAGACAGTGCCCTGTCTACGCCAGCTACACAGCTAGGGCAAGAGGTTCTAGAACGCAAAAAACAATATACGTTCCAGCCCCATTACCAACGCACAATGCGTGGCACGGGCAACAAAGCAACGCCCAGCAGCTAGAGGCTCCTCCTCCGCTGCATACATACCCCGCCCTCCAACGCGGACCAACAAGAATACAACATAATCCAACACAACAGGAACAAACACCTGAACAAATACCAACACAAATCTTCGCGTCTTCAACAGGTGAAGATATGTCGGATTTCGACAACTTGAGAAGCAAAATTCACAGGCTAAACAGCCTAATCAACATCAAAAAACTATGTGCTGCACTCGATCACCTGTGCAATAGAATAGAAAGGTCAGATTCAATGATGAAGAGGCTAGATGCAATTGCGGATTTTGAGGCGTGTTTTAAGTAAATTCAAACCTCAACTTAAAATATTAAATTTCAATATCCAAGGCGGATTAATTAAAAAGAAGCCTGAACTCTTCCACCTTCTTACCTCTCATAAAATTGACGTGGCGGTCATCGTCGACACCCGTCTTTCACCAACAAAAAAATTTTCCATGCCAAACTATCATGTACACAGACATGATCGTAACCAAAATGGAGGCGGTATAGCAATCCTAGTAGCAAAACATCTGAGCCACGCCAGGCTCCCAGATTATGACACAAATCAAGAAAATATCACCATCCAGATGGATGGAAGGAAAAAACTTCAAATCACCGGGGTTTATTTTCGAAGAAGAATCACGGCAGAAATACTAGATTGCATCACATATCACTCTTCCCCGGCAATAATCATTGGGGACTTCAATGCTCAACATCCGGACTGGAATTGCACCAGCACAAATTCCAACGGGAGAGTTCTCCATGATTTCATGGTGAACTCTAACAAAAAATTAAATCTCAAGTTCCCAAACACACCCACACACATCCCGGACAACAGCTCGTGGGCACCTTCCACCATAGATCTGTTCCTTACCAAAAATTACAACTGTCAAAATATCCATATCAAAACAATAAATGGTCCTGCTTCGGATCATGTTCCAGTTTTGGCCACCTTGGGCAATCTACACTACAAAAAACATACTCCAAAATACATTCCGGACTTTAAAAATACCAATTGGAAAAACTATAAAAATTACTTAAATGAGGAAATTCAAGTTGTTGAACCCGGAAATATTGCGGAACTTGAAGCCAGCATCGCATCATTTGAAAATATTTTACAAAATGCTGCTAAAAAGCACATTCCCAGGAAAAAAATACAACCACCTCCTGGGTAGAAACCATCGCAAATAATAAGGAAACTCATTCTAGAAAGAAATCGAATGAGGCGACACTGGCAGCACACCCGTCTCAACATCTATCGCGATGTGAAAAACTCACTAACGGCACAAATTAGGACGCTGGTTAGTGAACACAGAAGCTCTCTATGGAATGAACATATTAAAAGAGTTCTGAAATCCACTGAACATAAACATCCATGGGAACTCGTAAAACAACTAAAAACAACACAAGATCCGCCAGCAGCACTGCAAACGAAACATGGACTGGCCATTTCATCCATAGAAAGAGTAAATGCACACGCGAACACCTTCGACGCACACACACTATCCAGCCACCTCTCTGATCCTGAATTTTTCAGACAGGCACGGAATGTGGCAGAAAACCTCAGCCTCCAACCTCCGTTTAATGACGATATTAAACAAGTTAAGCGATCTGAAATCTATAATCTAATTAGAAAACTAAAAAATCGAAAAGCTCCTGGGCCCGATGGAATATCTAACAGACAACTAAAATCACTGCCCAGGAAGGCAATCACTCAACTTGTTAACATATTCAACTCGGCATTAAACCTAAATCACTTCCCTTCATCTTGGAAAACAGCCAAGATAATCCCAATCCCAAAACCTGAAAAACCTAAACAGCATCCAGAAAACTACAGGCCAATCAGTTTGCTTGCTTCGGTAAGCAAACTATTTGAAAGAGTTATACAAAGACGACTACTGGCCCATCTGGACGCTTATCAAGTCATCCCCGCAGAACAATTTGGATTTCGCCGAAAACTATCCACAATACACCAACTGGACAGACTAACCGGTGATGCGATCACTCAAATGAAAAATAAGAGAGCCACAGTTCTCGTAACGCTTGATATTGAAAAAGCGTTTGACTCTGAATGGCACGACAATCTCATAATTAAACTGCTGCGGACTAACACTCCACTGCACCTCATCAAAATCCTTCAGTCCTATCTTTCCGGCCGCCACTTCTTCGTCGAAGTGGAAAAGGCCAAATCATCCCTCAGGCACATTCCTGCAGGAGTACCACAGGGCAGTGTCCTGGGTCCAATCCTGTTCAATACCTACCTTTGACTTTCCCAAACTCCCCAAGGGTGCTAGTCTTGCACAATATGCAGATGACACAGCCATATATGCCTTAGACTACCATAGAAACATCTATAAGGCAATAGCCTTAATTCAAAACGCACTAAATGATATCGCGTTATACATGAACAAAAATAGAATCAAAATAAATGAAGCGAAAACAGTCGCAACTGTGCTAAAATATGGAAAAAATGTAAATTTTCAGATCCAGTTCAATGGCTCCATCATTTCATCCACAACGAACATCAAATATCTAGGTATGATTCTAGATACGAAACTGAACTACGGTCCAATGATCACCAATCGACTTCAAAAAGCGCGCGCAGCCCGCTTCATACTAATGAACTTACTACATAACAACGAAATCCCGGTGAAAACAAGGATACAGATCTACATGGCCTGCATCAGGGCAGTCCTAATGTACGCAATACCAGTTTGGTTCAACACCAGTTCACCCAACTGGGCCAAATTGCAGGTGTTCCAAAACCACACACATACATATAAATATATATGAATGTAAAATATTTACAGAACAATAAATTAAATTTTTATTTTTTATTTTTATTTTATATTTATAGTAGAAAGTAGGTAATAATTCGACTTCGAACTCTGTCAGTCGAAATCGCTAACCGTTAATTCGTTACTCAGTAGTGGTGAACTTGTTGTTCAAAATAATTGTAAGTTAATATATATATATATATATATATATATATATATATATATATATATATATATATATATATATATATATATATATATATTAATAATATTTTAACCATATAATAATAAAAATAACTATATAATTTGATGTAATACCATATAACCAACATATTTTAACTATATTGTTAATAATAAATTGTATATGTATTAATAACAAATGTACTTTCTGATCTATGGCCTTCTGCCATAGAAAGATTAATTTTTAAAAAAATAATTCATCGACTAAACGTAACAATAAATTTTGGTGGCAGCGGTGGGATACAAAACAAATATCCCTTATAAAACATTGCTAAAATCGGCGTCAAGAAGACGTTCTTCCTCTGAACATAGCATAAATCGGGTATTAAAAATCAGTACTTCGAAAATAAAACTATTTTACTTAAAAAAAGTTTGGTATGAGTACTCGACTAACTGCGCGGTCGTCTTTAGAAATAGTAATACTTCGAATAATAAACTGATAGTGGTCACAACGTCGAAAAAGCAAAATTTCACAGTGTATTTTAATTCTTCAACCGACCAAGAACCCAAGAAACATTTAGTTAAAAAGGAAAGAACCAATTTTGATCTACAAGCTTCACCATTCCGAGGACGAATCATCATCACATCATCATCAGCACAGCTCCCTCATTAACATTACCAACAAATCCATCTTCACGACATCTCCAACCGAACGGAATCAGCATAGATCATTACTTCATCATCAACCAAGAAACATCAATGAAAATATTACTATTGTAAGTACATATTGAGTTTTGTCTTATATACCTGAAACTAACAAATCCTCAAAATGATGAGAGAACAACTCGACGATACCATAGTCATGAGTCCACCTGCAACTCCTCAACCTTTACCCTTAAATCTACTATTCAAATTTATATGACCTTATAACGGGGAAAAAGAAAAACTTTATTCATTTTTAACGAATTGCGACAGAGCAATGAAATTAGCAAAGAATAGTGCAAAGAAATCATCCTTATTTTCCTATATATTATCCTCATTAACTGGAAACTCTGAAATAATATGTTCCAATCATACTTTTGAAAACTGGGATTCTCTTAAAGAATTCTTGAGAACTCATTTCGCGGATAGGAAACATCATGCTCAATTATTGCTCGAACTTCAATTATGTCAACAAAGCTATAATGAAAGCGTATCACAATATATTTGTAGAATAGAGTCTTGCACAAAAAACTTATTAGAATCTGTTAATCAAAATGAAACTGATCCTGAAATCTTTCCCGGAAAGATTAAAGGAATAGAAGAACTGGGACAACAAAGTTTTATTTACGGATTACATAATGAAATTGGGAAACTCCTACGGGCACGAAATCCAACAAATCTTAATGAATGCTTTACCATCGCTTTAGAAGAAGAGCGTATTCAAAATTTATAAATTAAAAAATCACAAAGGATCCTTAACCCCAATCGCATACAAACAAGACCAAAAAATAATTTCCATTCCAGACCCATCCATACGATTAACACAACCAAGTATTGTAACTATTGTAAAAAACTTGGGCATCTCATATCAGATTGTCGAAAAAGAAAATATAATAATGAGAATTTTAATAGAGATTTTCGAAATCTCCAAATCAACGATAAAAATCGTTATTCGCAAAATACTCCAAAAAAGCATTTAAACGGCCGGACGTCTGCGGACAACTGAGCCAATCCGACAGACAGACATTAGGCTCTTGGTGCAGAAGAGGCCGGATAGTCAAAAGTCACGATATAAAATTGACTAGTGAAAATTCACAGAGGGGAAATCATGATAATTATCTAAATCAATCTACTTCAACTCATATCATTATCCATGGAAACGGGCCAACCCATAAAATGCTTATAGATACTGGAGCTAGTATCTCGCTAATCAAATTGGAAAGCTTAGACGCTTCCACTCCTCTGAATTCAAATTTCAAAGTTGAAGTAAAAGGTATCAATAAAGATACAAGCACTCAAACACTAGAAACAGTTTTATACAATTTCTATATCGGGAATGAAATAATAAAACACATATTTCACGTGGTCAATAATGATCAAATATGTCTTAAATTTGACGGCGTGATTGGAAATGACTTTTTAGCTTCGAATAAATTCAAATTAAATTACGAAAACCGATAAAGCTTATGTATTAAAGACGAGATCGGAAACCGTCATTAAAATTAATATAAAAAATCCTGATGTCAAAGAAGGGATTTTAAGCGAACAATTTCCCATAAACGGAGTATTCTTATCTAATTCTATTGTCAAAGTCGACAATAATAATCAAGCAATTTGTACAATTCTCAACACAAATAATGAAGAAGTGACTATTAAAAATTTAAACTATACATTGTTACCATTAAATAAAGAGGTATATACATTTTATGAAACAAAAAGAAATAATCCTAGTAAAAGACAAAGAGCTATTAGAGAACTCATAAGGACAGATCATTTAAATCCAGAAGAGAAAACATCGCTATTCGACATTTGCGATCAATATCAACACGTCTTCCATTTAGACGAAGACAAATTAACTACCACGACATCTATCGAACACAAAATAACAACAACGTCGGATAAACCAATTCATACGAAAACATATCGTTATCCTGAGATACATAAAGAAGAAGTAAATAAACAAATAAACAAAATGTTGGAACAAAAGATCATACAACCTTCAATATCTCCATGGTCATCTCCAATCTGGATAGTACCTAAGAAACAAGACGCATCCGGAAAAGCGAAATGGCGCATTGTCGTTGACTATCGTCAATTAAATAACGTTACTGTTGGTGACGCTTATCCTCTCCCTAACATTAACGAAATCTTAGATCAACTAGGACATTGCACATATTTCACGACATTAGATTTGGCAAATGGATTCCATCAAATACCTATGAATAACAAAGATATCGAAAAAACAGCATTTTCAACTCCCACTGGACATTTCGAATACACTAGAATGCATTTTGGTTTGAAAAACGCTCCTGCAACTTTTCAAAGATTAATGAACAACGCTTTAACTGGATTACAAGGAATTTACTGCTTTCTATATCTTGATGACATATATACATATACGCCAAAAATCTTGAAGAACATTTAAAGAAATTAACTGCAATTTTCGATAGACTTTCAAAGAATAATCTAAAACTACAACCAGACAAATGCGAATTTCTAAGAAAAGAAGTAGCATATCTCGGACATATAATAACTAACAACGGAGTCTTTCTAAATTCAGACAAAATAAAAGCTGTAAAAGATTTTCCAATACCTAAGAATTCAAAAGATATTAAATCTTTTATCGGACTAGCCAGTTACTATAGAAGATTTATAAACGACTTCTCTACAGTAACGAGACCCTTAACCAAATTATTGAGAAAAGACATACCATTCGAATGGACACCTCTACAGCAAAGTGCGTTCGATTTACTCAAGGAAAAACTAACATCAGCACCTTTGTTACAGTACCCTGACTTGAGCAAAGATTTTGTACTTACCACTGACGCATCGAATTATGCTATTGGCGCTGTACTAAGCCAAGGTAAAACTGGACAAGACTTACCAATTTGTTACGCATCAAGGACCTTAAGTCAAGGAGAAACAAATTATAGCACCATCGAAAAGGAACTTTTAGTTATTGTATGGGTCGTAAACCATTTTAGACCTTATCTATTTGGGCGACAATTCAAAATAATTACCGATCATAAACCACTTCAATATCTTTTTAATCTAAAACAACCTGGATCGAAACTCATTAGATGGAGATTAAAACTAGAGGAATACGACTACGAGACTATACAAAATGGTAAAATAAATTTAAACGCTGACTGTTTATCTAGGATACAACCGACAAACTCCTACGACGATTTTCTGAAATTTGATATTGACAAAACACAAACAAAGTTCACTGAAATCAATATGGATATACTCGATAGAAATGATAATATAGCGCATTGCATATCTTTAGATTTAAAAATGACTTCTGGACTAGCTTACGACATAAAACAAATAATAATTTTAAAGAAATGAAAAATTCCAAATTGTCTCTCAATGACGTATTAACGTCCACGTTTAAGAAAAATTATAAGATATTCCACTTAGTAACTAAACCTTATTATTATTCCAAACCCACACACGAAAGTATTTATAATTCTATCAAAAATCTCAAAGAATTATTAATAAAGGGAAATATCACTTCAATCTCAATTCCTAAATTAGGATGCGGTTTAGATAAACTAAGTTGGACTCGAATAAAAACAATAATTCATTTTATTTTCATGAACTCTGACATTCAAATAACTCTATGTAATAAAGTCAAAGAAACATTTGCTATCACGGATCTAAATACCATAGATCAAGACGAAATTAGAGACACTCAATCACCAAAACCATCAAGAACTCAACATCATAATATAACAAATGATCAATCATTCAATATCGAAGATGAGCTAATTGACGAATTAATAGGTTATGACACGTATGAAAATTATTTAAAAAATCGCAACCTTAACATCGATTATACTTCGAATAATTTAGAAGAAAACGATTCATTCCTGCTAGACAAAAATACAAAGATAATAGCTTATCCAACTTCTACTGATCTAGACGAACAAACTCCTTTCTCTACAGAAATACTAGAAGACTGTGAAAATTTAGAAAATTTAAAAGAACAAAATAAACCATTGTATAGCGTTCTTATATCAAAATCAAAAACCGATAATTCTAGAAAATACTTCCATTGTTTCACAAAATCAAACTTTTACGATAAAGCCTCTCTTAGATATATTTAAAACTCTTAATAACTTAAAACTAACTTTAATTGAAAACGACGTTACTGAAATTAGTCTACCAAATTTTCAAAACCCATTTGACAATGTACCTTTTATTAAAATTAAAGAAATACTACAGTTCATATTTAGAAACACGAATATCAAAATCATAATAAAATAATAATACCATCATTAACACAAATTTCAACTATTCTTAAAGAAAATCATGACACTCCAACATCAGGACATTCGGGATTTCACCGAACGTATAACAGAATTAAAAACAAATATAAATTGAATAATATGAAAGAAGATATTCAGAACTATAATGCGTAAAAGAATGCGTACCTGTAGAATAAATAAAACCGATAGAAAAACATATAGAGCACCTACGGAAATCACAACTACGTCGAATCAAGCTTTTGAACGAATTGCTATAGATATTGTAGGACCAATAACCGAAACCTCAAAAGGAAATAAATACATCTTAACTCTTCAAGATGATTTAACAAAATTTTCACAAGCCTACCCGGTGACGGATATAGAAACGATACAGATCACTAAGAAACTCATAAATTTCTTTTCACACTTTGAATTTCCAATATCAATTTTAACTGATTTAGGAACTCAATTTACCAGTAATATAATGAAAGAATTAATGAAACTATTAAAGATAAATCACTTAAAAACCACTGCATATCATCCTCAAACTAACGGAGCACTCGAACGATCACATTCCACCTTAAAAGATTACCTGACTCATTTTATTGAAAAAGATCAATCTAATTGGGACGATTCCACTTTCCACATTCCACTCGCAATGTTTTGTTACAACACCACTAACCATTCCACTACATCTTTCACACCCTATGAATTAGTATTTGGAAGTCAACCATTACTACCTAGCTCTATAGAAAATCCAAAACCGACTTACTGCGATTATATAAATCAATTAAAACTTAAATTAGCAATTACTAGAGCAGTCGCTAAAGAAAAAATACTCAAATCAAAAATAAATTCAAAAAACCGCTATGACAAAAAAGTTAATATTCCAAATTACCAAATAGGAGACTTAGTATATTTAAAAGCAACTAACACACCCAGATCAAAAAGTAAGAAACTAGCAAATAATTGGACCGGACCTTATAAAATAATTCAAATTCATGAAAACCAAAACGTTACTCTAAAAGTTGAAAAGAATCGGCAAAAGAGAGTCAACATTAACCGAATAAAACCTTTAACGTAATCATTTCAGATTTTGCATTATCCTCGCGATCGCACATCTTCAAATATATGAAAAAATAACCAACGGAAATGGATTATATTATGACCAAATAGGAAAACTAAAAATCAACAATGATCAATGGACAATAATAACATATATAAATACTTCTCTAATACCATATCAACTTTATCATGTAGAACGAACTCTTTATGATATAAACAACAAATGCGATGAAATCGATAAAAAATTTAATGAATTCGACGAATGCAAAAACCTCTTGAAACCTCTCTGAACAAACCTAGTCACTATAAAAGATAATCTAGAAAACACTGAACATTTAACAAAGAAAAGATACAAACGCGGATGGATTGACGGAATCGGAACTATATTCAAAACCATATTCGGAACATTAGATGCGAAAGACGCGGAATATTACGACGCCGCTATCGAAAAAGTAACAAACGACGACGAAAAATTCACAGAATTGATTCAAGAACAAATACACATCACGAAGAATACCTTAGAAAACGTTAACAACACATTATCTCTTGACAAACACAACGAAAATCTAATAAAAACGAATTTAGCTTCTATAAACGCTATTCTGAATGAAACTTCAGAAGAAATCAATCTCAACCAATTAAGCTTACTAGTAACAGATCAGATAGAAATCTTAAATGAAGTCATGAATAACCTACAACAAGAAATCATTTCCATATTAGATGCTATATTATTTTCGAAGAATAACATTGTCCATCCCAAAATAATCTCTCCTAAAATCCTATATGACGAATTAACCAAAGAAATCACGAAATTACCTAGCGGACTAGAATTTCCCATACCAGTAAAACTTGAAAACATGCATATTGTTTTAGATTTAGCAGAATTGACAGTTTTTCATATTAAAGAGAAATTAATATTCATTATTAAATTACTATTGGTCGATATCACGGAATATAATCTATACAACCTGAATCCCTTACCAATTCCTTATAACGAATCTGACATATTTTCCTTAATAATACCTAATAACATGTACTTAGGTATATCACAAGATAAAACGCTTTATGTATCATTAGATAACTTAAATAATTGTAAAACTATATCTAAGGAACATTACATTTGTAAAAAGGTAAATTCATATTCAGTATATACGAACACCAATTGCGAAACTCTCTTAATTGTCAAATTCTTAAAGAAAATACCGAAAGATTGTAAAACAAGAATAATTAAAGGAAAATTTAATATGTGGCAGAGACTAGTCAACAATAAATGGTTATATTCTCTATCAGACCCTACGAAACTAACGGTCTCATGCAATTTCAAAGATATTAATATTAACTTACACCAAACGGGTATTTTAACTTTAAACAAATTGTGTAAAGCATATTCTGGCACGATACAACTTATTCCTAACGATTATATTATTACTGAATATGAAAGACCTTTAAATACAATTGATATCACGAATGACGAATGCTGTCTGATAAATGAACACTCGAACCATTTAGAAAAATTAGATCCAATACATCTATCCAATATAGATCTTAAAGACTTTCAAGAAACGTCTATTAAATTAAATAAATTCAATGATGATTTAAACCGAATCAAAAACGAACCGGTAATTGTCAGACACAGTTCCTCATTTTCTATCATATTTTTTGTTATAATAGTTATAATAACTATATGTACTTTAATATATATATATATATATATATATAATGTAAAGTAATCAAATCAAGGAACAAAACCATAACCACTAGTAACGATGACATATTAAACGTAGGAGAAACAATTGAACTCCAAATTTCAAAGAACGAACCAAGACCCTCAAATTCTCTTCGACTAAATTCAACTAATTAAATTAAAAAAGTGAATTTAGCAAAAATGTATAGGCAGATAAAAATAAAACCGAATGAGAGAGCAATGCAAAGAATTTTATGGCGCACTGATAATAGTACTCCTGTAAAGGTTTATGAACTAAACACCGTAACATACGGCACAGCATCAGCACCTTTTTTAACAACAAGATGCTTACATGAAATTGGACTACAGTGTAAAGATAAGTACCCGTTGGTTAGCAAAGTAATTATACACGATTTTTACGTCGATGATTTATTATCGGGCGCTCGCACCGTTGAAGCATCCAAGCAATTATAAACGGAATTGAGCTCGATTCTAGGAGCCACTGGATTAGAGTTACGAAAATGGGCATCGAACGATCCTCGAATAATTCAAGAGAGTGATAAGAAAAATAATGAAGATATTCCTATTCACGGCGAAAAGGATCCGAAAAATTTAGGATTAATGTGGGATCCTAAAACTGATATTTTGAAATATCGCAAATGTAAATGGCACTGACTCGCGAAAAATAACTAAACGTACAATTCTTTCTATTATCGCACAAATTTTTGACCCTCTCGGAATTGTGGGTCCGGCTATTGTTCAAGCTAAAGTGCTTATGCAAAAACTATGGACTTTAAAACTGGACTGGGATGAATCACTACCTCAAAATGTTTACACAGCTTGGAATAAATCTATCAAGATATTATAAATATTAATCAAGTAATAATACCACGGCTTGTACTTTCTGCAAACTATGAAAAACTTGAATATCACGGATTTTGCGACGCATCGGATCGAGCTTATGGCGCAAGCATTTATGTTTGTTCAATTGATAAGGACGGCACACGAAAAACGCAATTATTATGTGCAAAATCACGCGTCGCACCGTTACAGTCAACATCGTTATCGCGACTGGAATTGTTAGGTGCATTGTTACTAGCACAACTTTCACAGAAAATATCAACTGCATGTAGCGTTAATAAAAATCAATGGTATTTCTGGAGCGATTCAACGGTAACTTTAGCATGGATTAAATCGCCACCGACAAAGTGGAAAACTTTTGTCGCGAATCGTACAGCAGAAATTCAAGAATTGACAAACGAACGATGGCATCACGTAGAATCAGCTCAAAATCCCGCTGATCTTATATCACGCGGAGTTAGTACGGCTGAATTGCGCGACTCAACTCTATGGTGGTTTGGACCATCATGGTTATTACTTCATGAACGTGAATGGCCAATCTCAGAGGCAGATAGCGATACTGAGACTCCAGAACAGCGGAAAACTCTACACACATTTATCGCACAAGAGATTAATGAAGTACAGGATGATAATTTCAATAATTTAGATGGATATTTTTATCCGAAAGCATCATCGTATAAGCGAATAATTCGGGCGACAGCATATATGTTTCGATTTATTAATAATTGCAAGGTAAAAATAAATGAACGAAAAGAACCTGTAATGCCGATTAACCTTGAGTTCTTATCTAAAAGGGTACACCTTTACGTCCGGAAGAACTTGAGCTTGCACGAATTCGCGTGATTAAGCTCGCACAAAGCCAATCCTTTGGCAAAGAAATCGACACGTTACAAAAGAAAAAGAAAGTTGAATTGCACTTTAAAAGCAGCATGTTAAATCAATTAAATCCGTTTTTAGATAATTCTGGATATTTAAGAGTAGGAGGCCGTCTCGAAAATGCTCATACTGCATTTGATCAAAAACATCCGATTGTTCTTGCATCGAAGCACAAATTCACACGGTTACTTATAAAACATGAACGATTATTACACGCCGGTTGTCAAACTGTGCTTACATCTCTTCGTACTCGGTGTTGGCCGCTAACAGGAAAAAATATTGTCAAAAAGATTATAAGAGAATGTATCACGTGTTTTAAGGTACAACCCGTTGAATTTAATTACGTGATGGGAGATTTACCTGCTGTCCGCGTGACACCAGCACGCGCATTTTATAACTGCGACATCGATTACGCGGGGCCTATACTGATCAAAGAGAAAGGACGTTTTCGCACTCAAATAAAGGCATACATTTGCATTTTTATATGTATGGTTACGAAAGCTGTACATATCGAGCTTGCAATCGATCTATCGACAGAGGCATTTTTGAACTGTTTAAAACGATTTATCAGTAGGCGCAGTCTTTGCAAAAATATTTACTCGGACAACGGGAACTTTATACATTAATATTACTCGTAATGTAAACTTTAATGTGTGTTTTCCGTAATGTAAAAATGGGACTAACTTTGTCGGATCGGACAATGAAATGATAGAATTACATAACGTGTTAAACGGTGAGATTTTTCAAAATGAAATTGCAAATTTTTTATCAGCATTGGCAATTAATTGGCATTTCATACCACCGAATGCTCCTAATTTTGGTGGGTTGTGGGAGAGTGCTATAAAATCATCAAAATATCATTTAAAGCGAGTAATAGGGGATACGTGACTTACATACGAAGAACTTTATACAGTACTAACTCAGATTGAATCATGATTAAATTCTAGATCTTTATCACCTCTTTCAAATGATCCAAATAACCTCACCCCCCTCACTCCTGGACATTTCCTTATCGGAGACTCATTAAGAGCACCTATACAAGCAGATTTACGCACTATCAACATGCACCGATTAGACAGGTATCAGCACTTACAACCAATGCAGCAGCACTTTTGGGAGAGATGGTAACAAGAATATCTCTCACAATTGCAGATCAGACCAAAGAAAAAAGGTTATAACACAAGCTTGATTAAGCCAGGTCTGATGGTTTTAATAAAAGAAGATAACGTTCCTCCAATGCACTGGCCACTTGGCCGAATAACAGACTTGCATCCAGGTAAAGATGGAATTACGAGTCGTATCAATACGAGTGCCGAGAGGGAATATCAAACGACCAGTATCAAGAATCTGCATTTTACCGATTGATATCAAGGATGACTCAAGTAATCCGGAAGATACCCAGCAGCTGAGAAAATTTGACTGTTGTGGAGTGAAAATTATTTACACACATATAGTGGACATTAAATATACGAACTTATTTCATGTTATTTAGCATTAACATTTACCATTAATTTTACATTTGATATTTTGTAAGTACATTGAAAGACACTCTTTCAAGGCGGGCGGTATGTTTAAGCCTGTAATTAGAGAAACATAGAATTCGGAATTTCCAAAATAAATACAATGTATACATACGCCTATTTCTCCGAACGAACAGAACAGATTTTATTGTGCACATCCGTAAACGCAGTTGTTTTAAATGTACGTGATATTTTTGAGTTTAAGGGATTTAGATTATAGGATAGCATCGCAAACTGCGAGCGGCCGTGCAATTAAGCAATAAAAAAAAGGTCACCCGGACGCTTGGCCGTCTGCGTGTCGATGAGTTCCACGCAGGCCGTGCAATTAAAGATATACTTGTGTGAACTTGTCGGCGCAGGCGACCGACGTGTCTCGACAGGATTTTTTCTGGCAGATTAAGCTTGGACACCAACGTGCACGGTCGTCCCAAGTAAGAACTGTGAACTGTACCTTTGATATTTTCAAATTCTTATACTTAAACTTTTTTGTCTGTAATATTCATTTCACTTATTGTATTCATTTTTACTTTACATTTTGTTTCATTTACAATAAATATGTTGAACTTCAACACAGTCTTTTTATTATTATTAAAATAAAATAGATTCAAACAGTGATTACCATATGTTTGAATTGTTTTTTTCATTTTGAAATTAAGTATAGAATACACCAAAGTATATGATCGACCACATTGCTACTGCAAACTAATAAAAAAATTAAAAAAAAAAACGTAATTTAGAAATTTAAACGTTACTTTACTGTTCATGCATACATAAATAATTAAATAAATACACGCATACACACATAATGAAATTTTAAAAAGACTCTTATGCTCAGAAAATTCTTGATTATAAAAATAATTTTCATTAATCGAAAATTATCGTTTCAAATATATTTATTTACTCTATACTTTCTGTTATTTATTGCAAATCAACCTATTTTTCTATTTGTAAATATATTTTATTAAAATAGGTAAAAAAAAACAACCAGGATATATAAAGTACTAATAATAAAATTATTTATGTTTTACACTGTTATACGATTTGCAAAAAATAACAGAAATTATAGAATAAATAAATATCTTTGAAACGATAATTAGATAACGATAGAAATTACATTAAAATTAATGCAAATTCATAAAAGTTACTTTTAATTTAATGAAAATTTAATGCGAATTCATTACATTTAATATGAAAATTAATGAAACTACATTAAATTGAATACAAAAAACTCATTTTTTTAAGTGTCACTCAAAAAAATTAATGCTAAATCACGAATAATTTATAACGTGTAAATTTTTATTTGAATTACCGCTTCGATCTGAATTCAGTGTACACGAGCCTAAAGCCACTACAGACTATAAATTGACTACGCTAGACACCGCACTACTAATGGCCTGATGGCCAGGGACAACCAGATGAGTACAGAAAAACAAGAAACTGCTGTACACGTCGGTGACCAGACCGACGATGAACTATGCAGCACCGATCTGGCGTAGAACAAGAACAAATATGAAAATATTGCAATGACAAGAAAACAAATTTTTACGCCTGGCGTTAAACAAAGACTTCGACTATCCCGCAGCTGAATTACCATAAAGAACCAGAGATAGAATATCTAAAAACATACATAATCAGGATGAGCAAAACTTTCTACAGGAAGAAACCTCACACGAACACGCTGATAAATAAACTGGAGGCAGCCAATTTTACGAGACCCTGGCTGAGGCCGAAAAGCAGAACCAGGAGATACAGAGCGATGGTCTGCCTGAGCCCCAGAACGTTCCTGCATCCGTCACCTGGAGGCGGAAACGGCTAAGAAGTCATCATCGGGCAGAGACGGCAGAGCGAAACAAGCAACGAACAGAACAAGAGTGCAAATTGTTATACATACCACGGTTAATTGTTATACAATATTCGTTATTTGTTACACGGGAGTTTCGTGCGTGTTAGCTGCATAGATATATGCAACGGGAAGAAGGAGGGTGACCTTCAGTCGTAGAGACAGGTCAACTAGGTTTTTGAAAATTTTCCTAGCGAGAAAGTCAAGATATGATACCGTTGAACAGCAAGATTACTAAAACTTCAAGTTAAAGTCTAGATAATAGGGATTCAATCCCAAGGCTCGACAACTCGCATAAAGATTACAGACAATATTACCAATATCAGACAAAAACATAAAACGGTTAAAAAAACAACGGCACTACAACATTAGATATTTTACCGCCATTCTAAGACGTTATTGTCTCCAAAAAGTGTAATTATCGAGTGTTTTCTGTGCAATTCGTTGTGTGATATTCCTAGATTTAGGCCAAAAAGAGAGGAAATTAAAAAGTTTACTCAAGAAATCGGACTTATGTGCAAAATCATTTTAAAGGCTCGGAAGCATCATAATTACAAATACAGCAATGTGGAACTGCCAGAGAGTTGGGATGATGATATTATAGAGTATCATTCTTCATGTTATAAGGAGTTCAAGGTTAAAAAAAATATTTTAAATATGAAAGGTAAGTCAATTGTGAAAATTGACAAAATTTAAATAATGATTTACTTTTAGGTGCTCAAAAAAATACAATTTTAAAAGGGACAAAAAAGTCATAATGCAATGTAATTTTAGTCTATCAATTAGGAAAAATACATTTTTCGAAAATTCAAAACTCAGTATTAACGTAATAGCGCAATACATTGCATTTCATGTTACTTTAAATCCTCCGAGGACTGATTTTCTCCAGAGAGTTTAAAATGGGTCGTGCGACTGTAATCGATTGGGCGAATTTTTTACGTGAAGTTTTCATTAATTGGGCGTTTGAAAATAGTTCTGAAAAATTGGGTGGGCCTGGGATTATTGTCGAAATTGACGAGGCTAAAGTGGGCAAAAGGAAATATAATCGCGGTCGCGTAATCGAGAGCCAGTGGATATTTGGGGGGTTTCAAAGAGATAACAAAGAATTGTTCATCGTCACAGTTCCCGACAGAACTCAGGAAACTCTCTTAAATGTAATTAAAGAGCGAATTCTGCCGGGAACGACAATTGTATCGGATTGTTGGCGAGCGTATACTTGTCTCCAATCAACTCATTTTGAGCACCTGAAAGTAAGTCATAGTCTAAATTTTGTCGACCCGGAAACAAGTGCTCATACTCAAAATATAGAGAGAACATGGCGCGAAGTAAGGTCAAAAAGTCCGCGCTATGGTAGGCGAGAAGAAAACTTTGATGGCTATTTGGGGGAATTCTTTTTCAAAAGAAAATTCCCTGATCATCGGGAAAGAATTCATGAAATGTTCAAAGCCATTTCCTTATTATATAATCCTGGCAGTCCGATAGCCAAATGTATGTATTTAATCATCTTTATGACATACTCATTAATTATGTATATAAATTATTATTTTTTTATTTGTAGAAATGCATCATAATTACAAATACAGCAATGTGGAACTGCCAGAGAGTTGGGATGATGATATTATAGGGTATCATTCTTCATGTTATAAGGAGTTCAATGTTAAAAAAAAATATTTTAAATATGAAAGGTAAGTCAATTATATATTGTTTAAAATGTAAGCACATAAAATATATTAAATATACCAAATTTATTTAATTAAATATAACTAATGTAATACAATTCGACAGTTGATTTCGTAACTATAACGTATAAAAGATTTGAATTTATTCGTTTATTGCCACAATTGCAAATCAAGATAAGCTTGAAGGTTTTACGACCTCTTAATAAGTGTCTGTGTGTGTATATAAATGTTTTGGTTTTTGAAAGAGCATCTGTTCCATGTATACAGATAAATATCAACACTGACTAGCTGTTAGTAAATATGTTTATATAGGTGTACGTACGTATGTATGTATGTATATATATATATATATATATATATATATATATATATATATATATATATGTATATGTATATGTATATATATATGTATATATATATGTATATGTATATATATATATATATATATATATATATATATATATATATATATATATATATATGTATATGTATATGTATATATATATATATATATATATATAATTTGTTTCGTGTGAATTTACAATAATATGTTATTGAAGAACCCCATTTAATAATAAAAGCTTGACAATGAATATATTAAAAGAAAATTATTTCAGAAACTTTCAATTGAACATAATTATGTTAAATGGTAAAAAAATTATAAACTTTTTTTAAATTTGAACACAATTTTATCTTAAAATGTTCGTTTTATATCTTAAAAAGGAATTCAACGACATGAAACACAAAAAATTCTAAAACAATAATTGTATTTAACTTTGCAAGGTTTTCGATTTTTTCTTTTTTTCTCTTAAATTATTCTCTAATTATTCGTACACGAAAATTAATTTAAAAAAGAATTTTCAAAAAAGTTTAATCTGAAATGAAAATAATTGCATTCAGTACATTTTATTTAGTATTTATCCCTATAACTTGTAAATTTAAGATGATATAAATTTTATTTTTAATGTACAGTAAATAAAAATGTATTAATAAAAATGTTTTATATACCATGAATTGAAAATAATCACGTTATAAACATTTTATAATACTCATATTACCCTCATAAAAAAATATTTTTTAATTTTAAAAATTTTGAACGACAAAATACTTTGAGACTGTAATTCACAGCTACGAGCCATCCAAAACATCACCAACGTCAAATGTTAATGAAACAATTGATCCCTCAGCATCTTCGACATCATTTTCGGATATAGAAATTAATCTAACACCATCCACTTCACGTCGATTAGTGTACTAAATAGTATTTGTTAATACGAATTAAAAACGACAAAATTTAAATATTAATTTTAATGGCAGTGATGCAACAATTAATACTTCCCTGGAAAACGAACCAGCTTCTCCCACATTTGATTCCACCGAGATTCATGGCAATATTACGCCACAGTAAGCAGAACAATGTGTTTTCAAATTATTTCTATCAAAGCGATGCATTTACGTGGTTTTCAGCAAAGGCTTACATACATTTTATGTGAAATCGCGCAGCACCGTTAAAATTAACGTAAATTGTTATCATTAGTAATACAAAATCGTGATTTATATATCTGGATAGTTAAATCAAAATTATACTGATGCAATTATTCTTGATAATTAAATTAAAATTTATACATTCTACATTACTGGAATCATTGTTAACGTAAAGAATATCAAGCGAATTGAACTTCACCTCAACTGCAGACTAACTTTAAATGTTATTTTTTTTTACAATTCTGTTTTGTAACATTCGCAATTTACATCTATCATTTTTAAGTTATCGATTACTTTAATATGAAACTATGATTTAATATGTAATATTGAAAAAATATTGGGCGCATTTTAAGCTTGATAGTAGTCGATATCAGAGGAAATTCACATATCATCGATGTGATATTTTTTTATAAATTGTACTCGAGTATAAACAATAAGAGTTCTTTAATTATTGACTAAATCTTACGTTCAAAATTTGAACATATTCTGTACGCAATATTTTTTCTGTGTAGTGGATAATATTAAACTATATTAATATTTAATATGACTGTATATATTTAATACAGTGGAGAATTTACTTAAATATTTTGAATCTTTGAATTTTTTCATCGGAGTAGCTTTTCATGGTATCATATTATCATTCATAGATTTACGGGTGATAAATCAATAGAAGATGAAAGTTGTATTCACGTTGAAGTTCGAAATATTGATAATGATTCAATGGTACAGAGTTTCAGGTAGGTTTACTATATGCTTCACTTAAAAGTGATTTAGATATCGAAAAAGCTTTAAGTTATCCTCTAGCTACTGTTTCTTTCTCTCTGTGCCATATCGATGGAGCGATATGCAAGACTCCGAAATCAGTAATTATTCAAGAATTAACAGCACATCAACCAGCAAATGTTGATCCTCCAGAACGAAATATAGATATTTGATGGATTTTATTTGTCACATACTTTGAAGAATCTCTCATCCAGTTATAGAAAAATTTCAAAACATATTTTTAAAATACTTACATGTAATAGAACAGAAATTCATATATTTGATAAGTACGAGAAACCTAGCATTAAAGATTATGAACAACGACTGAGAGGCGATGAGAATATTCATTTTGATATTCGGAGAGAAAATAAACGTCCTGCTGAATTCAGTAAATTGTTAAGGAGACCCGAATTTCAAAGAAAAATTTGTTGGATTTTTAATAGACGATTGGATGAACGATGAATTTAATATTTTATGTTAAAATAAAAAAATTAAATTACGATAAATGTTGTTTATGAAGCATCAGCTGATAATAAAATGAAAAGAAGAATAGATTATGAATTGATGTGCCATCATGAGGAAGCAGATACAAAAATTGTGTACCATATTTGTCAATTCCACACTAATTATCGTGTCAAAGTACACTGTGCACAGACTCTGATATAATGCTTTCAAATTTTAAATTTCGAAAAAGGTGACACAGAAATCATTGTCAATATGAGCAGGAGTAAAAAAAACATTGTGCCTGGACATAAATAAAATTTATAGCAATCTTGGAGAGCAATTATCACGATCACTTGCAGTGTGCCATATTTTTACTGGAAATGATTTTAATCCGGTATTTTTCCTTAAGGGCAAAAGAAGCCATTTAACATTTTTTTAAAAAAATACTAAATACCAAGAAGCCTTTTTCAGTCTCATTCAGACTTCACAATTTCAAATAGATCAAGTGAAGTATTTAAAAATTATTGAAGAATACCTGTGTAAAAAGTATTCTTTAAAGTCAAAAGATGTTGACAAAGGTCGCTGCGAACTTTTTGAGAAAGGATACAAAACGTGTAGCCAAAATGAAAGCATATTAAAAAACAAATCGTAGGGTTGATGCCTCCCTGATTACCACCAACAAAGCAGGAGTTATTATAACATGTAAAGAGAACACAGAAAAACAGCCTGAAGAATGTGGCTGGTTATTGATAGATGGGCAATATGAATATTATTGTTTTGACGAGTCTCTAAGTCCATCATTTCAGGAATTAATAATCGACCGATATTCCAGGTATCGATCTTATTAATATTTCAGTTCCCGTAATTAAATATTATGCACTTTATAAAAAACATTTCTTTATCTTATTACAGAATCAGTCAATTGCGGTGATGAGAATGAAGACGTGCTTACCAATGATGAGGATGATGAGTGCGAAATAAGTGAAAATGATTATGATGAAGTCAATGAAATGGAAATGGATGATAATTAATAATTATTTTTTTATTATTTTTTCATCAAATGAAAAAGGTATTGAAACTTTAATACAAATAATTTTTGAATTCCATACATATTTTTACGATTTTTTTTTATTAAATTTCCTGGTGTTCCGATGTCAATTTTACTATAACGACTACAAAAATCGATTCCCCGAGTGATTTTACGTTAACCATGTGTTTCAAATTTTTTCCTTCATATTTGAAGTTTTATTGTTTAACAAATTTAAAAAAGTGAGTAAGCGACTTTACGATATATTATTTTTGTCGGACTTGCAATATGGCGCAATATTTTTGTTGGGCACGGCAATATTCGGTGATAAAATATACTCATCTATCACGTGTGATTTTTGGCCGACACGTGGTAATCACCATACCGATTATCGTAAAAATGATATTCCTTTATTAAACAATCTTGCAAAAATTAAACCTTATGGTAAACACAAAACACAACCTCGTTATTTCGCCATGTAGCAGGCGATAGACTTATCGATCACCGGATTGTTTCTGTAGGTCAAGTTTTGTTTCGTATTTTTTATCAAATTATCTTTCAATTTCAGTGCAAAAAAAGTATGTAGTCACTGCATTATGCAATATTATAAAATTGACATGTTTCGGAATCACGCATTTGAAAACGCAGCGTTACCGAGAATTTTCGCAGAGGAAAAGTGTGGTAGACTCGTCAAAATGTAGCCACTCACAAAGCTTCAAATATATGGTAAACAATAAAAATAAGAGGTTACATACTGTGGACTACAATAATCATCATTTTAAATACCATCGAATCTGTAATGTTCACCATGAATATCAGGCCGGTCAAAAAAACATAGGAAAATATGAGCATGCTACTTTGTTTTGCGGACTTAAATAGATGGCGTCAGTTGTTCGATTTATAAGTCATTTTATGTATCGTTTTACTATTGGCAGAGAACATAAATATATAATGCTCTCTTATTGGTCTAACAAAAATTGCATTCTAGGCAAAACGATGTTTAAAATTTCATCTGTTTAATATTGTTTATTATTATCGCTGTTTGCACACTTTGAGAATGAATTTTGCTCGGTGTATCTGTTACATTTATGATGTCCCGAGGGATAAATTATTTTATTACCCATGGACGAAAAGCAGGTGAGTTATATTTTAATTTTATTAACTTTCAATGTTAATAGTTACTTATATTTGTATAGAAGAGCACAACTATGGCTTCAAGCAATGGTAATTGGTGAAGAACATGCTGATGCTGCATCAAAAATGATGAGATTATGTAGCCATCATTTTAAAATAAACGACTTTACCAATTCCCTACAAAGCTGCTTAAATAGATCAGCCGTCCCCTCGCTGTACTTGGAGAGACAGGTATGAAATGTTTTTTATTTGTTAACATAATCTACATTTGTTAAAAATAAATAAAGTGGTTTATTAGATATGGTTTTGAAAAATAACAATTTTTCAAAATCATGCTATGTGAGATACAATGATCCGAAAGTACCTAATTTGTTTTTGGGTAGCGATAAACATTTCTATAATAACTGGTATTTAAATTTTAGCCACCGTCTGCTGTGTTTCCATCAATCAGAGTACGATGGAAACACCGATTGCTCCTACCATTATTGCAGATGAGATCGATCTGCTAGTAAATGTAAGTATTCACAACTTTAATATTATTATTTATATTATAATTTGTAAAATTGTAAAAAAATCTATTATAATCACTTTAATTGTAGCCACCATCTGCAATGTTTCTTTTATTATTTTGAATGGAAACACTGATGGTACAAGTTAATTTAGTAATTCAAAATAGTACAAAGTTATATGATATATGTACATTTTAGATCGCAACTTTGGAGAAACCGTCATAAATTGCCACACTCCATACAAACTCGATTGAAACGAGTGTCAACGACGAAGCAACGCCTTTAGTAGCTGTTCGTTCCAAAAAATCTCGTATAAGTAGTTATTCTTTAGAATGATTTATATATGTGACGTTCAAAAATTATTAATTTTATTTATATTTCAGAAACCAACACTGATATCTCTTCGAAATATTAGGAAACAAATGTCAAACACGTCGAGTACAGATAAATTTATGGAACTTTTAAAAAAGAAACAAAAATATATCTGTACTCTGAAACGTGAATGCGCAAAAAAAATAAGAAAAATATAAAGGCGTTGTTATGAATCAGTGCAGATAATTTGAATTTAGTTTTCAAAGATCTTCCTGCTACAGTCCGAATCTTGTTGGCCTGCCGGGTATTAATTTTTCAAATTAATAAATGTTTACATTGCCGTTTATAAATTAATAAACATAAGTTTATTTTTATAGATTCGTGTTAGGGGTGTAGTAGATTCAGGCAGACTGTGGACAGAAGAGAAATTGTTATGTTTGTCTTTCTGGAAAAGAAGCCCAAAAGGTTATCGTTTATTACGGAAAATAATTGCTTCACCATCGATCAATATTTTAAGGACTCTTTTGATGTTGATCCCTTTGAAACCAGGTGTGAACGACTACATCATGACGTAACTGACAAGCATGGTCAGTAATTTAGAGGTCAACAACAACTTCTGTTCATTAATGTTTGATGAAATATCAATTCGTGAGGGGATGTCGTATGACCAATATGCTGATAGAATTACTGGGCATGTTGACATGGACACTGGATTCATAGGAAAGGAATATGCAAATAGCGTTATGGTTTTCATTACAAGGGACGTAGCTGGAAGCAACCAATTGCCTACTACTTTTGTCGAAATTTAACTTCAGATCATTTGTCACGAATGATCATTGAAGTTATTCGATGAGTAGAGTCAACTGGACTTAGGGTTGTGTGCACGATTTGCGATATGGGACGCAATAATGTGAAAGCATTAAATTCCCTAAAATTGAAAGACGACCCTTTTCTTGGTTTCGAAGGTCGAGCAATTTTTACAGTGTTTGGATCCACCCCATTTACTCAAATGCACCCGGAATATGCTCATGAAAAACGCAATATACGTTGTGAAGTTACATTGGGGGACACTTCTTCGCTGAAGCCAAATGGACTGATATTCAAAAATTGTATGAAGTTGATATGGGCAATCTTTTCTATCAGCAATTGCTCAAATTAACAGAAGTCCATTTGTCTCCAGGTATGCGAAGTATGAAGGTGTCTTTAGCAGCACAGGTGATGAGTCATTCGGTGGCTGCAGGAATTAACAGCCTTGTATCACAAGCAATTCTTCTAGGAAAAGAACTGGCTACAGCAGTGTTTGTAGACTGTCGATTCATTGTTCGACAGTCTTAATGGATCCAGTGTTTTCCTGAGAATGGAAAACATCTCCGGTGCTGCATTTCAAAAACTTCACAGCATATACGGTTGTGGGGAAAAAATAAAGCAGTTATAAATTCCTGGGTGTATTTGACAAAGTTAGTGAAGCATCTTACTCCTCCCTCAAGAAATAGATGGATTATAACACTGGGAGCAATCCGGGGAATATGGGAATTTGTAAAAACTCGAGGATTTCGTTATCTTCGGACAAGAAGTTTCAATCAAGATCCTTTAGAAAATTGCTTTGGCTTGGTTCGCTCTTGCTTAGCGGGTAACGATCATCTTACCGCAGAACATTTTGAATCTGCATATAAAAGTTGTGTTGTAAATAACATAACTAATTTTGGAATTAATGATTCTAACTGTGATGATGATAAAATGCAATTTTTACCGGATTTTCGAAATTCTTCTAACAAACAGAATGTATGTAATCCGAATATAGTTGATGAAGAGTCATTAGTACGAAATTCGTCTTCTGATTTTTCAGAGACTGTGTTTCCGAGTGTTGAATCGGCAACATTATTTAGTGAATATCATATATTGTCGGTGGCATACGCCACTGGATTTATTATTAGATGGATTAAAAAAAAATTGTGGATCTTGTACATATGATTAAAGGTCAGTGCGGCAATAAAACGACAAACAAAAGATCCACCGGAGTTGCATAAAAAAACATTCAAATATAAAATTCAACGATACGTACAGAGAATTCTATTTCAAAGTAACTTTTCTCTACATTGACACTCCGAACATCGAAAAGAGCAATGACAATTGTTTCTCGACCGGAAAAATTAATCTGAGAGATTATGTGGTGAATATCATATTTTGTCGGTGTCATACGTCGCTGGATTTATTGTTAGACGATTTTTTTTTTAAAAAAAAAAAACAACAAAATTGTAGGTCTTGTATCAAATCACTAACATCTGATTGTACAAATTCATTGTGTAATCAATTTATTGAGATGAAAGAATATAAAAACGGCAAGACAAATCTCGCATATCCAACTGAGGATGTTATGATTACTGTCTGTAATGCTGTCACTATTGTTGAAAAAATGCTACCACTTATTTCAAATACAGCGAACATATTTAAACAATTGTCAGATGTAATTAACACTGCTGTAGATTTTTCCTTTTTATATTCAACTCATAATGAAACCGTGAAGTTGTGCATAATTAAAGGTGTTTGCTTTATCTCAATTCCATAGTACTGCAAACGTGAAAATTGAAAACTGGTAGATATAAGAAATAAAAAAAGAAAACTATCCAAATTAAATTAAGCTTCGCAGTTCGTCCATGCCTATATTATGACATTGTAGATTCAAATTAATAATTCTGAGGTTGTTTTTAGCTATTTTGATATTCCTACACATTTGAAAATCTTTTCCAGACTGTACTGTTAGTAGTTATTAAGTAGTGTTGTTTATTTTTTATTAGCGTTTACATTTATTTATTATCAGTATTTATTTTATTGGAGTATAGCAACGATATACAGACACGCACACTCTGATATAGTTTTTACATTCACAGTATAATAAATCAATGGTAGGTGAATTCAAACATAATATTTGCATTCAATGCACAGAAGACCCGAACAGTACAGTACAGTCCAGATACAGCTACTCATCAGTCTATCGATAACTTGTAGCAGATGCGCCCACGCCGTGCTCATACGGTTTCTTAGTCTCTATCTTGTATATACAGTGCTGTTTTTTATACTTACGTTTATACTGCATTTTTAACATTATAGAACATTATTACTTTTATTCTGTGTAAACAACTTTATGTGTATTAACTACGTGTAAATCCCTGTTTACTTTTGTCATAAATAAATATTATACTACATCAAAAACAACAACTATTTATTTGTGTTAAATTACCAAAATATTTATTTACTATTAGTGTTTAATTATTCATTATTAATTTTCAATTATTTATTATTAATTTTCAATTATTTATTATTGGTGTTCAATTATTTATTGTTAAGATTAAGTATATTTTTAAAATAAATAAGTTACATAGACAACGGTCTTTTTTGTTAATTGTAAACAGCATTATACAATAGTATGATTGCAAGAAAATTTAAATTTAAAATATATTTACATTTATTCAAAAATGTTCAATTTTAACACAATTGTATAATAATTTTAATGTAATGAATTTCGTACTTTATATCGAATTCATTACTTTAGAATTATTATTAAATGTGTTAAAATTAAACATTATTGAATGGGAATGTACACTAGCGCTAATATTCAAATTTGAACTATTCAAATCTCCCGCACAAATATCGCGCGGACAGTGCCATCTAATTAAGTCCGCAAAATTAATACCCCCCCCCCCCGTCCATCGTTTTCATGCCATAGATTTTTAACCCGTACCTTGTCATCAAGAGATACTTTATGATGAATATCACAGCAGGACTATCTATTTTTTTATTTATGCTACTGCATTGAATCGCCAAGATAATTTAAGAATGCTTACTCTTAAAAAAATAATGTGAATATATTTTTTGAAATGACTTGTTTCAAAAAAATATAAATAAACTATAAAGTTACTTTTATGCTCCAATTAGTGGATATCATTCTTTAATTGCAATAAAAAAAAATTATACATTTCACTGAAGTGTACTTACAAGGAGAGAATACGCCCTTTGAAATGGTACCAATCTTCGTGTAGTGGTAAGGTACCCAAAAGGTATTAATATAGTAACGTACTAGCTCGCACTATCCATCCATTTTCGAGAAAAAAGGATCTAGTTTCCGCATCGGATTATGAGATTTTTAGAAATTGCAAGAAAATGTTATTTCATCTTTATTTAAATATCATTTTTTAATAAAATGCATTAAATAATTATTCACGTGAAGAAAAAAAACTGCATGGATCGAGCGAGAATCGAACCCGACACCCCAGATACTTAAATATGAAGCAGGGCGTTCTACAGTCTAGCTATCAAGATAGTGGACGACGGATAAAAATCTTTCATAAACCGATGAGGAAACTTTGGAGCTTACTGAACGCAGTTGGATCCCAAACTCAATTTCCGAGGGCGTATTCTCCCTTTGTTAGTACTACAAAAATAATATTTAAGATAATAAATGAATTAACAATATACATACAATTTTGATGATATCAAAACACCTAATAGAATGTTATGCATTGCTTCTTTTTGTTTTAATCAGTTATTAAAATATCTTTAACAAATCAACTAAAATGTCATTAAAGTGAACAAAAAAAAAACTATAAAAAAATGACTAAGAAAACTAATGTTTTGTTTCGTTTCAAAAGTGAGCAATTATTATTTGTATTAATTTTTCTTAACAATTGAGAAATCGTAACGGTAACAGTTCAGATAGATCACTTTGGTGAAAACGCACTGTAAAAATTCAAATTTCTTGCTAAATCGATTAATTACAATGTAAAACGTGATTTAAAGTCGGGAAACTAGCACTTTTTCAATAAATAATACGAAAAAAATGTAAAAAAAGTGTCTCAGTGACAGATGGTACAAACTGAAAAATATGTCTTTTTTTATCTCAAAAATGGCATTTTTTTTAACTCAAAAAAAGCTTCTCCATTCAACAATTACCGGTAAAACCACTAAATAACCACGTGCACAATACATTTCGTTACATTTTAAAACAAAAAAAAATTGCGTACAAAATTACGAAAGTAGACATTGGCGTGACTCGCGCTGTTTTCATTCTGGCGCAGCCAAATGCATACGCGCCCGTTATGGCATGTTTATATGTATGTACACAAGTTACGTTTTTATAAATATCAATTTTGATTTTATTTCATTTGATCAAATATTACAATATTTATAACATATATATATATATATATATATATATATATATATAAATGTGTGTGTGTTTGTGTATGTGGTAGTATATTTTAGTGTCAAGAATCTGTCCGTTTATTTGTGAAGTGTTTAAAATCGGTGAGTGACTATGACTATATTGCCTACGAATTTAAAAGAACACACAGTGAAGTAAAAATACTGAACACTTACCAGTATAACAAACTAATACACGGCAACAATAACTGCAACACGTAAAATGTTTATACATCGATTAACGTTTGTACGAAATTTTGCGGTGCGAAGAAAGTGCCGAAAAATGTATAAATCAAATATATTTTGCCGAAAAACGCGTGTATATAAGCGAGTTAAAATAATTTCTACAAATGAAAAATAATAATTAATTTACATACATAATTAATGAGCATGTAATAAAGATGATTGATTAAATACATACATTTGGTTACTTGACTGCCAGGATCATATAATAAGGAAATGGGTTTGAACGTTTGATGTATTCTTTCCCGATGATCTGGGAATTTTCGTTTGAAAAAGAATTCCGCCAAATAGCCATCAAAGTTTTCCTCTCGCCTTCCATAGCGCGGAATTTTTGACCTTACTTCGCGCCGTGTCCTTTCTATATTTTGAGTATGGGCACCTGTTTCCGGGTCGACAAAATTTAGACTATGATTTACTTTTAGGTGCTCAAATTGAGTTGATTGAAGACAAGCATACGCTCGCCAACAATCCGATATAATTGTCGTACCAGTATTTTACCAATTAATGTAGACATGCCCGTATCTGATGCCGAGTATTGCTTAGTGGCAACTTTTTATGGCGGGTAACTTGTGCGAATGTTGTAATTACTAAACAATTTTTATCAGTTCATGACGTGAGAGTATCAGAATTAAACTAAGTGTTAAAAAATTTTCAAAATTTAAAACACGAGATTTCGAGAAGTAATAATCGTATATATCGATTAACATCCGTAAGTATATAGAAATAGTGTGCTAAATTTTTAAATGTTAATAAATTAAAAATCATATAATTTATACCAACACCAGAGCACGTTGGTGTATTTTTTTAATATTGATACCATACCGGAAAATAATAATATTATACCAAAAATACCACAACATTTTTACGCCAGGCGTTAAAAAAAGATTTCGACTATCCCGCAGCTGAATTACATAAAGAAGCAGAGATAGAATATCTAAAAACATACATAATCAGGATGAGCAAAAATTTCTACACGAAGAAACCTCACACGAACACGCTGATAAATAAACTGGAGGCAGCCAATTTTACGAGACCCTGCTGAGGCTGAGGCCGAAAAGCAGAACCAGGAGATACAGAGCGATGGTCTGCCTGAGCCCCAGAACGTTCCTGCATCCGTCACCTGGAGGCGGAAACGGCCAAGAAGTCATCATCGGGCAGAGACGGCAGAGCGAAACAAGCAACGAACAGAACAAGAGTGCAAATTGTTATACATACCACGGTTAATTGTTATACAATATTCGTTATTTGTTACACGGGAGTTTCGTGCGTGTTAGCTGCATAGATATATGCAACGGGAAGAAGGAGGGTGACCTTCAGTCGTAGAGACAGGTCAACTAGGTTTTTGAAAATTTTCCTAGCGAGAAAGTCAAGATATGATACCGTTGAACAGCAAGATTACTTAAACTTCAAGTTAAAGTCTAGATAATAGGGATTCAATCCCAAGGCTCGACAACTCGCATCAAGATTACAGAGAATATTACCAATATCAGACAAAAACATAAAACGGTTAAAAAAACAACGGCACTACAACAT
>CM068321.1:2150927-2285927 GCA_034766995.1 Acanthacorydalis orientalis | reverse complement strand
GCCCGTAGCCTGCTCCTTTCGAAAATAAACTCTGCTGTAATAAACGAACAGGAGAAACTAATCAAGATTCAACATTATAATGAATTTGCTTTGAAAACTTTTATTATCGGATTACCATATCAATTACAATTAATAGTCAGACTTAGAAATCCCGACAACCCCTAAAACAAGCTATTTCACACGTTATAGAGGAAGAGAATTTCAAGTACCTGTCTCATTCACATAATAATCTTAACAGCATAAATTACACGATTCCTGTAAACTCAAAATCGACGTTCAAACCTGTAAATAATTTTAACAATAAGAATTTTCTAACAAACAGCACTAATAAAACTAATTATCCCACTAATTTCCATCAGTCAAACCCAAATTCAAATAGATTTAGATCTCCTATGTTGCAATATCAACAGAGAAATCCTTTTAATAATATAGATTTCAGGAATACTCAATCCTTCCAACAATCACCATATCCACAATTTAGACCAAACTTTGGAAATCAAAACTTTCAAAGACCCCCATTCCAAAATAATACTTCTTTTAACAGATTCCAAAATAACACTCCTTTTAATAGGAACACATTTAATCCTAATGTACAAAGACCAAATTTTCCTCAAAACCAGAGATTACCAGATCCAGAACCGATGGATACAAGTTCCAATAATACCCGCAAAAAACTTACCTTTGTATCCAAAGAATTATTTTACATCAAATTGAAGATGATCCTGATAACGTTGAATATGAACAATATAGTTCTAACGACTATCCAAATGAATATCCCCAATATTGTGACGACAATAGTCATGATGATATGAATTCAGATCCAAATAATATCCCCGATTATAATGATGAAATCCCAGATTATTATAACGAAAATCCATTAGATTTATCCTCTAACACTCCCCAAAATTTTATAACAACACAGCCTCGAGACGAGATAACATAATTAATATAAATCACCTAATAACGGAATTACCATATATTTATATACCCGAATATCATGCTTATTTCCTAATTGACACTGGTAGTACTAAAAGTTTAATGATACCCCTCTTTGCCATCCGCAACTGTAGACCATATATTCATAAAGAAAACTTTCAAATTAGAACCGCACATAATATTTCTAATCATGATAGTGTAATTCGAATCCCCGCGCTTAAGATATTTAACACAGCCGATATTCATAAATGTTACCTTTTTGAATTTGACGAACCGTTCGACGGTCTTATCGGAGCCGAGCTATTAAAACAATTAAATGCTAACATAAATCTAAATACACGTAAAATCATTACAGACACAGCCGTAATTCCCATAGAATATAGAGAAAAATTACCTGAAAAAATGCCTGACTTTGGACCTAGAAATCATACTATAACAATACCCCCGCGTACACAAAATATTGTAAAGGTTCCCGTTAATAAAAGAAATGGATTAGGAATATTAAACTACACGAATTTTGAAAATGGTGTAGAAATGCCTAAAGCCTTCGTAAAAATAGTAGACAACTATGCAACCACTACCTTAACAAATTCGAATATAAACACAATCAGAATAAAATTTTATAATGCTCTCGATATAGAACTCATAGATACAAACGGTGTAAATTTTATTGAAAAAATGGAGACTGACTCGATACCAAACGACGAACAAGAAAATATCCAAAAAACCAACTTAAAAAATCTCAGATTATCCCATTGTAACGCAGAAGAAAAAAAAGAAATTCATAAACTTTGTCTACAATTTAAATACATATTTTATTGTGAAGAAATCCCTCTAACTTTCACTAATCAAGTTAGATGCAAAATAAATTTAACTGATGAAAATCCCATTTATACAAAAACGTACCGATATCCGGAAATCCATAAAACAGAGGTTAATGATCAGATAAATAAACTATTAAGGCAAAAAATTATCCAAGATTCTAATTCTCCTTGGTCAAGTCCTATTTGGATAGTCCCAAAAAAACTTGACGCCTCTAACAAAAGAAAATGGCGAATGGTAATAGATTATCGAAAACTAAATGAAAAGACCATTAACGATAAATACCCTCTACCTAATATTAACGAAATATTAGATAAATTAGGCAAAGCAAACTATTTCTCAACCCTAGATCTTGCTAGTGGTTTCCACCAGATAGAGATAGATCCCAAAGATACTCCCAAAACGGCTTTTTCTACTGAAAGAGGACATTACGAATTCAAAAGAATGCCCTTTGGATTAAAAAATGCCCCGTCAACATTCCAAAGAGTTATGGACAACATACTCAGAGGATTGCAAAACGAAACTTGCCATGTATATTTAGATGACATAATCATATTCAGCACATCTCTCCAGGAACATATACAAAGATTAAAACAAGTATTTAAGAGACTTAGATATTCAAATCTCAAAATACAAATGGATAAATCAGAATTTTTATGACGAGAGATACAATATCTCGAACACATAGTTTCGCCCGAAGGAATCTACCCTAACCCCGACAAACTGAAAGCTATAAAAAAATTCCCCATTCCACAGACACAAAAAGAGATAAAATCATTTTTAGGACTTATCGGATACTATAGACCATTTATTAATATCTTTGCAAAAATTACCAAACCTTTAACTAGCTGCTTAAAGAAAAATGCAAAAATTGTACACTCACCCGAATTTATAAAATCTTTTAATCATTGTAAGGAATTACTTATGAATTCCCCAATTTTAAAATATCCAGATTTTAAATCTCCCTTCATATTGACAACAGACGCTAGCAATTTTGCTATCGGAGCTGTACTTTCCCAAGGTAACATCCCTCGTGACAAACCGGTATCATTCGCTTCACGAACTTTAAACAACAGCGAAATCAAATATTCAACGATTGAAAAAGAATTATTAGCTATAGTTTGGGCATGCAAGTTCTTTAGACCTTATTTACACGGACGACAATTTATAATCTATACCGATCACAGACCTCTCGTGTGGCTATTTAACTTAAAAGAGCCTAACAGCAAATTAGTCAGATGGCGCTTGAGACTAGAAGAATTTGATTATAAAATCATATATAAAAAAGGAAAATTAAATACAAATGCCGATGCTTTATCTAAAATTCAGATAAATGCTATACAGACTGAAAGTACACAAAACAATCCCGGAGAAGTAAACCAAGAAATTTTAGAATATCTCAAAAATTTAGTTGAAACCCCTATTTCCGATTCAGAAATAATCAAAATTGATGAATTAAAACCTAAAACACATTCTGATATAAAAATTATAGAAAACATACAAATTAAACCCCCTGACAATATACCTATAGAGAACTCGGACAAATCAACAAATCACTCTGTAAATAATGATAATTTAAATAACGGAATTCCCATTTTAGACGAAATAATTAACAAAAAAAAATCAAATCATAATTTCGAAAAACCCACACAACACTTTAGAAGTAAAAAGGGAAAATCTTAATAATCAAAAAATTTTAATGGTCAAGATACCCACATCAAATGAAAGACTCCTATTACAATTATTCAGAGAATACACCACTCCTGACAAAACTTTCCACATTCATTTTCTTGACGAAACGATGTATCCAGACTTTAATAAAGTTTATATAACATTTCCAAAATTCAAATATAATTCAATGTAGTAAAATGGTTAACTATCAAAGATATCGACGAACAAATCATGTTGATTAGACATCAACACGAAGGTAAAACTAACCATCGTGGAATAAACGAGACTTTAGAACATCTAAAAAGGAATTACTACTGGTACACAATGAAGACAGACACTATTAATTTTATTAATCATTGCCATGCTTGCTTAACAGCCAAATACGCTAGAAATAAACCATACTCACCAATTGCTTTGACAGAAACAATGAGTAAACCTTTCCAGGCCCTACACATTGACACTTTCACTTGTGACAGCCATATCTTTTTAACAGTTTTAGACGCTTTTACTAAACCGGGACAAGCTATATTAATCCAAGCAAAAACTTCGATTGAGATATGCAATGCCCTGATTCATTATTTTTCGTTTTACGGCACACCGGAGAAAATCACAGTAGATAATGGTAGAGAATTCAAAAATGAAACTCTAACAGAACTATTAAAAATTCACGAAATCGATGTACATTTTACAACCCCATTTCATCACGAATCTAATTCGCCTGTTGAGAGATTCCATTCAACTTTAATAGAACACCTCCGAATACTGAAAATGAAACAAAGATCACAATACCGCAATATTAATGAAATATGCTATAATCGCTTATAACAGTACCCTACATTCTGTTACTAAATTCACCCCATTAGAATTAACACTAGGGCACACCGATTCTAGAGATCCCTCTAAATTATAATATATTACCTTTTATTCAAGCTATGTAACAAATCACAAAAACAAAGTTGAAGACTTATACAAACAAATAACTACGCGAACACAGGAAAATAAACAAAAAATTTTAGAGAAAAGAAATATTAAAGGACCCCTGCAATATCAATTTAAATTAAATCAATTGGTATACAAAGACCGAAAAAAAGAGAATCAAGAAAGAAAATAAATTTAAAGGGTCGTTCAAAATAATTAAAATTTTAGATAATAATAAAGTTGAAATAGTAAATGAATTAAACAACAACTCTGAAATAATTCATGTGAAAGATTTGCGAATTCTTACTGTTTCAGATTGATCAGCCATGCACGAACGGAACCTGAACAAACAATATTTCACAAAATCAATAACAACCCTGGCCTTTTACCTTTAAAACTAGGAAATGCACAAAATATCGTAGACTATTGGTCATTTATACAAATATTCGATATAACTAGTATAATCAATCAGTTTAAAACAAAAAACAAATCGTATTACAGTACAACTAGAAAACTACACACAATACAAAAATGAATTCTACAACACATTCAATCTTACCGCAGTTCTAGATAATAAAATAATCTCTCAGATAAATCAAATAAATCCCCTTTCGAATAAAAGAACTAAGAGGAATTGCAGATCCCTTAGGTTCAATCATAAAAATAATAACAGGAAATTTAGACCAAGAAGACGCTAAAAGATATGATAAGGTAATTAAAGATCTCTCTGATAACCAAGTTAAATTAAAAACAATAGCTAGTGATCAAACGACACTAATGCAAAAATCTATTCAAAATTTTAAGAATATAACTAGTACATTAATGCATAATGAATTCACTCTCGAATCTAGTATCAAACAGATAGAATTGATAATTCAAACGATTAGTTTACGCAGTATGGACAACTTCCAATACCTACAGCTACACATGGTATCATCATAAATATTAACTACATATCAATTAATATATGACATTCTGGAAAAAATAGAAATAGCAATAACATTTTCGAAATTAAATACTTTTCATGATTCAATAGCAAAACCCGAGGAACTTCTGAACGAAATTAAAAACATAAAACCTTATTTAAAACACACAAAACTACCCTTCGACCCTATATTAGAAAATATCTTACTATATGAAAAAATAATAAAGATCAAAAGTTATAGTAACAATAATCAAGTAAATTTTATAATAGAAGTCCCGATAATGCAAATTGAGAATTACGATTATTATCGATTATATCCCCTACCTATGTTTATAAAAAACGAATATAAAATAATCATACCTCAATCCAAATACCTAATCCTAAATGAGCGATATTACGTATATTCGGAAACAAAATGCAAACAAATAATTAACAAAGAATACCTGTGCTATGAAACTAATATTGAACAAATCAAACATAATAACCCCTGTGAGATACAAATGTTAAAATACTCAACTAATAATAATTGCCAACAAGATTCGTTAGAAGTAAACGAAACAAAAATAAAAAATTTAGAAACTGGAGAATGGATGATAATCGCACCCCAGGTAACAGTAGCAGTTCAACATTGTGAACACCTAAAAGATAACATTCCCCTCCAAGGAACATATGTTTTGGAAGCTAAAGATTGTGAAATACATATCAATAATATAATCATTAGAAACTATCACAAATCAAAAACAAATTTAAAACTAATAGAATTACCAAATATTAATATCGAAAATAAACTCGAAACCAATAGTAAAATAAATTTTGAACTATTAAAAATTAACCCAATACACTATCAAGGTTTAAATAATATTCAAAATAATCTAGTTGAACAAAGAGACAGAATTAATCAAATTACTGATGTGCCAGTGCACTTCAACAAACTCAGTGCTTGGACGATAATACTCTACGTGATATTGACTTTCATATGCATGTATTTCCTTTTAAAGTCACTAATTAAAAGAAGAAGAAAAAATCAACAAGACAACATTCCCGAATCGAACGACATAATCATCTAGCTAAGAAATAAGTCGCTGCAACTACGAACTCATTTCTAAAAGGATGGAGGAGTTACGTAACCAGATACGGAAGACAACGCCAACACATTATTGATAAGACTATCTAACCTCTTTTATATATACAAACCCATGTTATTGATTAAGCTAATCTAATCGTATTAGGACAAACCATGTTATTGTTTAAGCTAATCTAATTATATTAGGACATGTTCTAAATTAAGAACAACGTATTTCCTGTATTGTAATCTTATTGTAAAAACTATAAAAACCTTTTGCAAATTCAAATAAACAGAAGTCTAAATTAGTAAACTGTTGTGAGCAGACGTTAGACTTGTGTCTTCAAGTCAGTTTAAGCTTTTTAAAAACTTAAATTGCCAATCTCGAAATATAATTTGCGTATGCTTTGGCTGCGCCGCGCAGAATAAATACTGGCGGGCCACGCCAATGTCTATTTTCAGTAATTTTTTTACACGAAGTTTTTCGCCTTTTAATGTAACAAAATGTGTTGTGGAAATAGTTATGTAGTGCTTTTACCGATAATTGTTTAATGTAAAAGTCTTTTTTGAGATAAAAAGGGCCTTTTTGGTGATAAATTGTAGTTTGTACCATCTGTCACTGAGACACTTTTTTTACATATTATTTATTGAAAAAGTGCTACTTCCCCGACTTTAAATCACGTTTTACATTGTAATTAATCGATTTAGTAAGAAATTTGAATTTTTACAGTGCGTTTTCATTAAAGTGATAATTCTGAACTATTACCATCGTAACATATTTTTAAAATAATTTCAATTTTGATTTACAATGAAAACTAAATATCAGCGATTTGACGAAATTCAATGCTTGAATAAAAAAAAAAACAAATGGTGTGTAGAGTCTGATGGTGAGAATCGAGTCAATGTTCAAATACAAAAGTATTATTTAAAAAATACTTACCCTTAAATACGCGTACTGTTGAATTTTCCACGATGAAATAAAAGTAGAACAACCACTTAAGTCCACGTTCATCAAAAACTGAATCAGTCACAGCACAATTACCGCACATAAAAAAATAAATACAGTTCATTGTAAAAAAAAATATAATTTTGAATATATCTTTAATATTAAGAAAAATGGTATGAATGTAGAACAAATCGTAATGAAACAGATTTACAATAATTTAAATAACGAAAATATACACAAAACCGTTTCGTAATTCTGTGATTGAACATTTCACTATACAACACGAAAAATATCAAATTTTATATATAAAATATACAACACTGGTTTCACTTTGACCGATTCGACAGAATTTTAAAGAAAATAAAACGACGGAAATAATTAATTGTTAAAATCCACTGGCAGTTCGTTGGAAAACACAATTATAAAACTTATCGGTGAGCATTTGAAACACTGGCTGTTTATGTGTAGCATTCTACGACTAACCATGGAATGAGACTGTCTGGCTGTCCGCTATTGAGATGTCGACATCAGATGACGCAATCAACAAACACCTAACGAATTTCATTCCATCCAATCAGTGCTGAGTTGGCACAATCACTTGTTAACATAACCATTCGGAAAACTCACTCCCACCAATGCACTACTAGATATCGTTCTCCTTTTCTATGTGCATACATATATATATATATATATATATATTGCATCAGCATGTAATGTCGAATAGATACGTTATTGTTTAAATTGTGTATCAAATACAATTCTTCATGGGAAAAAGATTTTATCTGCTATTGACTACTGTATTCTTAACACTTCGACGACCGGGCATGAAAATTGGCGTCTTAAATAAAATTAGCGTTATCTACCGAGAATACTAATTGGCGTCCTATATGAAATAATCATATTGCGATGTGTAAATCATTAAAAGCGCTTTGCCTCTCGCTAAAAAGTGCAAAAATTCGATGTCCTAGGAAATATGCAGTATAGTATGTAATAACAGTTATCTTCGCATCATTTTGTGCTTTGTGAAGATTAAGGTTATCTAGTTCAATTCATGGTAAACCTTCGCGTGAATTGCAATAAAATACGTTGATTTGTAGCGGAGCTATCAAAAAATTTTAATTAATATTCCGTTTTTATAAATGTTGAAAGGATTTATACTTTTTTATAATTAAACCCTGAAGGATCATCATATTATAAAAATATCAACCACAAGTAAGCGTTTCAGAAGAAGATACCGGGTTTGTGCGTCTCATAATATAAGGAAAGATATGTGTAACGAGAACAAAGTTCCTTTACATATTAATTGTTTCCCGAAATATCACACAAAGGTGAATTATTAAAATTTTGTATACATAAATTTGGTAACATAAAGTGTAAATAGTATAAAAAACAAAGATACATGAGTATTTTCAATAATGTATCATTTTAATAATGCTGAATAAATAATGTAGAAATTATAATCAAAACCTCTTTAATATATCCTTAAATTTTCATTTCAATATCTAAATTACTTCCAAATACACATGAATTTGAAGTAAACGATCAATGTTTTTTCCCATTTCATAAAAATGCCCCCGGTAACAGGTCACAGGTTCATAGCAAAACCACCCGGCCGATCAAGTGTTAAGAAGTATCGTTCACAACCATAACAACACTTTATGATGTCTTGTAAATATTTTTTTTTAATCGACGTGTTATTTGTTGAAAAATTTTCTCTTGATAATTCTTTTTTTGTCAGAGAGAAAATTCTCTCTGACAATTTACATTACATAAATATGTAATGTAATTTAAGATTGAGAAGATGAGCAACAATTAATACGTCTGGTACACTGATAATTAACAATTTACTATTAAGAAAACGTTTTATAATGGAACTGAACATCGTCGAGCACAATAAACTGCTGTTTGTTGTGTTGCTATACCAACAGTTGCCCAGGTATACTAACGCCAACTATCTTTAGAATTAAAAGTAAATTCGAACATAGATCTCAATTTCTGTCATACTATAAAATAATCTGCAAAAATACATACATACATACATACATATATATATATACATATATATACAAACATTTGCACTTATAATAACCTTACTTTATTTTTAAACTACACTTGGTTGACTTAATAATTCACGGATACCGATGTTCACAAGACACATAACCACTATATTTATGAAAAAAAAACATTTAATCTGATCGTTAACTAGTATAAGAAGCACGCTTCCGAACTCTGTTCGCCTACACTGTCTAAAATCTTTTTTGTACTTGTATGTTCCGAGAGATTTTTCGTTTTTGTCTATTGGTACCACTGTCTGTACGCCATATTGTGTGCGCGTGCACAATAACCTACCATTGTCGTCATTAATATTGAAAAATTTTCGAAGTTAATTGTTGTTTTATTGTTATGTATTTACAAAAATCGTCAGTGCCAGAGACAATAATTATCAGCCTCTCAGGACGTGGGAGAGGTAAGCAAGGAATTCAAGTGGTTATAACCACGAAAGAGGTCGTGCAAATCCAACGAAGGAATATCAAATACCAGTAATAATAAAAAAAAAACAGATAAGTTACGGTCACGGTCGTTACCTCCAAAGTTCGATACACTGGTCTACGTGAAAGCCTTAACGTGTACCAGCAGTAACAAAAAGGAGAAAATTCCCCCGATGGTCATGCATCATATAGTGGATCAGTACTCCAGGTTAGTGGTAAAGGCATTCTTACAATGGCTAGTATCTCAGGTAGAATTCACGTAAAACATACTAAATCCGGTCTTACTATCGCATCATACAATATGAGAGAGTACAATGAGATTCCGTGAATCTTAAAAAAAGGGGTATAACTGAGTTTCATATGTATACTCCGACCTGCCTTAAACATACCAACGTCATCCTGAAGGGTCTATAATCGAGTCTGATCTATCAAGCGATCCTGAAAGAGTTGAAACTTAACCAACTCTGTTATCAGAATCCGTCAGATTCAGTATGGACGCAATAATACTGGGACTATGCATATTATAGAGCTCAAGCTATTATAGAGCAAGAGTCAAATTGGCGGAAGCTCTAAGTTCTGCACTAGAGTTTACTGAGAGACGTACAATGAATTTCATTTTTATATAAATGAACGTTCATTTTCTATAAAAAAAAGGCACCAAATTAATTTGTACACCTAATATGATATATATATATATATATATATATATATATATATATATATATATATTAAATCAACAATCCCACTCTGTTTAAAGAAAAAAGTATTCGATCAGTGTATACTACCGGTCCTTACCTACGGCAGCGAAACATGGGTGCTTAACGCCAAAATAGTTCAAAGACTCCAAACAACACAACGAGGTATGGAAAGATGCATGTTGGGAATAACAAGAAGAGATAGAAAGAGAATAGAATGGATACGAAAACAAACAGGAGTCACAGATATAATAACAAGAGTAAAGAGTCTGAAATGGAAATGGGCGGGACATATCGCACGAAGAGAAGACGACCGATGGACAAGAGAAATTATTGACTGGGAACCAAGGAATATGAAAAGACCCAGAAAGAGACCAATGAACAGATGGGATAAGGATATTAAAAACTTTCTTGGAAAACTGTGGAAAAGAGAGGCACTAAATCGAACAAAATGGAAAATCATGGAAGAGGCCTTTATCCAGCAGTGGATTAACAGGGGCTGAAGATAATGATGATGATGATTGGTTCCTTTCGCTGCCCGATGGTCGATCTTAATTGATTCTTTAGCCGCTGTCACCAGAGTACATTTATACTTTGTGCAAAAGTTTTGTATTATATTTAATTTTTTAATTTATTGTCAAATACAAATACAATTGATTAATTTCATGCGTATATTAGTTTTATTGTCAAAATACTATCGACTAATTTTTATGCGTCTATTATTTTTGTTGTTGTTTGAACAAATTCTATCAATAATGAAAGAAAGAAAGAGCGAATTTATTAATACGCATATTATACAATAGTACAACAATACTAAAGCGTATTAATAACAAATTAATTGCGGTACCTCGCCTTGGCATTGACTCGCTTATGACTGTATAATAAAATGTTATAATAATGGAGTATTGTGAATATTTAGCATAGTAAAAGCGCCCGGAAAAATCTATTGTTAATTATCTAAACAACCTTTTTATATCGAGCTGGATTGTTCTATAATATTTGTTTGCTTAGACAGCTATGACAATCCGTGTGTATATCATATACCACAATATATATATATATATATATATATATATATATATATATATATATATAAACATATATGTATATATATATATATATATATATATATATATATATATATATATATAGAAACAGTGACTTATATATATATAAAAGTAATACGATTTATCGTATCCCTTTTAAAATCTATTTTCATGCTATATGAATACTGCGCATGCCTGTGTAGAACAAGACGACTGACCGCGACAGCTGATGAGAGATGGAAAGAGATAGAAAAGCCACATGGAGCATGATAATTAATCAATATCAATCTTTTGACCAAATTGTAATTGTTTAAAATAAATCATTGTGAAATAATAGCTTTTAATGTCGTTTCTTGTTTTACAAGTGAGCATTTATTATAGGTAAACTATAATTTCTATGTGTAAATATGTAAATAATAAAAATCTTGTTTTACAGTGAAACACAGTTTAGTTATTATTTCATCAACAATATAAGTTATATAATAAAGGATTAATAAACACATTATAAAACGACATTTATCAGTTATACAAAACCACAATGGATAAGCTATGTTTTAACTTTATGATAATTACAAAACCAGACGATGTCAAGTCAAGCATTGTTAATGTTTAAGTTCTCGTGCTCTGCCGCTGAGAGCAGCACGTCACTGTACTAGACCTACGTGCGTCGGCGCACAAGGTTCTGTACAGATTGATGTGGGTAGCGACGACGCTCGACGCATCGGCGTCGGTATGTTCGCTGCTCACAAGAATACGGAGAGGTTGTCTATACTAAAATTGGAAATAAATCAGAGATTCACTATTTTTATAACCAAGTGTTGTTCATTAAGTTTATCCCAGACACATCCATCCTTATCAGGTTATGGGCCCAGTCACCCTATAGACTGTGGATTTGTCTGGAAGAGTGAATTTTTCTCTAATTTTATTTCGAGCCACGTGGAACACGTTGTTAAGCGTGGTGTCGCCATTTTTTCTTTTCTTCTACAAATAGTATCAAGTAAAATAAAGGGAAACAAAATGGCAGAAGAATTCTCCGTAAAACACACGATGAAGTTTAACGGAACGAATTTCCAAGCATGGAAATTTCAGATAAGCCATATCCTCATCTCGTACAACATTTACGATATGGTAACTGGTACAAGACTGAAACCGTCTCCACACGGCGAGAGCGACAGCAAGGCAAGAACAGCAGAAAACAACTGGATAAGGGACAACTCGAGAGCTATGTCACTTATAGCGACCACGTTGGAACCTTCCCAGATGGAGTATCTGCTAACGTGTACAACGGCTGCTGAGATGTGAAGGAAGCTCTCAAATATACACGAACAAAAGACCGCCTCAAACAAGTTCCTCCTCACACAGAAGTTTCACGAGTACAGAATGAACCCAACGGATTCTGTTGTCCAGCATATAGCTAAGCTGCAAAACATGGCCAGGCAGCTTGCGGACATAGGTGAGACAATGTCCGATGTGCACATCATGTCGAAGATCCTGGGAAGTCTTCTCTCCAAATACAATGGCTTGCGGACGGCATGGGACAGCGTCGAACCAGACAGGCAAACCATCGACTATCTCCAGGAAAGGCTGATAAAAGAGGAAAGCCGGTTAACAGTCGATGACGAAACGACGAGTGCGTTCGCGGTCATGAGTCTCGGAAAAGGCAAGACAGCGAAACCAGGCATGAGAAATCAGAAACAGCAGTCAAGTAAGAAAAATGATTTTGTTTCTATTGTAAAAGAAAGGGACACTACGCCAGAGACTGCCGAAAGAAGAAGCGAGACAGAACAACCGACCAAGGCAGAAACGAACGGGACGACTTCGGAAATTGTGCATTCGTCGCAACCGCTTCAAGCGGACACAGCGACAGTTACGTCCGTAAAGCAGGGATCCCATCGGAAGAACAGATCGCACATATTCTAAGTCTAGATAGTAGTGAAATCTGGCTTACCGACAGTGGTGCATCGAGGCACATCAGTTACCGACGAGACTGGTTTAGTGACTTTCAACCTTGTCAGGGTGAAACAGTTTTGTTGGGTGATGACGGCGAGTGTCAAGTTCAGGGCACAGGGACGATTTTCATTGAAAAACTGATCGACAATGAGTGGCAGGAAGCCAGTATCGAAAATGTGTTATATGTTCCAAAAGTGCGAAAGAACCTGTTTTCAGTGGGAATGTGTACCAACAAAGGGTTTGACGTACTGTTTAAAGAACAATACGTAATGATCAAACGCAATGACTGTATCGTCGCTCGCGGTATCAAACAAACAAATGGCATATATAGAATGATAATAAAATCGAAACGTCTCACAGTTCATAGCGAAGCTAATGTGTCCATAACAAACTTTCAAACATGGCACGAGCGTATGGGCCATGTCAATAAAAGGACAATAAACTACATGACCAAAAGGGGTGTAGTGCAGGGTGTGAAGTTCTCAAACAGTGATGACTTTTTCTGTGAACCGTGTCAGCTCGGCAAATCGCATCGGCTCCCGTTCAAGCAGAAAGCGGCGACGGAGATCAGAAAACCCGGAGAGTTCATCCACACAGATGTGGATGGGCCAATGTCAGTCGATTCATTGGGTGGTGCCAGGTATTATATCATTTTCAAGGACGATGCTTCGGAGTTCAGGCACATATACTTTATGAAACATAAATCTGATGTATATGAGAGGTTCGTAGCATTTGAGAAAATGATAAATAATAAATTCGGTCAATCTATGAAGGTACTGCGGTGTGACAACGGCACTGAATACTGCAACCACTCGATGAAGCAATACTTATCATCGCGGGGAATTCAAAAGCAAACAACAGCGCCCACACACCACAACAGAACGGGAAGGCCGAGCGAGAAAACCGGACAGTGACCGAAAGTGCCCGAACAATGCTTCACGCGAGAGACATGCCACTGAATCTCTGGGCTGAGGCATTGAATGCTGCGGTTTATATCATGAACCGAACCTCATCAAGCAACAATCCCACCACGACCCCATATGAGATCTGGATGGGAAAGAAACCAAGTCTTTCTCATCTCAGGATCTTTGGCTCTGAAGGGTACCAGCACATTCCCAAGACACTCAGAAAGAAGCTGGACCCACATTCAAAAAGAGTATTGTTGGTTGGGTACCAAGGGGAGTCATCGAACTACCGACTGTACGACCCAAAGACCAAATGCGTATCCGTGTCACGCGACGTTGTCTTCCATGAAGAGGTCCGAAGAACTCGCACACCGGGAGATGAAGGTAACGATGGGTCACCGAGATTGGTAGGCGATGGGGGCATGGATCCAGTCAACACATGTGATGGACCTGAAGACGCCACGGCTGAGGAACCACCAGATGAAGACCAAACCTGCACAGAACCACAACCCAACCAATCGACTTGCCAGCCAGCACGATGCCTAAGGGACAGGGACAGACTCCAGAAACCCAAGAGGTATGAAGTCAATATCGCAATACATCACATACCAGTAACGTTTCAGGAGGCAATAGGGGGTCCGGATGCCGACAAGTGGAAACAGGCAATCCAGGAAGAAATAACAGCCCACTGCCAAAACCAGACATGGGCAGTCGTGCCGAGAGAACCAAACCGAAAGACGATCGACTCCAAGTGGGTCTTCAAGGTACAGCAAGAAGAGTCGGGTAAGCCGAGTCGCTTCAAGGCACGCCTCTGCGCAAGAGGCTTCCAACAACGGGAAGGACTCGACTACTCTGAAACATTTGCGTCGGTGATCAGGTACGACTCCCTTAGGGTGTTGCTAGCCATGGTAGCCCAAGAGGACCTGGAGCTGACGCAGTTCGATGTGAAAACTGCCTTCCTCAATGGCGAGCTCAAGGAAGAGATCCATATGGAAGTACCAGAGGGTCTCACCATCACCGAAGACCCTGCCAAGGTGGTTTGCAAGCTCCAGAGATCAATGTATGGTCTCAAGCAAGCATCTCGGAGCTGGAGCGATACCTTCCGCAACTTCCTAAGGCAGTTCAATTTCAAAGCCAGTGAAGCCGACAACTGCATCTTCCATGGCGTCGTCAGCGACAACGATGTATACCTGGCACTATATGTAGACGACGGGCTAGTTGCATCTAGGTCTAACAGAGCTTTAGACCTAGTCATCAAATCTCTGTAGGAGAGATTCGAGATTACCCTGGGCAACACAACAAATTTCGTGGGTCTGCAGATAGAGCGTGACCGCACGAACAAAACCTTGTTCATACACTAGACAGCGTATGTTATGAGGATCATTGACAAATTCCAGATGAATAATGCCAAAGCCGTGAGTGTTCCGGCTGATCCAAACGTGGTGTTGGAGCCAGCACACGATGACAATATAAAACCAAATGTACCGTATCGCGAAGCCGTCGGATCACTTACATTTCTAGCAGTTGTGTCCAGGCCGGACATTGCTTTTGCTGTAAGCAAACATCTAAGCAACTATAACGAAAGTCATTGGCAGGCTGTGAAGCGAATCTTCAAATATCTAATTGGAACCAGCAATCTAGGAATATTGTACCGCTGTGGTGGGAGCGAACAACAACTGATAGGCTTCTCGGATGCAGACTATGCACGTGATCCCGAGACACGCAGGTCAATATCAGGATACGCATTCAACACATCCGATGGCGTTGTAACCTGGTCATCCCAACGGCAGAAGATGGTGACGATGAGCACAACCGAGGCCGAATATGTCGCAGCAGCTGCAGCAGCAAAAGAAGCCACATGGCTACGAAAATTACTCTCCGGTCTAGGACATAAAAGCCAGGCTCCCACGTGCTTATTCATTGACAATCAAAGCTCGATACGTTTGATCAAGAATCCGGTGTTCCACAAAAGAACAAAACACATTGACATCAGATACCACTACATACGGGAGCAAGTTGAGAACGGGGAGATTATCGTTGAGTATGTACCAACCGCTCTCCAACGTGCTGACATTTTTACCAAACCATTGCCTCATGAACGTTTGCGCACTCTGTGCAAAAGCCTTGGTTTGGTAAATCAGCCAACAAAGCACTCAAACTGTGGGAGTGTTAATGTTTCTCGTGCTCTGCCGCTGAGAGCAGCACGTCACTGTACTAGACCTACGTGCGTCGGCCCACAAGGTTCTGTACAGATTGATGTGGGTAGCGACAACGCTCGACGCATCGGCGTCGGTCTGTTCGCTGCTCACAAGAATACGGAGAGGTTGTCTATACTAAAATTGGAAATAAATCAGAGATTCACTATTTTTATAACCAAGTGTTGTTCATTAAGTTTATCCCAGACACATCTATCTTTATCAAGCATATACGCCATAACCTCAATCTCTACTCCAACTAACCAGACTTATGTATTACCTGAAGAGCTGCAACCTTTGAGTTTACATAAAGAGATTCTAAAGTGCGAAATTGTTCAAAAAGTAAAGACATCATTAAAAAGAAGACACGAGAGAAGAGAAGTCTGGATTACTTTAACAAATGAATTAAAAAAAATCTACATTGATGAGGGTAATATTCAATTTGAAGGATTTTTGTTGGAAAAAATTGAAGAGAGAAAAGAAAACACAACTACTGTAAAGTAGAGACATCTGGTGTAAAACTGGGGTATGATTGGGGACAGATTAGAGAAATACAGTTTTCGTACGTCACATTAACCGCTCACTTATTTTCCCTAACAATTCTAAATTATTGCAATATCTACAACGTTACATGGTGTCAGAATCGTGGAAAAATGTTTCATGTAAAAGAAAATACGTGAGAAAGTTGTAAAATGGCTACGAACGACGCAGTATCTGGAATAAAGCCGCCAGATAACCTACAAATTGACTCGGACAAATCAACGTGTTGGAAAAAATGGTTACAACAGTTTGAGTGGTATGCAACCGCTGTTCAACTAAATAAAAAACCACCCGAAGTCCAGGCAGCAACATTTATGGCAGTGATTGGCTCAGAAGCGATCGAAATATACAACAGTTTTAACCTTAGCGACGCAGACAAAAATAACTTGCAAATCATTAAAGACAAGTTTAAAGAGTACTTCGCACCAAAAACAAACATATCGTTTGAAAGATATATATTTTTCAAGATCGAACAAGGCGAGGATGAGCAATTTAACGAGTTTTTAACCAGAATTAAAACTCAGGCAAGCAAATGCGAATTTGACAATTTACTCGACGAAATGCTAAAAGACAAAATAGTGTTTGGAATCCGATCGAATCAAGTAAGAGAGAAATTGTTAACAGAAGATAAACTAGACTTGAACAAAGCTATAACCATATGTAAAACTAGTGAACAAGCTTACAAACAACTTGAATGTAAAAATAAATCAGATAAAGTATTAGCAGTGAGAAATAAAAGCGTCAAAAATAAACAAAATGAACATTTTGACTGCAAGAGATGCGGTACAAACCACAAATTCAGAGAATGTCCAGCATTTAACAAACCGTGTACTAAGTGCAATATAAATGGTCATTTCGCCAATATGTGCCGCACTAAGAAGAAATATCCCTATCAGAAAAAGAGAGTGAATACAGTAGAAGAAAACTCAAATAGTTTTGAAGACGAGGTATACATAACAGCCATAAGTGCCGGAGAAAAGAAAGACTGGACAGAAAAAATACAAGTTAGTAATGTGAAATTCATTGCCAAACTAGATACAGGAGCACAATGCAACGTGTTACCGAGACATTTATTGAACAAAACGAAGGCAAGTCTAAAACCAAGCCGAACAAAAAATTTAATAAGTTACACAGAAGACAAAATGGCAGTTCTAGGCGAAGCAGAGCTACTGTGTAAAATAAAAAACGAAGAAAACAACATTATATTCAAGGTAGTTGAAGAAAAGGTTACACCGATCCTAGGACTAGATACCTGTGAAAAGTTAGAACTTATCGCAAAGGTAAAAACACTGAAGGAAAATGAATGTAACGAGGACATTTTCGAGGGTTTGGGCTGTTATAAAGATTACGAGTATGATATTGACCTAATCAAGAACCCAAAACTTGAAATTAAACCCCCAAGGAGAATTCCACATGCCATTAGAGATGAGGTAAAGCAAGAACTTGACAGAATGGTGAAATCAGATGTCATAAAACCAGAAACAGAGCCTACCCCTGCGGTAAGTCCCATGGTAATAGTAAGACAAAAAGGCAAAATTAGAATCTGTATAGATCCATCAGATGTAAATAAAAACATACTGAGACGCCATTTTCCACTTACTACTATAGAGGAAATTTCAGCTGATATTAAAAGTTCTAAATTCTTTGCATTGCTAGATTGCACAAAAGGATTCTGGCAGATTAAACTTTCAGAAAGAACACAAAAAATATTAACTTTTGCTACACCATGGGGAAGATATTCTTTCAAGAGACTTCCGTTTGGAGTATCATCAGCACCTGAAATATTCCAAGAAATTTTAACAAACTTCCTCAGTAAATTTAAAAATGTAAGAGTATCAATAGATGACATTTTTATTTATGCAAAGAGTAGAGAAGAATTACAAAAAAACCGTTAGCTCAGTCATAGAAACTCTAAAGAAATCAGGCTTCAAACTTAATAAAAATAAATGCATTTTTGAATCTGAAAGAATAAAATTCCTGGGGCATATTGTTTCAGCAAACGGACTAGAAGCAGACCCAGAAAAAGTAGAAGCTATACAGGCAATGAAGACACCAACAAACAAAACAGAGCTACAGAGACTACTAGGAATGATCACATACCTAAATAAATTTATTCCGAATATGTCTGACCTAACAAATCCACTGAGAGATTTGCTACACAAAAATACAAGTTTTATATGGGAAATTCATCACGAAGAAGCTTTGAACAAAATAAAACAAGTCCTTCAAAGTCCTCCAGTATTGAGATTGTATGATGTAAACAAACCTGTAACATTAAGCGTAGATGCGAGCTCAAAAAATCTTGGTGCTGCACTTCTTCAAGAAGGACAACCAATAGCCTATGGAGCAAGAGCGTTAACCAAGTCTGAAATGAATTATCCACAGATTGAAAAAGAAGCGCTCGCTATACAGTTTGGATGTAAGAAATTTCATGAATATGTTTATGGTAAAGAACTGACAGTGGAATCAGACCATAAGCCACTTGAGACAATCTTTAAGAAAAACATACAATCTGCTCCAGCTAGATTGCAACGTATAATATTTAATCTTGCACCATATGCACCAAAAGTAATATTTAAAAAAGGCACAGAAATACCCTTAGCAGACTTTCTCAGTCGAGACTGCGATGCATCTAATCTGAAATATGAACAAGAAGAGAATTTAAAAGTCGCAGCAATACTACCTATGTCATTTGATGCAAAAGAGGAATTAATTACTGCTACAAAGGAAGACCCACATTTACAGTTACTACTTCAGACAATAATACAAGGATTTCCAGAAAAAGTCAGTGAACTTCCCACTGAACTGCAACACTACTTTAACTTTAAAGAAGAACTAAGCTATCTCAAAGGAATAATTTTCAAAGGAAATAAAATTGTAGTACCAAAATCACAGATCCCCAAAATGCTAAAGAATATTCATCAAGGACATCCAGGTATACACAGCTGTCTAAGAAGAGCATGACAAATTCTCTACTGGAAAGGACAATATGACGACATCATAAAACTAGTTAAAACCTGCTCGGTATGTGAACAAACACAAAAAGACAATATTAAAGATATAGTGCTAGTTAAAAAAATTCCTACACTTTCATGGCAAATAGTTGCATCTGATCTATTTGAATTAAAAGGAAAAACTTACCTTGTAATCTGTGACAGCTACTCCGGATATTTAGATTTTCAACAGCTAAAAGGTCAATCTTCATATGAAGTTATAGAACAACTGAAAAAATGGTTTGCTGTACATGGAATACCAGAAGAGCTACAAACTGACAATGGAACACAATACATGTCTAGAGAATTCAAAATTTTTCAAAAAGAGTGGAAATTCAACCGTCACATCCAGCCCACATCACCATCAGGGCAATGGTCTCGCCGAAAAAGCAGTACAAGTAGCCAAGAACATATTAAAAAAATGTAGTATTGACAAGTCTGATGTTCAACTTGCTTTATTAAACTGGAGAAATATACCAAGAAATGATATTTTAGGTTCACCAAATCAACGACTATACAGCAGAATAACCAAATCTCCATTACCTACAAAACAAAGTAACCTAAAACCAAAAAAAATGCAAGGAGTCACATCTGAACTAAAACGATTAAGAGAAGAACAAGCCAATTACAGTAATAAGCACACTAAAAGGCCAGAGAATTTTGAAATCAATGAAAAAGTCAGACACAACGTTGCTCATCGCCAATGGGAAGGGGCAAGAGTGGTAGAAAAGCCTGAAGGTCTACCAAGGTCGGTAATCATTCAAACTGATCAAGGCCAAATCCTACGTAGAAACTTCAGTCATCTGCACAAGACACAAGCAGATATTACCAGTAACAGAGTGGTAGTTCCTGAAACTAAATACACAGATGAACCAGCAGTACAACAGGTTCCAGCAGAAGAACAATCACCAGCTGTTCCTAAGCCACTCTCAGCATCAACAAGCTCGTCACCAAACACTTCTAATCATTCATCAATCCTGGATCAACCAGCGACTGCACTAAGATCATCAAGATATGGTAGAATAATTAAACCAATTAATAGACTTGATCTTTAATAATAATTAAATTAGTAATTACAATATTATTTTATAAGTCATATTCATATTAAGTTGTGCAGTGCAATTTATGACTATAAGTATAATTAGTTAACCATCAACATATTAGTATGTTTTTGTTTTGTTTTCATGTTATAAGGTAAGTTTAGAAAACAGTGTTTTTAGTTTACAAAGAAAGGGAGATGTAAAGTAGAGACATCTGGTGTAAAACTGGGGTATGATTGGGGACAGATTAGAGAAATACAGTTTTCGTACGTCACATTAACCGCTCACTTATTTTCCCTAACAATTCTAAATTATTGCAATATCTACAACGTTACAACTACAGAAGAACATTTATTAAAATTAATTGAATCTCTGAAAATAAATGAAAACGAAGTCAGACAGCAAAATAAAAATAAGTTGAAATTACTACATAAGTTCGTATTGGATAAATTTTCAGGAAAAATCACAAACGTTCATCAGTGGTTAATTAATTTTGAAAGTGAATGTACTAGACTAAATGTAACTACAGATACAGATAAAATTGAAATGCTAAGATTATTTATGGAAGAATCTGCTATGGATTGGTATAATTCTATGTTGATAAAAAACGCAATAAATTCTGAATGGAGTGTCTGGAAAAATAGCTTGTATGAAACATTTTCGAATAAAGGATGGTCACCAATCAGATATGCATTTAATTACAGATATAAACAAGGTTTAATATTGGAATATGCCTTAAAGAAAGAACGGTTATTGCTAGAAATAAATAAATCAATAGACACACAAACACTCATTAACCTCATCGTAACAGGTTTACCAAATTATATAGCAGATAAAATAGATAGAGAAAAATTGAAAACAACAAATGATTTGTTTAACGACGTCAGAGGTTTAGAACATTTAATCAAGAAAACAAGCCCAAAAGGAAAATATGAAAATAATACAACTGTTAAAAATAATACCAGAGCTAACAAATCACCATGTTCAATATGTAAAAAAGAAAACAAAGGTATTCGGTTCCATCCCGAATCGTCATGCTGGTTTCAAAATAAACAAGAAGATAAACAGAAACCTGCTCATGAAATATGTAATAATTTGATTGAGACAGAATTTCTGAATATAGATCCAAAAAACTAACGCTGCCACCATTGATCAAAATACCAATAACAATAAATGATGAATTGAAAATACAAGGAGTTTATGATCCTGGAGCAAACATATCAATAATAAATTCAAAATTGTTACACTGGGAGAATAGACCAATCAATCATCATGGAAATATAAAGACGATCAATGGTGTAAGAGAAACTTTAGGTATAGTATCATTAAAAATAAAAATTTTTGATGCAACAAAAATGATGCATGTATTTGTAATAGACGAGAAAAACTTTGATCACGATTTTTTAATCGGATTAGACTGCGTAGAACAATTTCGGTTAAAGCAGGATGAAAAATTAGAAATAAGTCAAGTAAAATCACACGATGATTATTTAAAAATTAAAAAAATTCCTGATTGTACAGGTAAAATGCTCCAAAGCGATAATAAAATTAAAAATAATAAAATAAATAAAATGCTAAGGGAACATAATATAAGCAAAAACATTACACTAAGCAAAAAAATTGAGATAAATTTCAATGAACATGTGAGATCACAAGATTTTAATATCGAAGTGAATCACCTAAATTTAATAGACAAAAATAAAATTGATCTATTAATAGAAGAATATAAACACATTTTTACAAAAGATAAGTATGATGTGGGTACTGTAAAAGATTATGAAGCTCGCATAGACCTAATAATTGATAAATATTGCTGCAAAAGGCCATATAGGTGCACAAGCGAAAACAAAAAAGAAATAGAATTACAGATAGCAAAATTATTAGAGAAAAATTTAATTGAAGACTCCTACAGTGCCTTTGCTGCCCCAGTAACTTTAGCATACAAAAGAGATGATGGGAGAAGATCAAGATTGTGTGTAGATTTCCGTGATCTGAATAAAATAGTAATTCCACAATCACAACCGTTTCCCTTGATTGAAGATCTCATGGTGAAAACAAGAGGATGTAGGTATTTTACCACGCTTGACATACATTCAGCATTCTGGTCGATACAACTCCGGATTGAGGATAGACGCAAAACAGCCTTTGTGACGCAGGATGGACACTACCAATGGACATGCTTACCTTTTGGTTTGAAAACATCACCTGCAATCTTCCAAAGAATTTTAAGCAGTATTATAAAAAAATATAAACTAGACGGATTTGCAGTAAATTACATAGACGACATATTAATTTTTTCTAAATCATTTGAAGAACACATCAGTCATTTAAAGCAATTACTAGATGCAACATCACAGGACGGATTCAGATTGAAATTATCAAAATGTAACTTTGCACAAAGCTCAGTTAAATACCTAGGTCATATTATAGAGCACGATTCTGTCACTCCTTTAAAGAATAATTTAATAGCAATTAAAGATTTCCCAACGCCAACAACTCAAAAACAGGTTAGACAATTTATTGGAAAAATTAACTTTTATAACAAACACATACCCAATTTCTCAGTAACACTGGACCCCTTATACAATTTACTTAGAAAAAAATCAAAAATTTGTTTGGGATTATCAATGTCAGACGACCTTTGAAAAAATGAAAAATTTACTATGTTCAAGACCTATACTGGCGATTTTTGATCCTAATCTACCAATACAAATATATACTGATGCTAGTCTACAAGGGATTGGAGCCGTCCTCAAACAAACGCAAGAAAATGGAGAAGAAAAACCAGTGGCATATTTTTCCAGAAAATTAAATGAAAATCAAAAAAAAGGCTATTTACTTGGAATGCTTAGCAATTAGAGAGACGGTAAAATATTGGCATCACTGGCTGGCTGACAAATCATTTACGGTTTTTTCAGATCACAAACCGTTAGAAAAATTAAATATAAAGGCTAGGACAGACGAAGAATTAGGCAATTTAACGTATGATTTATCACAATATGATTTTAAAATAATTTATTCACCTGGAAAACAGAATGTAGAAGCAGACGCATTGAGCAGAAACCCAGTGTTAGAACCAAGCATACACGAAGAAAATTATACTAAAACAGTAAATCTAATAAAATTAGAAGAAATAAAAATAGATCAATCTAATAATAAAAATATACAAAATAATAAACAAAAGTATTAAAGAAAATCGAGATATACTACAAAAAAATTCGAGGAAAAGAAAAAATTTTATTATCTGAAGATTTTAGTATAAAACTTATCAAAGATGTTCATAACCACTATTGTCATTTAGGAATAAAACAAATGGAAAATAAGATCAAACCATATTATACAGCCAAAAATCTAACATACAATATTAAAAAAATATGTAACAGTTGTGAAATCTGTATTAAAAACAAATCAAGAAAAAAATTTAAAATCGGATTAATGTCACATCTGGGCCCAGCAACACGTCCTTTTGAAATCATATCAATAAACACAATTGGAGGTTTTGGAGGTATACGCTCTACAAAGAAATATCTTCACCTGCTAGTGGATCATTTCACAAGGTATGCATACATTGTCACATCAAAAACCCAATCTGCTAATGACATTATTAAGCTAATTAGACAACTACCGCAAGACGAAATGATAGGGATGATTTTATCAGATCAATACCCTGGAATAAACTCGAAAGATTTTAAGCAATTTCTATGTCAACAAAATATACCAATCGTATTCACAGCAGTTAATGCACCTTTCTCAAACGGTCTAAATGAAAGACTAAACCAAACTCTTATAAATAAAATTCGTTGCAGAATAAATGAAGAAAATAATAAAAGAGCTTGGACTAGCTCATGAATGCACAAAAATTTACAACGAACTGAACATACAGTGACAACATTTACACCAAAATATTTGCTGGAAGGAAAAAATATCAACATACTACTAGAGGAATTACGACAGACAAAAACTAAAGAGGATTTACAAAGAGATAGACAAATAGCATTTGAAAATTCAGTAAAATCCCACAATTATAATAAAAAAATATTTGACAAAAATAGAAAAGAATATGATTTAAAAATAGGTGATCTTGTATACATAGAAAACGGTAATAAATTGAATAGAAGGAAGACAGAAGAATTAAAAATTGGCCCATTTAAAGTCTTAGATAGAATATCGAATGTGCTTTTTAAAATAGATACAGGACATAAGAAGATAGAATCAAATTTATTTCATATGACTAAATTAATTCCATACAATGATTGTAATTGATCTTATACATCTATTTGTGTCCCGAGGGGGGGAGATATAAAAGTAATACGATTTATCGTATCCCTTTTAAAATCTATTTTCATGCTATATGAATACTGCGCATGCCTGTGTAGAACAAGACGACTGACCGCGACAGCTGATGAGAGATGGAAAGAGATAGAAAAGCCACATGGAGCATGATAATTAATCAATATCAATCTTTTAACCAAATTGTAATTGTTTAAAATAAATCATTGTGAAATAATAGCTTTTAATGTCGTTTCTTGTTTTACAGGTGAGCATTTATTATAGGTAAACTATAATTTCTATGTGTAAATATGTAAATAATAAAAATCTTGTTTTACAGTGGAACACAGTTTAGTTATTATTTCATCAACAATATAAGTTATATAATAAAAGATTAATAAACACATTATATATATATATATATATATATATATATATATATTTATATATATATATATATATATATATATATATATATATATATATATATATATATATCGAACCGCATCAAAAATCGCCCTTTTTGATTAGGATCACATGAATGCTAAGAGCACAAGAATAATAAAAACGCTTTTGTCGAATTTGGTTGTTTTAGATTTTTGAATTAATATATATATATATATATATATATATATATATATATATATATATGTATATATATATATATATATATATATATATATATATATATATATATATATATATCGAACCGCATCACAAATCGCCCTTTTTGATGAGGATCACATGAATGCTAAGAGCACAAGAATAATAAAAACGCGTTTGTCGAATTTGGTTGTTTTAGATTTTTGAATTAATATATATATATATATATATATATATATGTATATATATATATATATGTATATTATATATATCGAACCGCATCAAAAATCGCCCTTTTTGATTAGGATCACATGAATGCTAAGAGCACAAGAATAATAAAAACGCTTTTGTCGAATTTGGTTGTTTTAGATTTTTGAATTAATATATATATATATATATATATATATATATATATATATATATATCATCATCATCATCTTCAGCCCCTGTCAATCCACTGCTGGATAAAGGCCTCTTCCATGACTTTCCATTTTGTTCGATTCAGTGCCTCTCTTTTCCACAGTTTTCCAATAAAGTTTTTAATATCCTTATCCCATCTGTTCATTGGTCTCTTTCTCGGTCTTTTCATATTCCTTGGTTCCCAGTCAATAATTTCTCTTGTCCATCGGTTGTCTTCTCTTCTTGCGACATGTCCCGCCCATTTCCATTTCAGACTCTTTACTCTTCTTATTATATCTGTGACTATTGTTTGTTTTCGTATCCATTCTATTCTCTTTCTATCTCTTCTTGTTATTCCCAACATGCATCTTTCCATACTTCGTTGTGTTGTTTGGAGTCTTTGAACTATTTTGGCGTTAAGCACCCATGTTTCGCTGCCGTAGGTAAGGACCGGTAGTATACACTGAACAAATACTTTTTTCTTTAAACAGAGTGGGATTGTTGATTTAAATATTGAGGCGTTTCGTCCGAAAGAGCTCCATCCCATTTTTATTCTCCTATTTACTTCTTCCGTGAATGATCCATCTCTGTTGATAAGCTGGCCTAGATAAACATATTTCGTGACTTCTTCTATTTCCGTTCCTTTTATTTCAATTTTCTTCGGACATACAAACGCATTGAACAGTACTTTTGATATATATATATATATATATACATATATACATATATATATATATGTATATATATATATATATATATATATATATATATATATATATATCGAACCGCATCACAAATCGCCCTTTTTGATTAGGATCACATGAATGCTAAGAGCACAAGAATAATAAAAACGCGTTTGTCGAATTTGGTTGTTTTAGATTTTTGAATTAATATATATATATATATATATATATATATATATATATATATATATATATATATATGTATATTATATATATCGAACCGCATCAAAAATCGCCCTTTTTGATTAGGATCACATGAATGCTAAGAGCACAAGAATAATAAAAACGCTTTTGTCGAATTTGGTTGTTTTAGATTTTTGAATTAATATATAACACATGGATCAATAAGTCCCGAGACTAACAATGAAAACAACATTTTTTTTGCAAAATTTTTTTTTATTCATCAACATAATCACCTTTTAGGGTGATACAATCGTTCCAACGCTTTTCCAATTTTTCAATACCATGTTTATAAAAAAAATTATCTTTCGCTTCAAAATAAGCTTCAGTTTCAGCGATGACCTCCTCATTTGAGCCAAATCTTTTTCCCTGGAGCATTTTTTTAAGATCAGCAAAGAGCCAGTAGTCACTGGGGGCTAAATCTGGCGAGTATGGGGGGTGGGGAAGCAGATCAAAGCCCAATTCGTTCAATTTTGCCACTGTTTTCATCGACTTGTGGCAGGGTGCATTGTCTTGGTGAAAAAGGATTTTTTTTCTCTGCATGTGCGGTCGTTTTTTTGCGATTTCCTCCTTCAAACGCACCAGCAAGTCAATATAATAATCACTGTTGATCGATTTACCTTTTTCGAGATAGTCAATGAAAATCACGCCATGCGTATCCCAAAAAACTGACGCCATGACTTTGCCAGCTGACTGCTGCGTTTTCGGACGCTTCGGACGGCTTTCGCCATCTGTGCGCCACTCAGATGACTGCCGTTTCGACTCTGGAGTGTAGTGATGTATCCATGTTTCGTCCATGGTCACGTAACGACGCAAGAAATCTTTTTTGTTGCGAGTAAATAGCGATAAACAGCTTTCTGAATCATCGACTCGTTGCTGTTTTTGTTCCATCGAAAGCAATCGCGGCACCCACTTGGAAAAAACCTTTTTCATGCTCAATTTTTCATGAAGGATAGTAAATACACTTCCATATGATATCTGTGTCATCTCAGCAATCTCACGGAGCTTCACTTTACGATCTTTCATTATAATTTTTGTCACTTCACTCACATTTTCCGGTGTAACGGCTTCCACAGGTCTACTCGAGCGTTCCGCGTCGTTTGTGTCGGTACGACCACGTTTAAACTCGGCAAACCACCGACAAATCGTTGCTTTTGATGGACAAGAGTCCGGGTAACATTTTTCAATCCATTGTTTCGCTTGCACGGTGTTTTTACCCATTAAAAAACAATGTCTTATCAGAACACGAAACTCGGTTTTTTCCATTTTTTAAACAAACTACAAAACGACTTTACTCCAACCTCGATAACTCAGCTGTTTCTGGTCCGATCGACTTAAAATTTTAACACGTTTTAAGTAAAGGTTAGTACTCTAGAAAGACCTGGTTACTGGTTTACTACGAGCACCATCTCTGGGTTAGTCTCGGGACTTATTGATCCATGTGTTATATATATATATATATATATATATATATATATATATATATATATATATATATATATATATATATATATATATATATATATATATGTATATATATATATATTGAATCGCATCAAAAATCACCCTTTTTGATTAGGATCACATGAATGCTAAGAGCACAAGAATAATAAAAACGCTTTTGTCGAATCTGGTTGTTTTAGATTTTTGAATTAATATATATATATATATATATATATATATATATATATATATATCTAACCGCATCACAAATTGCCCTTTTTGATTAGGATCACATGAATGCTAAGAGCACAAGAATAATAAAAACGCTTTTGTCGAATTTGGTTGTTTTAGATTTTTGAATTAATATAAATATATATAAATATATATATGTATATATATATATATATATATATATATATATATATATATATATATATATACATATATATTAGATTTTTGAATTAATATATATATATATATATATATATATATATATATGTATATATGTATATATGTATATATATATATATATATGTTTATTTATATATTTATATATATATATATATATATATATCTCACCGCATCAAAAATCGCCCTTTTTGATTAGGATCACATGAATGCTAAGAGCACAAGAATAATAAAAACGCTTTTATCGAATTTGGTTGTTTTAGATTTTTGAATTAATATATATATATATATATATATATATATATATATATATATATATATGTATATATATATATATGTATATCTCTATATATATATATATATATATATCGAACCGCATCAAAAATCGCCCTTTTTGATTAGGATCACATGAATGCTAAGAGCACAAGATAATAAAAACGCTTTTGTCGAATTTGGTTGTTTTAGATTTTTGAATTAATATATATATATATATATATATATATATATATATATATATATGTATATATATATATATATATATATATATATATATATATATATATATATATATGTATATTATATATATCGAACCGCATCAAAAATCGCCCTTTTTGATTAGGATCACATGAATGCTAAGAGCACAAGAATAATAACAACGCTTTTGTCGAATTTGGTTGTTTTAGATTTTTGAATTAATATATATATATATATATATATATATATATATATATATATATGTATATATGTATATATGTATATATATATATATATGTGTATATATATATATATATATATATATATATATATATCTAACCGCATCAAAAATCGCCCTTTTTGATTAGGATCACATGAATGCTAAGAGCACAAGAATAATAAAAACGCTTTTATCGAATTTGGTTGTTTTAGATTTTTGAATTAATATATATATATATATATATATATATATATATATATATATGTATATATATATATTATATATATGTATATATATATATATATATATATCTATCCGCATCAAAAATCGCCCTTTTTGATTAGGATCACATGAATGCTAAGAGCACAAGAATAATAAAAACGCTTTTATCGAATTTGGTTGTTTTAGATTTTTGAATTAATATATATATATATATATATATATATATATATATGTATATATATATATATGTATATATATATATATTATATATATGTATATATATATATATCTAACCGCATCAAAAATCGCCCTTTTTGATTAGGATCACATGAATGCTAAGAGCACAAGAATAATAAAAACGCTTTAGTCGAATTTGGTTGTTTTAGATTTTTGAATTAATATATATATATATATATATATATATTTATATATATAAAAATATGAATAATATGAAATGAAGATATGCAATAAAGAATATGAAAAATGGAAGAGCAGCCGGAAATGATGGGTTAATAGCAGAAATTTTCAAGTTAGTAGGAGAAAAAACAGAAAAAGTTCTCGCTGATATATTCACTGCTTGTATACAAAAAAGAACTATCCCAGATAAATGGAATGAAGCCACCGTCATTCTTCTACACAAGAAAGGAGATAAAGATTTGAAAAATTATCGGCCGATTAGTTTACTACCTACGATATATAAGATCTTTACAAAAATAATTTCGAAACGTCTACAAGTGCAACTAGATTTCGCCCAACCAAGGGAACAAGCAGGATTTAGAACCGGATTTAGTACAATGGATCATATTCAAGTAGTGAGAGAAGTAATAAGCCGGTCAAATGAATACCAAATACCAGTGTGTCTTGGATTTATAGACTACGAGAAGGCTTTCGACTCCATCACCACCCTGTCGGTAATATCTGCATTGAAGAACCAGGGCATAGAAGGCACATATATCGAGCTGCTAGATAACATCTATAAAAAAGCGACGATGTCGGTGAAGCTACATGAAGAAACAAGAAAGATAAAAATCGAAAAAGGTGTAAGACAGGGAGATGCAATTTCTCCGAAATTGTTTACTGCGGCCTTAGAAGAAGTATTCAAATCGCTCGACTGGGAGGACAAAGGAATCGAGATAAAGGGCGAAAGATTAAGCCATCTCCGGTTTGCCGATGATATGAACCGCATCAAAAATCGCCCTTTTTGATTAGGATCACATGAATGCTAAGAGCACAAGAATAATAAAAACGCTTTTGTCGAATTTGGTTGTTTTAGATTTTTGAATTAATATATATATATATATATATATATATATATATATATATATATATATATATATATCTAACCGCATCACAAATCGCCCTTTTTGATTAGGATCACATGAATGCTAAGAGCACAAGAATAATAAAAACGCTTTTGTCGAATTTGGTTGTTTTAGATTTTTGAATTAATATATAACACATGGATCAATAAGTCCCGAGACTAACAATGAAAACAACATTTTTTTTGCAAAATTTTTTTTTATTCATCAACATAATCACCTTTTAGGGTGATACAATCGTTCCAACGCTTTTCCAATTTTTCAATACCATGTTTATAAAAAAAATTATCTTTCGCTTCAAAATAAGCTTCAGTTTCAGCGATGACCTCCTCATTTGAGCCAAATCTTTTTCCCTGGAGCATTTTTTTAAGATCAGCAAAGAGCCAGTAGTCACTGGGGGCTAAATCTATATATATATATATATATATATATATATATATATATATATATATATATATATATATTGAACCGCATACATAGAAAATATAGAAAATGGTATACATAGAAAACGGTAATAAATTGAATAGAAGGAAGACAGAAGAATTAAAAATTGGCCCATTTAAAGTCTTAGATAGAATATCGAATGTGATTTTTAAAATAGATACAGGACATAAGAAGATAGAATCAAATTTATTTCATATGACTAAATTAATTCCATACAATGATTGTAATTGATCTTATACATCTATTTGTGTCCCGAGGGGGGGAGATATAAAAATAATACGATTTATCGTACCCCTTTTAAAATCTATTTTCATGCTATATGAATACTGCGCATGCCTGTGTAGAACAAGACGACTGACCGCGACAGCTGATGAGAGATGGAAAGAGATAGAAAAGCCACATGGAGCATGATAATTAATCAATATCAATCTTTTGACCAAATTGTAATTGTTTAAAATAAATCATTGTGAAATAATAACTTTTAATGTCGTTTCTTGTTTTACAGGTGAGCATTTATTATAGGTAAACTATAATTTCTATGTGTAAATATGTAAATAATAAAAATCTTGTTTTACAGTGAAACACAGTTTAGTTATTATTTCATCAACAATATAAGTTATATAATAAAAGATTAATAAACACATTATATATATAGTATCAAAATGAAACAGTGATGCCCCTCCCGTGACTCATTTGTTCTCTGATTGCTTGATATTAGTCACATGGTCTGTGTTATGACTGGTTACTATGAATCGTGTGATTGAATCTTCACTCTAATTAATTGAAACAATTTTCGAAAAAAATATTTACATTTTATGCGTATTACTTGTTTGTATAATTTGTTAATTTCTGTTATTTATTGTGGGGGGGGGGGAACGAGGCCCATCCCGAGGTTTGGCAAGCGCAGTGAGGAGACGGTGCCTCTCAGTATATACATGTACATACATACACAACAAATATAAATAAATAAATATATATATATACATATATATATATATATATATATATATATATATATATATATATATATATATATATATATATGATCATAATTATCCACAAAAATACAACGTTTCAAAATATAATCTATCTGCGATGTTTTCATAGACATACTAACTATATATATATATATATATATATATATATATATATATATATATATATATATATATATATATATATATATATATATATATAAACGACACGTTACGATATATCTGTGATAATAATTATACAGATATAAATCAGTTTAAAAAAATATGTTTATTGTTTGATTCGGTTACAAGTACAGGCTTATAATTGGCAAGTGGGCGAGAGCAACGAACCCGGGGGTTGGAAGCGCAGCAAGCAGGGGGCGAAGTCTCCCAGTATATACAGTTGTGGACAGTCGTATTCGTTCACAAGAAATGATACTATAAAAGACCAGAAAACGTTGGTAAATAATGACTGAATATTAAAAATGGTTTTGCAGTCTACAGTGTAGACTGAAGTTGCAATATATTTTTCTAATAAAAAATCAATCATTTTTGTATTTAAAATAAAAATAGTACAATAAGGTAAAATTATGTTCATGTTCTGCGACACTAGTACTCGTACACTTAAGTATTCGTTCGAAAACTCTAAAAGTAAACACTTTAAAACTTAGAATTTCATATTAGGAAGTTCGTAAAATCGATATCTCTAGAATAGTAACATTTCTGATAGTTTTGTGGTACTTGAAATAAATATCAGTAATCATGAGAAGAAAAGGATTCGGAATTATTTCGGATTAAGAAAATTAATAATTTATTTACATGAAAGTGGCAAATCTCTAAAGGAAATTAGTAAATTGGTTCAAAGAAGTCATTCTACTGTGCAGTATATTATAAAAAAGGACAAAAACGAAAGCAGTGTCGAAAATAAACCGAGAAATATAGCGAGACAAGTACTAAGTGATAGGGTTGAGAGTGAAATTTTGAAGGAGGTAAGAAAGAATCCTTTCATTGGTGCTCCTAAACTTTCTGCCACTATTGGGAATATAATTGGAAAAATGTTAGTGGACATACAATTAGTAGAGCCTTAAGTAAATATGACTACAAGAACAAACTAGCTAGAAAAAAAACCCTTCATTAGAAGCATTAATAGAAAGAAGCGTCTAGAATTTGCTAATAGCCATATAAACAAGTGTATGGTGTTTTGAAATAAAGTTATTGTCACCGATGAGGCAATTTTGTCTTGTCGATTGGGATGGAAAGCAAAAAGTATGGTGAAAACCAAATAAAAGCCTGGACAAAGAAAATTTGATACTGACGATCAAATACGGTGGACGATCACTTATGGTGTGGGTTTTTTTTTTTAGTTTCTGAAGTTGGAAAACTACACTTTATTAATCGAATCATGAATACAGCAAAATATGTCGACCTTTTAAAGAACAATTTAAAAAATAGTGCTGAAAATTTACGGCTGGCTGATAGGTTTGTGTTTTATCAAGACTATAACACAAAACACAAGTCGTTTCATTCTCGATTGTTGCTTCTCTACAATTGTTTGCAGGTTCTAGATACACAACCACAATCACTTGACCTCAATATCCTTGAGGATTTATGATCAATTTTGAATAAAAATATTCGAAAACAAAATATATAACATGATAGATCTGAGGTCTGCTCTGTTATCCGAATGGGAAAATATTATACCGGATATTACAAGAAAGTTAGTACAATATATCCCAAATAGTTTGAGACAAGTAATAAAACAGAAAGGCTACGCTACTCGATATTAGATATATAATAGTACTTTTAATTCATTTTCTTATAAAATATTTCTGTGTACGAATACAACTGTCCTACATTTTTTAAAATAATTTTTAATTTTACTTGTTAATTTTTTTTTATATTAATGAATTAAACGGATTCGTTTATAAGATATTAAAATTACATACAAATATAATAATTTATTAATAAAAACCATTAAATATTTCATCACATTTTGTTTTTTTTTTTTTTTTACATTTCATCAATTTATAAAACTACTGTATGAATACGGGTGTCAGATACACTGTATATAATATCAATATTATCCACAAACATTTTTCGATGACGTCGACTAATTTATTTATGACATCAAGGTTGTAGTGCTACTCAAATATGTTGATCTCATATATAAAATAACACGTTGCAATAATCTATCTGCAAGAATATATATATAAAGACGCATATTTTTAATATCTAAGGTCTTGCCCGGTTTTGAAAATTTCCGGGCAATAACTTGCAGTAACTACTATATAAAAACATGCAACATCACGACACACAAACCCCGATCGCAAGCGGTTAGCGTTACGGCGCGGGAACCACACCACACCAACGATACACCACACAAACACACTACAATATGTATATAGTTTGTATATAGCTTTGTTCAATAAATTTGCATTTGATTTGATTTGAATATTCTCCCTCCCGGTTTTTTTAAAATTTTTCACGGAACGCAAGTAGAGACACTAATAAAAAATCACCAAAACACGACACACAATCTACACTCCACAAATGCGGTTAAATACCAAATTTGGTAAGGGCACAGCACTAATGTCCGAAGCATAAGGCCAAACCCGGCCCTGTATAATTTTATTATCAATAAAATTCATTTTTATTTTATTTATTATATAATATCCTCCCGATTTTTTGAAAATTTTTCCCGGAACCCAAGCATGAGACATTAATAAAAATCACATAAACACCACACAAAATCCACATACCACAAATGCGGTTAAATACCGAAAAGGTAAGGACACCGCACAAATGCCAAATAACATAAGGCCAAACCCGGCCCTGTATCATTTTTATGAACAATAAAATTAATTTTTATTTTATTTTTATTTTATTTATATTTATAATATCCTAATTCTTCGTGAAAATTTTGTGTAATTTGATGTCTCATCGTTAACATTAATTCAATATATAATCTCTACACGTTTTATTAAAAAAAATTGTTCATTGTTTGAAATTTTACGGAATATTTATATAAATATATATATATATATATATATATATATATATATATATATATACATAAACATATATATATATATATATATATATATATATAAATATATATATATATATATATATATATATATATATATATATATATATATATATATATAGACTAGAGATATGAATGTGTAATACTTGGACGACCTCCTCATATAGACTCGATCAAAAAGTCTGTACAGCTAGATGTAACAAAGATTTTCGCTTATTTTATTCTGAATTATTTAAATTTTTAAAACTTTTTATAGTTGGTTATAACCTAAATAGTAACATGAATGAACCACCATGAAATTAACAATATTGGTATGTTATTTAAAAATTAATGCTATGTTAAACAACGCTACCTTACTAACAGGCGTCAAAAAAAAGATTCCATCCACTCAGAACTATTTTATGGGATTTACTTATTTGTCGACGGGGAAGTCCTCATTTTACTGGTACTTGTTGGGTTGTTAATGTGCTAAAGGTATCAGTTTCCAATTTAGTTTCGCTTTGTTTGGTTGAAATATATAGTCCTTTAAATGGAAATACCTTTGTCAATTCGTGAATTAATTATTAGTTTAAGATTTGAAGGACAATCTTTGAGGCAGATAGCAAAGTGTCAAAAAGTCAAATGTAACAGTACAATATATAGTAAATAAACATAAACAACTAAAAACAATCGAAAATAGACCTCATTCTGGTCGACCAAGAAAATTAAAAAATATACACAGACAATCTATTCTCCGAACTAGTATACATGAAATCACAAAACAAGTGCACCTGAATTCACAAACATGCAAATGAATACAAAATGGAAATTGTATCCGAAACAGTAAGAAATGTATTACGCAAAGCGGGATTTAAAGGACGTGTACCCAGGAAAAAGTCTTACATTAGTAAGAAAAATAAAATACCAAGATTAGAATTTGAAAACGCACATGTTAATAAGCCACCATGCTTTTGGAAATCACTTATGTTCACTGATGAGTTGAAATTTAATGTTTCTAACTCTGATGGAAGGATTATTATATGAAGGAAATTAAACGAAGTGCTGAAAACTAAAAATTTATATTCTACTATTAAGCATGGTGGAGGTAATGTTCTAGTCTGGGCGTCTGTGAATGCTTCAGGGGTTGTCAATTTTAAATTCATTGAAGGTACAATGGGCCAACACGTATATTTGGATATATCGAAGGAAAATTTAATATCTTGAGCCCAAGAACTCGAACTTGGGGAATCATTTATCTTCCAATAAGACAACGATCCTAAGTATACAGCACATCGGGACAAGGAATGGTTGATATATAATGTACCAAAACAACTTCATATACCCGCACAATCACCAAATATGAATCCAATACAACACTTGTGGAACAAAATAAGAACTAAAAAACATACCATTCGAAAAAAGAACAGTAAAACGTTGCCATTCAAGAAGAATGGAATTCCATCGATTCGGATGTAAGAAATAAATTTATAGATTGAATGGAAAAAAACGCGTGCTCGAGGTGATAAATGCAACGGGTGCTTTAACAAGTTACTAATGTTTCAAAAAGACCAAGATAATTCATGTATTTTAATAAATAATTACTGTGCCTGTTAAGTGTATGGATACTTTTTTGGGTTTCAAATACTGACTTTTGTTATTGTAACTTGTTCATTGGTTTTACTGTTTAATAATATAATATTCTCTTTGAATGATTACAAAATATATGTGATCTGCATAGTTCCATAACAATACATTATTATAGTTAACAAAAAAAAAAAAAAAAAAAAACTAAAATTATGTGAATGGAGACTTACTTGATCCAGTGTATAACAAGAAATGTCTTTAAATGATTTCGAATTCAATAAGGCCTTGTTCGCACGAGCGTTAAAAAAACGTTGCGTTCGGTATAACGTCGGCGATTTTAAAACGCTCGCAAATACAGTGTTCATATGAGTGTTTAAAAATCGCTTCTTTTCATTATCTTACGCAGTTCGGACGCATCATGAATCAGAACAGATGTTGGAAATAGCTGTATGTATTTTAAGAAGGCGAAAAAAATGAATAAGTTCTGGGTACATCTCTGAATGACCAACGATACTTGAAAGGACAGTTTGGGACTATTTATAAAGATTTAAGGTAGTTTTCGGATACGTTTTTCAGCTATTTTAGAATGGAGATTGAAACATTTGATGAATTATTGAGAATTGTTGGCCCTAAAAGTTATTTTAGGGCCAACAATTAAAAATTGTTGGCCCGCGTTAATTTCAAGATACAAATATGAGATTGGAAATACCATCCGCCCAAAGATTAGCAGTTACAATAAGGTAAGTTTAAAATAAAATAACTGAGATGGAAATGTAATAATCAAAAATTTATTAGTGTTAACAACTTGAATTTCCATACTTTATTTATTACAAAGCATAATTTGGAAAAAAAATAGAAATTGTTTTGTCAATTTATTTATTAAAAAGCATAACGGTTAAATCACGATTGGTGAGAAAACATTTCATATGTTATGTCCCTGAGACTGTAGTCGGTGGGCTGTGAAACTTCATTGTTGTAATCTGACGTCATTCGGCGTTTTTTAAACGCCTGTGCGAATGAGAACGCCCTCTTCCATATGTCTTCCATTATTTCCATTCTTCATTTATTTACTTTAACGCAAAACGCTCGGCGTTAGAAATGGAACCAGTTCTATATTTTTTACCGCGTGTTAAATACACGCCGGCACGTGAACAGAAACACCGAGTTTCATATGTTATATTGAAAAGATGATAAAAAAACGCGCGTTGATGTGTTTTTTTAACGCTCGGGCGAACAAGGCCTTTGTGTTTCAAAATAACGATATTTAAAATAACGCATACGATATCTTTAGCACGTTTAGAAATAAACAAATAACAGAAACATAAATATATCAACGAACTCAACACAATTCAAATTATTACCATGGCCCCCGCTATAAACACGATTACATACTATATTTCGCTGACGAGCTGAAATCCTTCGCTATACAGAAGGTTTACATTAAGAAAGATGTTTGTATTATATTTCTTTTTGATTCATGTTGAAAATACGGTAAGAATATATTGTATCAGATTTACCTTTTAATTTTGTAGATCATGAACATGTATTTAACAAAATAAATAAGTTTGTAACAAATGGTAACAAACATCCAAAAGATAAAATACAGCTCGTGTCGTGGAACACATTACTACACAGACTGATTGTAAACCTCTACTCAGGATCAACTGGCCTGTACATTATTCAGTTGGACCAACGTCACCTGGACATACTAAATGCACAAAATACTCCTACCTGCCTTGTGGGCGATTTCAATTCCACCCACCCCTCCTGGAACTGTCTTGGCATGAACGCGAACGGTCGAAACCTGTTCAAGTTCTTGGATGAGACGGTCGCTCCGTTAGTCCTGTACTACCCACCAGACCACACTATTTACCCGGACTGTCCGGGTAAGAACCCATCCAATATTGACCTCGCACTCGTAAAGAACATTGATAACCATCCTTTCACTTTACAAACGGTCGAAGGCCCTAATTCAGATCACATCCCGGTCCTAATAAACATCGGCCGGATGTGTAAAATGGCTTCAAGGGCGAAAGGAAATGTAAAAATATAGAAGGAGCTAAGCAGAAATCGTCTCTTTATTGTGAGGAAGCAAGGCTATTGTACATCTATTGTAAATCGATTGCGAAACAGTTAAAAACCGATAGTACTAGTATCGGTAAACCACGAACTAGACGCCTAAGAATATTATCAACTCGGGTAGAATTACGAGAAGTCATCTACCGAATATACTATGGCTCGCATAACAATATATAAATCTATCCATCAGATAAAACGAGTATACTTAGGAATATCTGCATAAGACAAACTTGATTACAGAAATGATGAATTGTCTTAAAAACCTCCTTTTAGTGTAACTTCTCACTATCCTTCAATAAACTAACGTTTTTCGGATGTAAACCTTGAAACGTTTCTCGATAGGCCACCGTTTCTATGGTCCACACGTACAAACACAGTTTTACATAAAATTTCCCGATACTTTCTCAATCACATCCATGTATATCGACATTTGTTAATATTCTGCTATCCATTTACTATTTCTATTTTTTTTTTCTAAAATACACTTTCATTTTTCGAATTCAATATACATCTACATTATGGATGAACAGTGGGCAATACAACTCTAGGATTCACTAAAAGCAGTTCTTTCATCTGTAATAAACACTAAAAAAGAGACACTGAGTGTCCCAATTTGAATTGATTTTATAGTATGTTGGATGAAAAATGTAAAAAATGATGTTTTTAAACCTGATGTCAGTTCGAACAATCTTATTTTCATTATTATTATCTGTAGATTGAAATAGGTAATTTTGTATAAGGTTAATCGTTTACACAGTGTGCAGATATCGACTATTTCTACTCTCGTTGTATTTGAAAACCGCGCAGAGGTGTCTGTCGTTTCTGAATTTGAAATTCATTGAATCAAACAAATGTGTAATAACTTCCTGATAAAATATGTCAACTGCAATTAATTTTGAAAATAGACAAGTGAAAATAAATAAAAAAAATAACACTTTATATATTTCTAAAATTTTAATTTTTGAAATATCGAATTTGTCTCTGGCACCATTCAGAATATTTGATTAAGGATTTATCTTTTTTTTAGTTCATCATTAATTACACTTATCAATTATTGATTAACAATCTTTCATCACAATTGAATACTGAGATTTTAATTAAAACAAATACATTCTTTTTATGAATTTCAAATTTGGTGAAAATAAAACGTGCTTTTAGTGTATTTGAATATTTAGAATTATGCAAACATTTGAAATGCTTGATTAAAAATGCATTTTTTCAAATTTTGCATTTCTTACACCTTTTACTAATTTATTAGAGATAATAAATGTTTAGAATACAGTTAATTTGAATAATAAATTCTTTATGTACTTTGTAAATGTTGACTTTATATCAGATATCACCTAGACCGCTGGTATTATTTAGAATGCTTGAAGAGCATATCTTTTTTAGGTTTATCATTGCTCACACATTTTTCTAATAACACATTTTTGTATTACAGTCAAATAAAACAAGATGTTATTTACATCTTTTGTGAATTTTAACTTTTGCTAATTATAAACAGTAGCTCCTTGATATCAGTTCAAGTATTTAATTACGAAGTATTTAGTTTGCATCATATTTTATTTCAGGTTTTTTCAGCTTTTCTCAGGATGTACATTACGATATACATATTGTCCCAAAAGATGCAAATGAAACAAATAATAATAATAATGCATTAAAGAAAGTCTGCATTAATGCCAAAATAATGTATTATATTTTATTACCATCGATAATGAAATTTAACAAACTAAAATTAAAATAAATAAGACATTCTATGTACAACAAAACATAAATTCTTGCCTTCGGTATCTCTTTGATTAACAGTAACAATATCATTCCAATTTTTCTAATTCTAATCCCGATGGAATTTTGTGAAACAGTTTCTACCTTTTACAAAACATAAATGAACTCGACATTCGTCACAAAAAACGTGTGTTGTTTCCTTACATCCTGGCAACTTGCATCTGGTGGCTTCCATATTCTTTATTATCATCCATCCGGGGCATATGATCTACATGATCCTTTTGAATTTCCTCGAGAGATCGTTTTTCTGATCCTCAAAATAATTATGGATTTGGTGGTGGTGATGATGATGATGGCCTACCTCGTTTTGATTCTGCACAGTTTTACCAAGTGATATCAAACTTTTAGCCACTCCCATTCTAACGTCTAACAAATCTAGTGTTTTTTTTTTGATATGTTAAATTTTACACAGGCCCTCTTATATTCGAACCAGCTATTTACTAGTGTAAAGTCGACAAAGTGCATGATTAATCTCAGAGTCCATTTCTTTGATCTTATAAATATTCTATATAAACTTATCATTTGATCTAATAAATCAGCACTCTCCGTAATATAATTGTACATTTTTACTATTTCAGATCGTTTTACGTCAATATATTTAGATTCTTTTTTGTCCCATATGCGTATTTGTTCTTCATTTCCTTTTCCTATAAAATTCGATGCCAAACACTGAATTGTTATCATCCTATTAGACTATGACTATATTGTCCTCGCTGATAACTTCATCAGACCGATCTCTTCCTTTCTTTTTTAGTTCAGTATCAGAATACATAATTTTTGAAGTTAAACTTCTTTGGGCACGGTAAACACGAGTCGAATCGTCAAGAAACAAAATCGTGTAACGGAAGTTAAGTGCGTAGGAGTGGAGACCATGCGAACGGTACGAGTCGAAATGTTGTGAAACAAAACTTTGTGATGAAACTAAAGTTGTGGGTACGCATAGCAATAGGGCGGGGGTGTTGTGTAGTACAGTGTGTGTACGGTTTTATATATTTGAGCTATCACAAGTCAATTGTTTCATTTTTAAATTATGATGATGCTGAAGCCCCAAGCATCAAATTCATTTTATTTAGTATATAAAATTTATATACTAAATATATAAACAGTGTTGTTTCCTGGTAAAATAGTTTACCGGGAAAGAATATTTAAAAAAAATTATTCTGTATTTACAGCTCAGAAGTTCCACTTCAATCGCACGTGAGCTTACACATATAAATTTTTTTATAAACTTGTTTTTTATTACACAGTCATAAACTAATTGATACCAAATGTACTCCAGAATGGACATCAATAATATACACCAGACATTATGGTACATTCAAATGTATATCCATTTCAACGTTAAAATACTTGCACAAAAGAACATTCTTTTACAAAAGTTGATATATCCTGCTCAAAAATGAACTTTATTTGGTGTGCTCTTCATAATTTCAGCTCTAAACATTTTGTAATATATCTATAAAATAGAAAATTATCTTCGCTTACCTGACTACAAGGTACCGCCATTCGATACACCGCCAGTACTGTCATGTATTTCGAATAAAATCGAACAGATGGGGTAGTATACTACTTTTTTATAAAAATATGCTTAAAGCAAAGGCTTAATACGTAGTTGCAAAAACAGTTTTTTAAGCATAGATACATTTTTTGCTGAATTAATTGATTACAATGTAAAACATGATTTTAAGACGGAGGAGCAAGGATTTTGAAATAAATAATATGAAAAAACAGTAAAAAAAAATGATCAATTGACAGAAGGTAGAACTGCAAAAATGGTATTTTTTATCGCAAATAGGCTTTTTTTTATCTCAAAAAACGATTTTCTATTGAACAATTACCGATAAAAGCACCAAATAATCACTTGTATAATACACTTCGCTACATTTAAAAGCGAAACAGTTCGCGTAAGAAACTTAACGAAACTAAATATTCGCCTGATTCGCCTTTCATTATTTCCCGCGGCGCCTCTTTATGGCGCGTTCATATGCGTGCAAACAAGTGACGCTTTTATAAATAACATTACAAATTATTTGTACTCAGGGCTGTATACCTGCGTTTGGCCGGGCCAAAAAAGAGCGAAAGTGAAAGTGTAGGTGAAGGTGGTTTAATTTTAATTATATAAATCAGAATATATATTGACTAGTCAAAATCGAACTGTAAAAGCGTCACTCATTCATATGCATATGATCGCGCCACAACGGATACGTATGCATATGGCTGGGCCGCTCAGAGAAATAACAGTACGAGGCAAACAAATGTCTAGTTTCATTACAATTTTTACGCGAAGTTTTTCGCTTTTAAATGTAGAAAAATGTATTATGCAAGTGATTATTTAGTGTTGTTATCGGTAAATGTTCACGAAAAAGCGTTTTTTACGATAAAAAAGGACCATTTTTGCAGTTCGTACCATCTGTCAGTCGGTCACTTTTGTTACTGTTTTCTCATATTATTTATTGCAAAATCCTTGCTTTTCCGACCAAAAATCACGTTTTACATTGCAATCAATCAATTTAGCAAAAAAATTGAATTTTTAAAGTGCGTTTCCATTAAAGTCCGTAAACTGAACTATTATTACCACATTGATTTGTCAGATGTCAATGCTACTTGGAAGGTACGTACTGAATGACACCAGAGATAACATTCAAAAATAAGTTTTTTAATGGTTGAGTACAAAATGTTACATTGACATGCATGTATTTTATAAGCATTGTTCTAACATTGTCTTGCATATGGAAGAGAAAGCTTATTCGACAACCCCTCAGCAGGGCAGCCAAAAGAAGCAACACGACCTGCAGGCCAACAACATCCGGCCTAAGCAATTTGGTTTCAGAAGTGGACACTCAACCACCACACCAACACCAACTGGCTAGAATTGCGCACAACGCCACTGAGAAAAGTGGCAGCAGACGCTGCACAGCAACGGTACTCCTCGACATCGAGAAAGCCTTCGACACGGTGTGGCACGACGGCCTAGTTTACAAGCCGATACAGTATAGAGTTCCGCTCTACGTTGTACGACTTGTAGACAATTACCTACGAGGCAGGTCATTCTGTGTCGAAGTGAATGGACAACGTTCCACCCACAAGAATGTCGCAGCAGGGGTCCCGTAAGGGTTGCTGCTCGGGCCACTATTCTTCAGCTACTACATCGACGACATCCCACGTGTCAGGGGTGTACAACTGGCTCTATATGCTGACGATACCTACATCTTTGCTAACACCAGGTCCCTAGAGGACTCCGTTAACAGACTACAAGAAGCCTCGGATGAAGTGTCCTCGTACTTCTCGAAGTGGAAGATAAAAATAAACGCAACTCTGTAGTACTGCCATCAACTCTGTTCGACCGCCGTGCGCATGCCTCGTATCGTGCACATTGAAAGATGCTATCAAAACATGTTGTGCATTTGTTGTGATGTAGACGGCAGTCAGTGGTTAAGAACTGGCCATTTGCAATTGTGCAGTCAACACATTTTATGTTCGCTTCATTAATTTTAGAGGAATATATCGCACTTGAATTATATTTTCTGTTCATGGTTATTTAGTTGTCAGTACTTCAAGGCTATAAACTATGTTTATGGGCCGCGTGTCTTGTTTTTGATTTGTGTGAAACATGCGGTCGAAGTACCTTATAAATTCACGCTCTAGGACTCTGATGGCCGAATGAGCGAAGCGGCTTTGCACATGAACGTTTGCGTCGAGTATCGACCGGTAATCGTCGGTGGCTGATTGTTTCGGTACCTATTTGCCTACGTGCGTCACACAGGCCTCCGAAATGAATCTGATCTTTCGAGGTAATCTGCAGATAACCTCACAGGTCGTTGATAAATTTCATTGCCGACGTGAACTCTGACCTTAATCGGTCTAAGATTATCTCGTGTTTCGAAAGTACACGTCTTTGTAAAAGGCACGCATGATCATTTTTATCTACCGATCGTTTTCGTATTCGAATCGAGTATGGTTTTACTTCGACGAGCTTCATAATATTATTATTTATTTATTTTTTATGAAATTCTTGATCGATACATTATTCTTTGCAGGAAGGAGCGTGCATGGCACTACATCATAGATAAAGGGGTGCGTGTCTGTATCGCGATGAAGGTGATTTCGAAAGGACGTGCATGATGGATCGGAACCTTCGTGGGTCATCGATACGGCATCTGTAAGTCGGATATATGAATTGAAACGCATCGTGCTCTTAAGAGGTCAGTGGGAATAAACCGTAAGCTAGCCTGTCGTTATATTTTCAAAAGATTTACTTTCGATCCACAGAAATTTTTCTAGTTTATCTAGGATCTTGGTAATATTAGGCGGTGGATATTTGTGTTCTATTGTCTTTTCATTTAAGTTACTATAATCTATCACCATTCTCCATTTTTTTTCTTGAAGAGTCTAATTTTTCAGGGACTATCCAAATTGGACTTGACCGAGATGAAGTTGAATTTTGAATAATGCCTTGTTCTAACATTTTGTTTATTTGGATCTTTACTTCATTTTTATGTATTTCGAGGTATCGGTTTGTTTTTGTGAATATAGGTGTGTTATCGTTTAATTGAATTCTATGCTGTATTTTGTTCGTAAACGTTAAGGGAATTTTTTCACAATAAAAAATGTCTGTATTCTAAACATAATTTTCTGATCGCAGTTTTTTTTTACATGTTTTATGTTGGAATTAGTTAATTGAACAAGTACGGTGTAATTTTCTGTATTAACTAACGCTTCTGTCATTTCTACGCCATTATTAAAATTCATGTATTTCAAGACTCCTGTCCCATTTTCCATATTCACAGGTATCCTAACTATTTTTTGTATTCTAAGTGCCATTAATGTGTATTGAGAATGAACTGTAACAGTTTGTCCAAAAGATTTTAAATTGTCATCAATTATATGGATATTAGTATTTCTGGTCTGGATTATGTTTTTCTGTAATTTTAAGTTAGCTCCTAGTCGAATAAGTATGTCTGATCCTGTTAGTCCTCCAAATCTAGATGAGAAGTCAAATAAATAAAGTTTATGGTGATCGTCCGTTTGGAAAATTTCGAATGCAGTGCTTATTATAATTTGATTGTGTTGTGTAGTTGCATGTGTGGTTTAGATTTTAAAATTTTCGTAAATCAGATAGTGTTTGAAGAACATGTATGCCATTTCCGACCATATCAAACTTCACGAGCTTCCTTTGTCAATAAGAAAATATGAATTAATGTGAGGTATTTAAATATAGGGCAAATTTGTTGGCGCATTATTTAAATTCACTACGTCTGGTTGTGATTGTGGTGAATTTGTGTAAAATTGACATTGGAGTGATCTGTAGGAGAATTATCATAACTGTTACAAGAATAATTGTCGTTTCTATTCAATTTGGTAAATCAAGGACTTTGACCCTTTGTCATGATTGAAAACTTCCTCTGATACATAATTTTGGCAGGGTCTATTCCTTGAATTTCTAGAACTGGAATCCATTAGTTCTGGAGTTGGGGGATTATTAGCTTGATTATAAAATCTGAAGGGTTGATTTGCTTTTGGGGTATTAAATCTATTATGATTGTTATTATTATAGAAATTATTACTACCCATTGCTGGTCTCGAATTGTTAAATCTTGATGGTTATGGGGGGGGATGATGTTTTTTTGAAGCTTCGAATAGTTCGGTCGACTAAATGGGTTAAGTTTAAAATTGCTAAATGAAGTTGGGTTTCTAAATTGAGGTATATTGAAATTTGGAGTTGGAGTAAATTGAAGTTAAGTTATAAATACTAGGTTTATTCGTATTTGTCGGGTATTTTTGGCTGAATTTGGGTTATGGATGATGTGAATGTCCTCCACTAAATTGTTTAAAATTCTCTTCCTCTAGTACTTATGAAATGGCTTCTTCGATTGAATCTGGTTTTTTTAATCTAACAAATAATTGAGTTTGGAAAGGTAGCCTGCTTATGAAAGTTTTTAGGGAAAAATCATCGTAATGAGCATTATTTATTAGTTTCTCTTGTTCATTTGTTACAGTTGCATCGAGTTTTGAAATTAACAAGCTCTTTGCATCTTGTACCCTGATGCCGAATTGAATTGGGCTTTCGTTTTTCTGAAGTTTTAATGAGGTGAGGTCTCGGATCGACTCCTTTGATCCGAAAAGAAAACAATCAATGCATTTTTTATCGACTGCCACGTATTTAATTCTAAACGCGAACCGACTAAATCTGCGGTACGATTCCGTTGTGTGCATGTGGTTATTGAGTCGCTACGGTTTTGTGCGTTCTGGTGATTTTTTATAAAATTCTCACATGAATTTAAGAATCTATCGAGTCGCTTTTGGTTTCCATCAAATAAATGGATATTATCTGCTTGATATCGAAGTAACGGTATATCCGTAGGTATTTTGTTCGATTTGATTTTTAATTTATTTACTTAGTTAATTAAATTGTCGACATTTTCCGTTATGAAATTTTTTCGGAAATAATTTTTATATTAAATAGTTTTCGTACAGGTTAATATATTTTTTAGGATTAATATAATGATAAAAAGATCGAGCACTTAGATAAATAATACTGTTGGTTTCATTTCTTTGTTCTTATTTAAATTTTTCATTTCTTAAAATCTAATTGCCTATAGGAGTCCGTAATTTCGTGGCTTCCCAGGTCTTGATTGTTACCTATAGGAGTTAACGACTGGTTGCTTCCTAGGTCTTACTCGATTTTGTTTTAGGAATCGACTGTTTGGCTATTTCCCAGATTTTACTTGCGGTGTCTTTTCGGAGTTCCGTGGTTGCCTTGGCGATGTGTGTCCGCGTGCACTTCACTACCAAAAATTTTCGTGTTCGAATTCTCTCTAAGTTACTTGAAAATAAGCCGAAGAATGCACGATGATACTTCGTGAGAGAATCCTACCGACTGCGTAAATTAAATTTGCAACAGCGAAAAATAATTTTTTGATAACTATTAATCGCTCGAGAGGACTCGAGTCGACACGTTCCTTTACAAAAGTTTGTTACAGAATCTATTTATTTACTTAGTCTTTTTATACAATTTCTTGTCTAGGTCTTATTGTCTTAATGTTTTACAAATAATGAATGAAAATGAGAATATTAACATTTATGGTTTCATAATACAATTCCTTATTAATATTGATAATTTATCGCATTTGCTGTGTCGATGGTGGTTTTGTAGTCGCATGGCCAAATGCTTGACATCGAAAGCATTGTGTGATCCCGGAGGTCCTGTATATGGTCCAATACACCCTGCAGTTGAAAAAGTACCTCACCTTATTTATGGTCCTTGTGGACGTGGCACTAGCGAAGTCCACCTTGAAGAGGGGAAACCTATCTTCTTTGATACGCATGTGGCTGCATTTTTTGATGCTTAGCCCGCTTTTTTGTATGGGCTCCGCAACCCAGATCGGCTTATAGTGCGGGAGTTCCCGAAGAACCATGGCCACTGGTCTATCTTCGGGCAGAGCGTATGAGTAGAACTCGGCACTCGCCTTCAGAGGCCAGCTGCGTTTTCAGTTTTGCATGGTCCTCTTGGTTCTTGCAAATGATGCGTACCTTGCGGTCGGGATACTTGTAGGTCACTGACCCTCCGGTAAAACACCCTCGAAGGTGTCGTAGTCCTGGGAGCGACGCATGAACACGATCGATGTTTTTTTTTTCTTTGATCTGACGATGGTGCCGGTGTTCGTGTTCCTGAAGTGGATTTTCGGGTGTGATTGTGTTGTTGCAGCTGTCACAATGTCAAATAGTCATTAAAATGGTATTCTCGTCTTTTATAACAAAGAATGCATACATTCATTTGAGATATCACTGGGTGGTTCATTTACAGATGCTGAGGAATCCTGTATAGCAGAAATTTCAGGCACTGGATTGCCAAGATTATATAGTAGGGAAATGGTAAAAACTTCATATATTCTCTTCCGATGGTTTGTAAATTTGCATTTTTAATAATTCTGTCAAATGTCCATCGAAATAGTTCTCCCATCTTCCATGGCGAGGAATTTTCAATTTAACTTCACGCCAAGTTCTTTCGATATTTTAAGTGTGAGCACCGGTTTCCGGATGAACAAAATTCGAAGAATGATTCTCCTTCAGGTGTTTGAAATCATTCTATTCTAGACAGTCATATGCTCGCCAAAAATCAGATATAATTGTTGTTCCCAGCAAAATTCGCTCTTGAATTACATTCAATGGAGTTTTGTCGGAAACTGGGACGACAAACAATTCTTTGGATTCTGTTTCAAGTCCGCCAAATATCCATTGCCCCTCGATTATACGGCCGCGATTATATTTTCTTTTCCCAACTTTTGCTTCGCCGATTTTCACAACTACCCCGGGTCAATCCAATTTGTCGAAACTATGATATTTTTAAAAGGCCGACATACGAAAACTTCGCGTAAAAAACTTGCCCGGTCAATGACAGTCGCACGATCCATTTTGAATTCTCCCCCGAGGAAATACGTTCTCGGTGGATTGAAAGTTACGTGAAATACAATGTATTGTGCAATAACGACAATACTTAAGTGTGACTTTTCAAAAAAGGTATTTTTTCTCAATGATGGTTTGATGTTGCACGTAATTGTTTTCTTTTTCCTTTTGTAATTGCTCTTTTTGGCATCGAAACATAAAATCTTTATTGAATAATATAGCTTTCATCGTCTATCACACTCTGCCATCTATCAGGAAAAGAAAATATTCTTGTTTTATAAATTCCTGGTTCTTTTTAGAAAAAACTTAATATCGACCCAAGCTATTTAATCTGCGGATTTTGGCCCGTAGAGTCTCAAAGTCCGTGGCTTGATCCTGATCTGTGGCAGGTCCAGACTGCATAGTAAATGGAGGAGCTGTAGCTGACAGCGTACTTTTCTTTGACTGCAGAAGAGGAGTGGCACCCCCTCGAAGCCGTTGTTCAAGCAGCGGGAATTCCGGTCTGGTATTGTTTGGGACAGCTATTTCAGCTGCCACACCCACACCTGTCCAAGCATTAGACCTGGGTGCTGGGGCAGGCACGTAGGCCTTCTTCATTTTTTTTATTATTCTTTACCCTGTTTGTGCACCTTTCGTACACTGGACAGAGTTTGTGGTTGGCCATATGAGGGTCCCCACAGTTGATACAGGTTGCCGGTACCTCGACCGGCTTGAGATACCCCTTAGAAGCGTGGTCGCCTGCGCATTTGACGCACCTAGTCCGAACATGACAGTTCGAAGCAGCGTGGCCAAAATCCTAGCAACGAAAACACTGAGTAATCCCGGTACTCTTGTACCGGGTCCAGTATATCTTGCACTTGAATAGGCGTCGTATGGTCATGACATGGTTTACCATTGTGCCGTGTTCGAAGTCCACCTTATAAAGCGGAAGCAGTTTGACACTGTTTGTCATCTGGCTGCACTTTGTCACCGTGAGGCCTCGTGCAGCGATTTTACTTGTAATACGGTCCACCGGGAATTGAGGAAGCCTCCTGGCTACTGGTTTATTTTCATCCAGGGTGTAGGTGAAGAACTCCACCTCGACGCCCTTGGCTAGCTCTTCCTTTAGATTTTTGAAACTTTGGTTGTTTTCGCAGTGGATGCGAAGTTCTGAAAGAGTATATTTAAAGTCTGTCTCGCCGGAGGTTACCGCGGTAACGTGTTCCGAGAACAGCTCGTGATCGTCGGGTTTCTTTGTGGGAACGATCGGCGGAGGTTTTTTTGGTTTAGTGACAGGCGCTGGAGCCTTTTTGGTTTTATTCTGTGGCGTTAATTTTTCTGTGTCGCCGCGCAGAAATAAACTCATCTCCACACGCACATAGCGCGCGGTGCAAAAAATTTAACTCCCCAAACTCTGAGTTTGGTTTACTGACTTCGAAAGAGCCAGCTTCTACGGCTACTTCCTTAACTTGCTCACTCTTTTGCGTTTCCGTTCCGTTCTGATGTTTTCGGAATGGATAACTCCGTGGCTTTGATGATTGACAAGGTCAGAGTCTCTGCCACGGAGACCACGTCTTCTTCGTGAGTCTGATCGAAGTTGAGGACGTTTTTGAATGCTTCTCAGTCGACTCTAGCGAGACGCCAATGGCGACATCTTGGCTGCTGGGATTACCAGACAGGCAAATTCACAATAATGGGAAAATGGTCACTAGCGCATAAATCCTCATGTACGTTCCACTCGAGATACGGGGAAATAGTAGCGCTGCACAAGCTGATGTCGATGGCACTGAATGTGCCTGATGCAGCGTTGAAGTATGTTATTTCCCGTATTCAGAACAACAACAGATTCTGAGTCATAGAATTCCTCGATGGCTACACCTCTTCGGTTGGTCGTCAATGAACCCCACAAGGGATTGTGGCAGTTCAGGTCACCGACGAGGACAAATGAAGACGGAAGTTGACGCGAGATCATTTTGAGCTGATCAGCAGTGATGATCTCGTCCGGAGGAATATAGAAACTGACAATTGTGATTCTGAGTGGCAGGGCGAAACGTACAGCTACAACTCAAAAAGTTGTATTCAACGGAACCTCTTCACAGAAAGTGTCATCTCCGACTAATATTGCAACTCCGCCACGAGGTCGATTATCCATGACATAGTCCTTTTGAAAAAGGCTATAGCCACGGATTGTGACGGAGGAGGTGTCTTTGAGACGTGTCTCTTGAAGACAGGCACACACGGGATGGATGTCAGAGATTAACATTCGAAGTTCCGCGAGGCGAGTAGTGAGACCGTTACAATTCCACTGTACTGAGGTGTTCATTTTCGGGTTCATCGCTTCAAACGAACCTTATCTCGTCGTCTTTTGGTCTGAGTATTATTTTTATCGCTTTCGGATCCAGATGTTTCCATTGCGGATGCGGAAAGTGATAGACCTGATTGGCGGCTCTCAGAGGAGCCTTCTCTTTTTTTATCTGGCTCACTTGCAGCCAGATTGGGCGTAGGATGTAGAGTTTTGGGAGTCTTTGGGACTGATTCCCTCGGTTTTTCGATTTTACTTTCTGAACATTTTATTGTTGTTCCGTTGACGACGGACGGTTTCTCCATGACAGACACGGTAATGGGCACTGCAGGTGGTGCTTCAGCGAGCGCTGGAGTCACGGAAATCTGCGTACTCATGTCCGATGTCTGCGTTGAGGTGCTCGTTGTTTGGCGTTGTTTCGATACAACGTGAGCAAAAGATGTCTGAAGCGCGACTGGTGTTCTTTGAATATAGATTTTCCTAGCTTCAGCGATCGAGATCCTTTGAATAGTTTTGATCTCTTGAATCGCACGTTCCTCCTTATACTTAGGGCAGTCGTGGGAGCGAGCTGAATGGCTCCCGCCACAGTTCACACAGGACATGGGTTCCTTACAGATGGAACCCAAGTGAACTGGTTTGCCACAAGCACAAATAGATGTTTTTGCAGTGCATCGGTCAGAAATATGACCGAATTTCTGACAATGGAAACATCTCATCAGGTTCGGGATGTAATGCCGAACTCTCAATGGATGAATTCCTGCGTCGATGCTCGGAGGGAGAAATGGCTTGTTGAACGTTAATATGATGGACGATGTAGGTTTTAGTTCGCCATCTCTTCGTGTCAAGATGTGGGATACGTCTTCCACACCTTGACTTGCCAAATTCTCTTTGACTCCTCGATGGTACAGTTAAAAAGATCGAAGCACAAGAACCCCTTTGCTCGAATTAAGGGTCTTGTGCAGAGTTACACTTATCTCGTATTCAAAGAGCTTAGTCATCTGTAGCAGTTTGTTGGATTGTGAATTGCTGACAGATTCAACTAGTAATGTCCCATCTCTTAGTTTTTTGGTTGACTTAACCGTGCCTATTTGTCCATACATAACTTTTTGTATTAAGAAGGGAGAAACTTTTGAAAAGTCTCCCTCCTTTCCGGAGATGACCAGGAACCGGGGAGCAAGCTCCTCCTTCTCCTTGGTCAAACTCAAACGACCCTTATAAATGGGTCGTCTCCTCTTTACCTCAGAGGGAGGGGGTGTGTTCATTTGTTTTTCCATAGGAAAATTTTAAAATTTCGTCCCCTGGGTCCCCACCCACCACGGAGCCCAATGAGGGGACGCCGTATCCGCAAACCGGTACGGACGCCAGGGTTGTCCAGATGATATAAGACCCAAAAAACAAGGAAAACGAGCCAAATGCGACCCTGCAGTCCGGGTCCGTCACCCAATCCGTCTCATAAGGAGCACCGGAAGCCGATTGACCCGGGGTGGGTTAGCCCCGGGTCGCCTGTTTAGCTGAAGCAAGGGCCAAAAAAGTGTATTGGGGCACGAATATAAGTATCCGAAAAAGACGAGCTCCCTCGACTTTCAGGATCCTTATTTCCAACGACACAGGTCTCCATGCACAGCAAATACATGGGTGGGCGTTCCGCATCCAGTGAGAGTCGGCGTGTTGCAAGGAGCAAGTGCCCAACAGAAAAGAAAATGACTCAAAACAACACGCTACACGACAAACACTGGATCCCTCGGTCACCACGTGGAGGAACCCACTTTGACCGGGTGAAGTCCTCGACTTGGGTCTCCAGATCATCGACGGTGGTAATGTGATGATTGGCCCTGATCGAGTAGTTTAGCTGTCTCTCGAACGCTGTCCAGTCAGCTCCCGAATAGTCTCGGTAGATTCTGTCCCACCTCGCTGATGTCATTGCGAGACGGGCGACCACAAGATTGTGGTCGGAGCTGAGTTCCGGGAGGGCTTCGATGTTGTCTAGTCCAATGTTCTTACAGATGAAGACGTCCAGCACAGATGGTTTGCTGTTGTTACGATAGTAGATAGGCTCGATAGATGCGTATATAAGATGCTCACGTCGCTCGGTGTATCCTTGGAGGGTATTTCCTACAGCATTGTTGGTATGGCAGTTCCAGAGTCGGTGTTTGGCGTTGAAATCACCGTCCAGGATCACTCTTACCTAGACCGAGGCTTTGGTCTAGGTCCACGATATCCAGTCGGTCTCTCAGGCTCTCTGTATGCTGCCGCGATGACTAATTTGGTCGGGGTCTCTACTACTATGAAGATGGTTTGTAGTGACGTTAAATTGTGGAGGTGTACCTGATGGTGCGGTATATCGGTTTTGATGAATAGCGAGACAGAACTTCAACAGAGTCAGCGTAACCACCGAGACCTCCTCACCTACCTCGATGTGCAGCTGGACCCTTGACTGAGCTACAGCGCAGCAGTCACCTAGTGCGTCCGCAAGGCTACCGCCATAAGATTCATGATACTCCACATCCTGCGCAGCAACACCATCCCGCTCAACACAAGAATCACAATCTACAACGCCTGCATAAATTCGATACTAATGTACACGGTTCCTGTGTGGTCAACAACAAGTGAACCCAACTGGGAGAAGCTATAAATTTTTCAAAACAAGACACTCCGGCTCATCACGCGACTCCCACACAGGAACTGCATGATTATTGTGACTTACCTTTCCTAAAACTTCACGCAAAATCGATAATAGACAATTACTGGCACTTGGTGGCTGATCATCAAAACCCATCGGTCAGAAAATGGGATGCATCGGCTAAGTCTCTTAGCAAAGCTGCTAAGGAAGTTACTTCCAGAGGAACTTAACCTCCTGGTACGCAGGCAGATAAAAAGGCAAAAACATTCAGACTAGTGCTAGTATTCTTTCTCTGTGCCCAAAAAGTACGTGAAGTCTCAGTGACAGTGATAAGACATATAGTACTGGATATCCTTCAAAAACTCCTAAACTGGGCACAAGCTGACTAGTTAAGTTAGGTTAAGTTTAGCATAGTTAGTTTTAAGTTAGTTGTAGGCAAAAACCTGGTCTAGCCCGGTTTTGAAATTTTTTCCGGGCGCATCTACTTCCAAAACATATACAAACTTCCATTATTATACCACTTTAGTATTAATTGTACTAACATGCATATCAATAAATTCCTTCTTTCTTTCTGAATTTTCAAATGTTCTGACAGGAATTGATCTTAATTTTCTCTTCATGCTACCTGATAAAGATTCAGTTGGGGATATATCAGAAGTACTGAACGATGATTTCATGACTAGAAAGTCTTGCTGCTGATTTATTTTTTATGCTCTTAGTAGTATGGTCAGTTGAACCATCCTGCTGGAAAGAATAGTTCCTTTCTGGATATGAGAAATCGAAAGAATTAGGTTTACAATAGACCGAGAAAAACAATACTAGTTCAATCTGAAAACTATAAATCGCTTATTTCGACCTAAGTCATAGAACAATTCGAACTGTTCTTTAAATGTTACTACGACTCGTCGTCGTGACTTGTCGTATTCTCGTATCCTGTTCTGTATAATTCAATATGAATGTAATCTTTTTTGGTATGTAAATGTGTTTTTTATAAATTGCTTCTGAAATGCACTTATAAGAAAATTTTCAGGTTAAAACGGTGGACTCACTTCACCGGTGTCCGAATGTTTTCGAGATGATTTTCGGGTCGAATTTAATGATTTTTTTTCAATTTGTGCTGCTGCTTTACTGATAAGGGTAGTATTCGGTGGTGATTTCATTTATTGTGCATCGTCGTCCTGTCTTTTATTAGCTACGAGCTTTGCGTACATTTTTTTTTTTATTATTCGATCGATATTTGCATATCCTCGTCAGAAAAGTTTCTGCTTCGACGTTGTCTACACATACTTATAGGTTAAAAAGCTGCTGTCAAACTCTTGACAACTGTCAAACATCAAACAATTTGATCGCAGCGAAGTTGGCTGGTGACTGTTCAGCCACAGTTAATTGATTGCAGATTAATTATGAATGATGTAAAGTAATTGACTTTAAAGATCAGTTAAAATTTAGCAGAGTACTAGTTAGCTGCGCGATTCATTACGCTTGGTGAAAAAAGGGTCGTAAAATAATACAGTATTAGTTTCGTAAGCTCGTAGTCAAAACATAGCTACAGCGGATTTAATATTTATCTATGACTAAATATTTTCCAACGTTTTCAAAAATGTGAAACTTTTCGTAAACTTCACAGTGTTGAAGGTCAAAAATATTCAACAAATCATATGTCATTTTTGATTATTGCTTGTGCAAATTTCGATTACATCGCTATCATCGACAAGTCGGCTATCTGAGGGTAATGAGTATTTATATATGATAACTGCGTTGCCATCGAAATGTGGATTGGTAACAATCTGAAATGGCAATTAATGATTTATTAAATATTTTTAATAGAAAAATGTTAATGTGGTTTTTGGAGTGAAAATTAGCCACAGTATCAGAACTATTTTTCTTATAAAACAATGTTTTGAACACTTTTATATGAAAAGACTTTCTCATTTTACAATTATTGTTGTTCGTACAAGTCCTCATGGAGCAAACGACCGTTTTTATACAACTTTTTACACAAAATTATTCAGACGCAACAAAACACAATTTTGACATCGGTGGGAAACGAATACGATGCCCGAAATTCGCTCTTCACGACTTCAACGCTCCATAATTGCATCTCGATGGTTGAGGAGATGTGGGATTATCGCAGTTTGGGAACCGCTGCATTGTAGTTCAGAATCACTAGTTCCGTTCGACCGCCTTGCGCATATCTGCTTGGTACATGCTGAAAGAATCTGCGCGTTAGTTCTGGTGTGACTCGTTGGCGGGAAAGAGCTATGTGTGTTAAGAAACTTTTCTGACTCCATCGTTCAATCGACTTGTTGTGTAGCTGTCTCACTTACTTTCTTGATCCAACAGTCAGTGTATCATCGACCGCGTTGCTTTTGTTATCTGTACCTCACGGCTAAAAAAACGTTTACGGACCGCGTGGTCTCGTCTTCGATTCGTACGAAATGTGTGGCCGAAAAACCTTATAAACTTGCAGTTATCGTGCATTCGGATCAGGACGACGCTCTTGCGAGTGCTCTAGAACTTATGGTTGAAATGAGCGATTCGGTCCCATACATGCAGTTTTGCGTTGGCTCTATCGATCATTATGGTAGCAGGCAGGTTCTCTATATCTTATTATAGTGGGATGTAACACATGCTCCTTCGAGACCGAGAAAGAAAACTGCCGACGATGCCCAAGACATGAATTTGCAATACTAGAGTACTCACTGATCGTCGATAAGCTTCGTCGTTTACTTGAACTCTCCTACGTTGATAGATTGGAGATAATCGTATGTTCCGGAAGAATGCTGGTCGTCACCAAAAGGTGCGTACTATCGTTTTTGTCTGTACCGATTGTTTTCGCATTTGAATCGAATGTACGACTATTTTGCTGACTTGTAATACCTTTGTTTCTTATGAAAGTATTGATTTATTCATTATCTATCGCAGGAAGAACTGTGTGCTGTCTATCGACGATGACATTATGCCTCTGACAAAGGTGGGAGAGCGTTGTACGAAGCCGTTTCGAGGGAACGTGCACCATTGGCCGGAACCTACGTCGGATATAGAAATCAAAGCGTGTCGTGTTCGTAACAGGTTGGTGGAAACGATTCATACGCTTGTCTATCGTTAAATTTTTATATATTTTTCTGTGGAGAGATTTTGATTCTTTTCGTGCTTCGACGATCGTAGGGCACGTAACTGATGTATTCTTGTTCCCTCCATAAACGGCGAGAAAAATTTTTCTGGTCGAGAAACGATCGTCAATGCTCTTTTCGATAATGACGAAGTCTTCGTCAGAGTGTCGATGTAGAGAAAAGCCACCTTTAAAATCGAGTTTTTTTTATACGTTACGCTGCTTTTTAAATTCGAATACCTTTTTTTTAAATGTGAATCCGATGGGTTTTTCTAATATTTTCAATTTTATTGATTTTTCATATCTAAGGATTTAAAAAAATTTCGATTTCGACTCGCATCGACGTATGATGTACCGAGCTTGTAGTTAAAAGAGGGTTGTAGCGATATCGAGCCATATCAGGTACATAATTTTATTCATAAAATACCGGTTCGGGAAGACTCTTTTATGTTATGTTTAAAGTACATTTTTACTTTTTATCCTATAACACTTCTCGTACGTTTATTATATTTTCAAGCGGGAGTGTTTGTTCTTTCTTTTTCGTATATCGTTCATAGAGTTTCTGTAGTCGTGGAAGGTTCTTTACATCCTCGTACGCACCTTTCCGGATGCTTTTATCGCACGGATATTCTACTGATGCAATCCTGGAAATTTTATTGATTTATTCGTTATTGGAAATGCATAGAAACATTGTACAGTTATGTGAATTGAATATTAAAATAAAAAAACATGTTTTAAAAACATCAATATATTATGGAAAGAACATCGTAGTATAACTAATAAATTACAGTGTTATGTTTGTTAACTAGTTTCTGTTAATATTTACGTTTTTATAAGCGTGTATATAATTAAAAATACTTGATGGTTCGACTTTGTTAATCTTTATTTATTCTAGTTACTATGTATTTTACTTTTTTTTTATTATATCAGTATCTATGAAACAATACGATATATGGCGGCAAACTCAAAACCACACCACTGCATTCAATACATGCATATATATGTATCCACGTTCAACAATGACAATTATATCTATTTGTTATTTACAAATTATACTCCTACTTATAATTGACATTTTTGATTGCAATCTTACACAATAAATATTTAAAAGTTTATATTAACACCACACGTTAGATTTAAACATTCTAATCGTCTCTTGTAAAGTATCAAATCTCACTCTGCACGAGGGTTTAGTGCAAGTATCAGTTTCTTGATCAGCTGATGGTATGTACTCCAGATCAAAATTTTTAAAAACTTTCCCTAATAAAATAATCTGTTTGGTTCATTTGTGAAATCGGATTCTTGATTAATTTAATTGCACTCCGATTTTCTACGTATAATATTGAAGTTTTGACATCGCCACTAACTAAATTTTTTAGTAACCGATCCGTCTGTATTATTTATTTAACAGTACAACTTTCTGCAATGTATTTCAATTCTGTGGTGGAAAGTGTTGTTGTCTTTTGTTTACACGAACCTCATGTTACCAAACTATTTCTTAACTTTAATATATATCCACTAGTGGACCTTCTATTGTTGCAATCTCCTGCAGAATCTGGATTGCTGTATGCTACTATTTTGTATTTGCTTCGAATATCTATACTTCAATGTACCTTTCGAATACTTGTATATGCATTTGTGTTCCAGGCAGCTTTTTTTTTGTGTTTTCTGCATATAGATTAATGGCTCTCATTGCAAAGGCAATGTCTAGTCTAGTCATCCTCATGAGAAATAAAAGGCTGCCGATAGCTTCTCGATACGGCACACGTATAGGACTAGAATCTTCATTTTGTCAGAACGTACTAATATTTTGATGGTTGTCGGCTGGAATCGCAACAGAGTTCGACTCGTACGTATCGAATCGATTTAAAACTCTTTTTGCACACTGTTCCTCGATGCAGTATTATCGAACCGTTGGAAAGAGTTTCGATTTGAATTCCCAAAAACAAATCTAGGTCACTAATAGTTATTTCTAATTCCTTTCTTAGGAACCTTAAAAGTATCAACTTTTGAATTATTATTTGAGGGAGCTATACAATCATCAATATAAATTACCAACACTAATTTTTCTTCACCATCTTGGTTTACAAAAACACAAAGATCTGCATCCAGGGGTTTTAGTTCAAATCCTTTGAGGATTCGAGGCCATACAAACTTTGATTATACCATCACTGCATCCTTCCGGTCGCTGCACGTATACTTCTTCTGTCGAGTCTCGGTGCGAAAAGGCTGTTTTAACATCGAATTGTTTCGATAGAGAGCGAGTACTCGGTGGTCATGGGAACGTTATTGCCTACAGCGATGAAGCGGTGTATCGCCTCCGTCGACTGTCGAGAACCCCGTGCTGTCTCCGATCCGTAGAGTAGTGCGGAACATTCACCGTACAGGGCGAACCGTCAGTAATAAAGAAAACTACACGTGTTATTGTAAATTGACCGTAACACTTCGAGGCAGGCAGATAGCGAAGAGATGCTTATTGAATGTGTCTGAAGTCAATTTCCTTTTTGCTACTCAATTAATCAAATAAAATGAATTTTATTGGTAAAACTGTGCTGTATATAAAGCTTGACAGTATGCTAAATATGTGACCGTGTGCATTGTAGCATCATCTTATCCATGTGGGCTTGTAAAATGCATTTGACTAATTTATGTTTACATTTAGTGGTATGAATTTTATTTAATGTTCAGAGTTCAGATCGCTGGACAAAATTTTCAAAAATCAACTCGACAAAAATTTCTTATATATATATATATTTGGAGACTTATCGCCGGGCGATCAGTCCCCTAATTGTTATTAGCGCGAGGATGAGGATCGTGTGAGTGCAGGGTCTTAATGAACGAAATGTTGATATATAAAAATGTTTTATTGCTAAAACGCACACAAGACTCTAGAAACCACACGTGTGGCGGATTCCTATCTGGCCGAGCCGAGTGCGAGGCGCGTGCTGCTCGTTAAGCGTGCTAGACGGAACTGCTGGTCTCGACGCCCCGCTTCCTATCGCGAAGATGGCGCGTGGTGCCAGTGTCTGTTTACGCCGCCCTCTAGCGACGCTCGCAGGTGGCGGCGAAGCCCCCACAGCCACTCCCCTCCCAGTGATCTTGGCTGGGAGCGAAGAGAACGTGACCCGTCGTGGCGATCTCGATGGCGCAATCGGCGCTGACGGAGCTTGCTGAAGTGGCGACTTTGCTCGTGCAATTGGCGGTGATGGTGGCGAAATTGGTCGTGGTTGACTCGTGACCGGGTTTGCTGGCGGCTCCAGAGCCGATGTCGATGGTACGACAGGCTGCTGTGTGGCCGGTAATTGAGACAACGGTTGCTCATCCATGAAGGCCGGCTTTAAGTTGTCTGTTGAGATGATCTTCTCCTTCCCGTTGGCAACAATTAGGAATGTCCTCTTGTCGAGGCGCCGGATGACTCTGTGTGGGCCTGTGTAAGGCGGCTCAAGTGGTTTTTTGATGGAGTCCAGCCTGCAGAAAACGTGCGAACAAGTTCGCAAGTCCTTGAAAGTGAAAGGCCGGTGTTCCACGTGTCTGGCCGCTGGAACTGGTCGAAGGGCTCTGAACAGCCTACGTAGCCGACTTACGAAGTCTACTTGATCGATGGTGTCCGGCTTCGACAGCAAGAGCTCTTCTGGTATTCGCAGAGACGTACCGAAAACCATTTCATCCGGTGAAGCTTGGAGGTCCTCTTTGAAAACCGTGCGGAGGCCAAACAGTACCGTAGGCAGCATTTGTGGCCATGGCGTTTCCGGACTGCATCGTAGTGCGGCCTTGAGTGATCGATGCATTCTCTCAACCATTCCGTTCGACTGGGGGTGGTACGGTGTCGTGTGGATGTGTTCCGCTCCTACCAACTTGCGTAGTTGGGAAAAAAGCTGTGCCTCGAACTGCTTTCCCTGGTCCGAAGTGATCATCAGAGGCGTACCGAAAAGGCAGATCCAATGCTCGTACAGGGCCTGAGCTACTGTCTGCGCGCACACGTCTGTTAACGGCACGGCTAACGGCCAACGCGTGTAGCGGTCGATCACTGTCAGGCAGTGTTGGTAACCCGCCACGAGCGGCATTTTGACCAGATCCATGTGGATGTGGGCGAAACGTAATTCTCTCCCGACTATATTTATTTAATCCTAATGAATGAATAACATCTACATAGTATCGAGGCCAATGCCTATCATCTCCAATTAAATCCTGCAAGGTCCGATACCAATTACTAAAATACAAAATTTTTTTATAGTTTTTTATTCCACCAATCATTACATCTATGCTGAGTCAGTTCGACGTCCAGCGAATGTCATATGTACAAATATTTCATAGAATATATAAAATGTATAAAATGATCCGAGTGCTTTTCCTCCAATTACTTGAAACGTTCTTTCATCCCAAAATATAGGCAACCCAATATACAAATTTTCATGAACTTGAATTCCTCCTTGTTTTTTAATATCATCATTCAATTTAAACGAAGACAATCCATCTGTTCCACTATATGTTTTACAACGAGGATAGAATGAAAACTTATTCCGGTGTTTATTAGAATAACGCGCATCTTTCCAACGTATATTTTCAGAATCTCTGTACAGATCAGACGGAGGTACTTTATCATCCAGGATATTACTACGGATGATAGCATACTGACGTAGACTACCTTCCTGTTCATATACAGGTATAATTCCAGTTAATTTGGTATGTTTCTCATCATTATACAGAGCCCATACATCATTACGATCGACACGAGTAAAATGAATATCTACACGATTAATCAAAAATTTATCATACGTTTTAGACAATCCAACAATGTGACCACTCATATTAGGAATGGTTTCCAAAAATTTAACTTGAGCAAATTTAGCTTTAGTTTCATTATTATCAGACACAGGAACAATTGATAACACTCTATCCCCCCTGCTAACAAATTTAGTTTTTAATACTGGCGGTAATGTAGGTAAAGATTGCACTATTCTCCCGAATCGACCACGCCTATTCCGGTAACGACGACGTCCATACCTTCTATACATCGGCATATTTAATATCTGCGATAATAGCGTCTACGATATATCGGATACCGACGATAAGGGTAACTTCGGTAACGATATCTGTTCAGACGTCCAAAACGGTACTTCCGCGTTAACCACATTTAGTCTTGCACGTACAGCTGGATCATAAATTTCATAATTAGACACGAATATAATAGGAGCACGAAAGACTATTGTTATAGAAGGTTTACATTTCACTTCGGCTTGGAAAGCACGACCTTCCAATAATCGCTTAATCATATTTCGACAATAATATTTTTCTTCAAATTCTTCAAACAATATAACTTTATGATATTTACAATCTAATTCTTGAAAACCAAATTTCCCACTACCCGGAAGAAATACGTAAGTGGCCGGAATACTTTCCAAAATCTTTTCAACAAAGGTCGTTTTACCCATATCCGAAGATCCATATATATACATTTGTTTTTTTTAGGATACCACCCGTTTGCAACCCAATCATTCCACCAATTACAAACATCAATAGTCCAATTATTATAGCACTCAACATATTGGTTCAAGCCATAAAACGAATTTCGTTTTAAATTCTGTTCCTTCTTTGTATCAACAAATAGCCTTTCAAGAAAATGATAACAATTGCGATGTTCACACACAAACGGATCATCATATCTAAACGATCTAGTATTACGAGCCCAATGTGCACTCCTCGTATAAAAATGTAACTCGTCAAGACGAACGTTATAATAACAGTCAGCATCCTCTTTAGTTATATACTTTAACACATTCCGACGCGATTTAACACTTTGCACATCAATTGATTCAGTATCGAAAACACAACTCACCCATTCACGTAAATGAGTAAGAAATATTTTTTCATTAAAGTATAAAAAGGCATGCACATGATATTTACCAGATTTTTTAGATTTTTCAACAGCAATACAATATTCTTTAACATCAAAAAAATTATCCAAAAAAGACTCACGTATATCAGGCACCAGTTCATCCACATGTATAGTCACTAAGAACACTTGCGATGCACGAACACGAACTGAGCGTAATGCGTCTGCTGTAGCGCGGGCCTGAAGGGCCCATGCTTTCTTGAGCACCAAGCGATGTACGCTCATGGCTCGCGTTTCACGTATTTCCTGGATTGATGCTTGGTACGGAAACTCTCTGGGAATGAGCGTAATGTATCTGGCGGCATGCTTATATACTCAATTTATATCCCCACTATTTTTTTAAAATACGCACTAAGTTCTTATATTTAGCTTATCTAGTACGCGGACATGTAAAACTAGTGTCCGCGAATGCTGATTAGTTTTTGTTGTATGTTATCATTGACCCGCCTTAACCTTATTTAAAGCTTAATCACTACCAAATAGTTCATTGGGGTCAGGCCACATATTATCAAATATAGGATCACGAAAAAGTTCACGAGCACGTAAATAATCATCTGTCACGTAACCTTGATCTTCATCTGGATCCGGGACAATCCAGTGACCTAAAAAACAAGGGAAATTGTAAATAATACAATCTAAATGTACAATCTCTTTTGTCTTTACCGTTCAGCGTTGGGAATCGGTCTGCGTAGACCGAGGTTGAGCACGGTTCTGTGCGTGCCGTACGTTGCGATCGACGACGCGTTTGCTGCCAGAAGTGTCAGCTCTTGTCGGCAGGGCTGCCTTTTCAGGGCCTTCCTCGGAATGAGCGAGACCACCGAGCCTGAGTCCACCAGGAAGAGGAGTTGTGACGTTTTGTCACGTACATATAGGCGGTTTTCAGATGTAGAAGAACCGGCGGCGACCGCTGGATGCAGCGCCGGTTCCTCTAGTTTTCCTGTGGCGCTACGCTCGCCACAGCTCCCGCGAATTTACAAGGTGATCTGCATTGTTTAGCATTCAGCCCGTGTTTCGAATGGTACCAGCAGATGCCGGTGTTCCCAAGCGTGGACGGTTCTGCTGTGTCACTGACCTGAATATGGAGCGGCCTCGACTACTCTGCTCGATGGCGTTGGTCTGCAGAGCGACGAGTTGCGTGACTGCTTGGCGCAAGGCAGCGAGCTCTCCGGCGATCTAGTCGGTCGGGATCGTTGACGAACCGGTGCCAGATATTGACGCGGAAGCACGGGACTCCCTGAATGCCGTGGCCATGACGGCGTCCTCGCTGGTATCGTGCATCTCGTCTGCTGCCCTTGGTACTCTCTTCTCCTCGCGCTCCTGCATTGTAGCGTCGAACTCATTCTCTGAAAGGTCGTCTCCCAAGCGTGCCATGTTTTAGTCGACCGATGAACCCGGGGCCACGGCTGTTCTCGTTGACCGAAGACGAGAAACGAGGTGAAAATGTTCAGAACCACTGTGTCTTGGCGTGCTCGAGAGAGGGAAAAAAAAGAAAAAAAAATTGTACAGTTGAGTGCGTTGCTCTCACTGTGTGCGAGAGGAAGAGAGAAAGAGACGGTGCCGTGTGGTTCGCGCCGCACAGATCTGTGTTGGTACTGGTCGCTTTTCGTATGGAATGTCGGAGGGGGAGAAACGGTACGCTCGACAAGTCGGTTAGCTGCGGGCTGCTGCTTGTTGCCGGCCGGCAAGATGGCCGATCTGAAAGCCACGTGTCGAAGTAATACACGATGCTTTGAAAGTCTGATCGTGCCCACTCGTTAGCACAGTTTTTCGAGTTTTTTTTTTACACACACACCACTGCACTAATCACTCGCGATTTGGGATCACCACTATGGTGCGATCACGTCGGGGTCACCACTTTGGAGACTTATCGCCGGGCGATCAGTCCCCTAATTGTTATTAGCGCGAGGATGAGGATCGTGTGAGTGCAGGGTCTTAATGAACGAAATGTTGATATATAAAAATGTTTTATTGCTAAAACGCACACAAGACTCTAGAAACCACACGTGTGGCGGATTCCTATTTGGCCGAGCCGAGAGCGAGGCGCGTGCTAGACGGAAATGCTGGTCTCGACGCCCCGCTTCCTATCGCGAAGATGACGCGTGGTACCAGTGTCTGTTTACGCCGCCCTCTAGCGACGCTCGCAGGTGGCGGCAAAGCCCCACATATATATATATATATATATATATATATATATATATATATGCGGTTTATAGAGTCTGCCGACGCTTACCGCTCTTCAACTTTTTCCTCCATTCCTTTCTATCTCGGCACATCTGTTTGTCCAATTCTCTCTCCCTGATCGATTTGCGGATTCCTTCGCTCCAAGATCTCCGTGGGCGACCTCGTTTCCGTCGTTCCAGAAGTAAATACTCCATCGCTCGCTTAGGCAGTCTTGTATCGGTCATTCTCTTGACATGGCCGTACCAGGTGAGTTGTTTCCGCTCAATGTCTTCAATGATGTTGTCTTCTACGCCCATTAATTGCTCGATCCTTCTAATTCGATCTCTTCTTGATATTCGACAGTACCTTCTTAGAGCATCGATTTCCATGGCCGCAGTTCGTCTTTTATCCTCCTCTGTTGCTGACCATGCCTCCGCTAAGGCTATACTTTTAACCACTGTTTGGTAAATCTGCCATTTTCGTTGTTTCGATATTGTGGGGTTTCTACCAAATACTATTTAATTTCCTAATAGCTCTTCTACCTTGTGCGATTTTTCCTCGTATTTCCATTGAGTCTTTGCCTTCCCTATTAAGTTTCACTCCCAAGTAGTTGTATACCTCACAGGCTGATATTTTTTCATCATTGTCCAATTCTAATTCCATAGTTGCAGTTCCCCCTACGCATAAATATTTGGTTTTGCCGATATTCATTTTTAGCCCTCATTCAAAAATTTCTTAAAACTAACTAATACTAATACTTAATAATTGGGTAATTGGGAATGATCCTGTCATATATTTACATGGTCACTGTAGCCAGCTGTAATTGTGCTGACAGCGAATCAAAATTAAGAATTTCATTGATCTGAATAAAAAAAATATAGTGCATTAGTACACTGATGAGGTATGGATATTGGGTTCGGGGTCTAAGCCTTTGCTTTTAATCCGGTTTTGAAAGAAAGACGCCTCACTAAGTCACTGTGGTATGAGAATTTGTAAAGCCATTGACATTTATGGCACTTGAAATTTTTTTGTGTACATTATTTATCAGCTTTGTGATTAGTTTGACCTCATTTGAAACATTTGCCTTTTATTTTCCCAAATTTCGAGTTTGAATTATTTTTATTTGTACTGAATTTACTTTTCTTTGTATCAGAATTATTGTTATTTTTAGACTTGGTGGTGAGGTTTTTGACTTTGTTAACTTGAGATTGATTTCGTATTTATTTGCTTTCCAATTAAGTAGACTCGATTGAAAGAGATAATTTGACAGCATCGTCGAATGTTTTGCTAGCATCTTGTTGTCGAGTCTTCCTCGAATATCATTGTCACGAAACCTTCGTACGAATTGTGACTGTAAATGTGTCGAATTTGTCAAGCCGTACAGATAAAATTGCAATTTGTAGATAATTTCTTAAGATCGGCTTGAAAATTTGAGATAGATTCACCTTCGTGTTGTACTCGCATGGCATATTTATGCTGTTCCGAAATTTCGCTAGGAATAGAACATAAATGAGAACGTAATAATTTAATTAAATCGTCAAATTTATTTGTTTTTGGATTATCCGGGAGCTGTTAAACATGTCAAAGTATGATATAATTTAAGACTTAGACAGTTTAATAAAATTTTACAATTTTTTACACAATGTTGTTCATTTGTGTATTGTATATCACGGTATACACTTCACTTGATGTTCACTACACTGTTTATCACTTTTGTTCATTGCACTAGCGCTGTGTGTTTGTCACTTAGTTTATACGGATTATTTGTTATGCATTTTAATTCGTTCAATACGTTCACGGAAAACAGTTGCGGAATTCGATTAGGGCGCTCGCTTTGTCTAAAGGATCGCTGAGGCGATCCAATTTTGCATTTAATTCTCGGAGTCTATGATTTTCCTGATATTGACTCGTCGGTGAAGCCCTTCGAGCTTGTCCACGTGCCAGGTCGCTGATGCCGACAGCGTCATTCGTTTGTTCACTGTGATTGTTCCGATTGCTCGTGGTGGCGGTGGCACGCGGGTCTGCACCGCCACACTTGTGGGAGGTGGGTACGGACGTTTCTTGAAGCGTGTTCCCAGCAGCGGTTATCGACCGTGTGGCATAGGGTTCAGTGGAGAGCTCAGGGCTCGTGTCAGGAAGTATTGAGCCATCATTAGCTCAATCGTTGCGGTAAAAGCGGGTACACCCGACCATACCGCTGTCGAAGTTATCGCCTCCTGTCACCAGCTTCATAAGAAGATAGTGACGGGGCCGAGGGTAATGGAGTAAGGGTCTCAGTGGCAGTGTATTGCCGACGCGATTTTAGTACTAATGGTGCTAGACAGTACACAATAGTATGATACGAGTCGTTCTGACCATGCGACGTGCAGGTTAGGTTGGTAGATAATAAAACACACGGTAATAGTGACACAAACGAAGATCAGATCAATAGACGAAATCAAAAATTAAAAATCAAAAGATGAAACAAATTAATTAAATAAATAAATGAATAAAATCAATACGTATAACAGAGAAGTGTTATTAAAATAACAAACAATCACGAGATATTACTTAGAAACACGGAGCACAGCACAATATAGTATAATAATAACAATAATAATAAATGTAACGATAAGAAGTGTGTAGAAAAGGAAAATGTTGAAAAAATGTACTAGTAACAGTACAAAATGTTAAAATACCTGTCCATGCACAATCACTAGATTAAATTAAATCAAATTAACTTAAATTAAGCAGAAATGAAATAACACTTCCACTATCACTTCTTCTTTTGGTCGTTTTTTTTTCAAACGTTTTAAGTTTGGCTGACAGTGGTAGGAATCTCCGTATCCGTGTGTTTGTTTCGTCGTTCCTGGGGATTGGATCCCTTTCAATACTTGACTATAACGTGTTTTAATCTAACAACGTGTGTTACTGTCATATGTCATAATCTTGACATTGCTGCCTAGGAAAATTTTCAAAAAACCTAGATGACCTCATTCGTGGAAATGAGTATCACCCACCCCCTTCCCGTTGTATCTATGCGCAAGCTGCGCATAAATACAACAATCGCGCATTCGTCAGTGATTTCTAATTGACCGGTACTCATCGTCTTGATATATGTTGTACCTTCAATTTTTTCTACAAATTGTCACAATTATCTTGATATGCATTGTACGATCTTCTATCGTGATTCTTCTATTGTGCTTTTCTAGCACTCAGCCGTTACCGAAAGAACGTGCTGGGCAAGAAGTACTTTTTCTTGTTCTTGGGCCCCACTATGGGTCTAGGCCACGCCTTCTTGAAGTTAGCTCTATCTAACTTGTTTATCAATGCATTCTTGTGATGCGGCCTGTTGTAGAATTTTTGACTCATCCTGGTGATGTATGACGCGAGATATTCTATCTCGGCTTCTTCATGTAATTCAGCTGTGGGATAACAGCATGGCTTGTTCAATGCTTTTCGTAGCATTTTATTCTGTATTATCTGTAGTCGTTTCACATTGTAGACACTCGTCATCTTCCAGATAGGAGCTGCACAGGTGATCACTGGTCTCACAACCGCCGTATACAATTTCTTGTTGTCTACACTCAGACCAGAGTCCCGGGCCATGAGGCCATTCAATTTTGCAGCCGCAAATCTTCCGTTCTTCTTAACATGGTTGACTTGTTCGGTAAATTTTAGCTTCCTGTCGAAGTGGACACCGAGATACTTGACGGTATTCTTCCATTTGATGGGCGTTCCTAACATCTTCACTGTTCCTGGACTCAACTCTTTCCGCCTTCTGTGGAAGAGGATTGCCTCGGTCTTGGCAACGTTGACTTTGAGTTTCCAGCGGTTGAAGTATTTCTCTAATTTCTTGATGTCGGTCTGCAGCCTCCCCCTGATGCAATCAAGGGAGCGCCCCGACGTATATATGGCTGTGTCATCTGCGTACAGCGCCATGTTCGACTTGATACCTTCTCTGATATCGTTGATATAGTAGGTAAACAGGACTGGCCCAAGAATCGAGCCCTGTGGTACTCCGGCTCGAATATTTCTGGCAATTGAATTTTTCCCATTTACTTCGACCGTAAACGTCCTGCTTCTCAGGTACGTATTTACAAGCTTCACCAGATATATGGGAAGTCCGACTTGTAGTAACTTGAATATCAGGCCATCATGCTATACTGTGTCGAACGCCTTTTCGATGTCCAGCAGGGTCATGGCTGCGTAGTTCCCTCTCCAGAAGTCACGGACGATCCGCTCTGTGATACGCGCCAGTTGATGCGTGGTTGCATGTCCTTTTCGGAAGTCGAACTTCTCGATGATCTTGTTCGACGCCTCCTCGTGTGTCTGCATCCTGTTCAGCAGTATCGTCTCGAACACCTTACTGAGTGTCGGCAGCAGACTGATTGGTCGGTAGCTCGCTGCTTCCTCCACCTTCCCGACCTTCCTGAATGCCAGAATCTTGGCTTGCTTCCATTGCTCCGGAAAATGTCCTATTCGGATGGCAACGTTGTAAATTTCAGTGAGTGCTACCAGTCCCTTCTTCGGTAAATACTATAGCACTCTGTTCTGGATGCCGTCTATCCAAGGTGCCTTCTTAGGTCTGAACTTCCTAATGGCCTTGTGCACCTCAGCTGGAGATGTGGGTACGATATCCTCTTCAGTCTCGTCGGCTGTGACGGACCTCCACGTCTCGATGAGTCTTGTTATTATCGCATTATCGGTGGGACTTCCTAGGTTCTCGCCCACCCTGTGTGCTGCTTCGAAATGCTCGGCTATCAATTCTGCTCGATCTTGATCTGAGTATGTGTACGTGCCGTCTGTCTTCTTCAATGGCGGCATCGTTTCTCTGTTCTTGTTCGAAACCGCTCGGAGGGTCTGCCATAATGAGTTATCTTTAACATTAACTTGGGCCAGTCGGGCTTTCCAAGTTTCATTCTTGGCTGCTGTTATTTCTTGTCTAATCTCCTCCGAGAGTCGATTTCGAAGAATCATGTAGTAGTCGTGCCTGGTCCTCTGCCAGAAACGCCTCACTGCTGCTCTAAGCTTGATCTTCCTGATCGTATCTGCAGTTAATTGTAGGCTATGCGGGCGGATCTTCTTCTCGGGTATGTGATCTCTCATACCTCCTTGGATGTTGTTCGTCAGAGCCAGGATCGCTTCGTGTACAGCCTCAGGCGTGCTCATGTTCTGTCCTATCTCGACATTATTATTGAGGTGGTCTTTGAATCCTTTCCAGTCTGCCTTTTCATAGTCGCGCACGGTTCTATGAACTTTTGCCACTCGCGTGCCGACTTGCATAATGACTGGGTTGTGATCCGAGCTCAGCTCGGTCAGCGCTTCGATCCGATCGATCTCTATATCCTGAACGAGAGCCAGGTCCAGGAACGACAGCCTGGTTCTCCCGCGAAAATATGTAGGTTCCTGCGGCGCAACTATCCCGTAGTATCTGCGATCCGCATGCTGTTCCAGGGTTCTCCCCGCTAAGTTGCTCGTTTGGCAATTCCAGTGCCTGCTCCGGGCATTAAAATCGCCGGCCATAATCACTTTATTCCCGAGATGTAGCACTCGGTCGATGTCTTGTGTATGGAGGAGGTCGTTCGGAGCCTTATATGCTGCTGCGACTACAATTTTATTTGGTATTTCGATGATTGCTGCCACCATCTGTAACGTATTCACCTGCGGTTCAGGTGCTCCGTATTGCCTTATATCTCTTTTGACATACAGAGAAACTCCTCCTCCTTTGCCATCAGGCTTTGGTTTGTGATAGGCAGTGTATCCGGGGATTGCTACGTACTGGTTTTATCATCTGTTCTGGTCTCTGTGACCATCATAATGTCGACATTTCTTGCTTCCATAAAGGAGCGAAGCTCATCTTTTCTGCGTCGGATGCCGTTTGCATTCCAGAACGCGACTTGTAGTGAGTCAACTGGGGCGTATCTAGCCATTGAGCTGACTCAAGACTCCCCAGAAAGCGACAAATTGTTCCTTTTCGGTTTTTGTATTCTTCATTTTCTGGATTAGTTAGCTGACTAACCGCATCATTTTGTCGACATCGCACATTTTAGCGCCTCGAAGTCTCCTGTCATACTCGCAAATTGACTCGGGCCTGCTTCCGTGCCGATGAATTCCTGGGGATGTTCCTTGGAGAATAGTTGCTGTGGGGGCTGTTGATGCCATCTGTTATACTTCGGTGCCGGGGCATCTACATATATGGTAGATTGCCTCCTCATACCGGGGTAATTCCTACCGTCATACCGTGATGGGGTCGGCTGCCTACGCGCCACTGCCCTCTCTCTCTCTGGAAGGCGCGTTTTTCTTGTTCTTTGATGTGTGCCACACATCCTTTGTAATTTGCGGGGTGCTCCCCCTCGCAGTTGGCACACTTGGCCGGCGTGTCTCTTGTCTTCTTGCAATCCCTGGATTCATGGGATTGCTCACACTTGACGCATCGTGACGGTATGTTGCTCGAAGAGATATTAGTGTTGGTTTCTAAAATAAAAATAAAATTAATAGATTTTGAACGTCAGATGTATAAATCATGCTAAAGAATAACAACTACTTACACGAGATTTTTTGGAAGGAACAGCTACTAAAGGCGTTGCTTCGTTGTTGGCACTCGTTTCAATCGAGTTTGTATGGAGTGTGGCAATTTCTGACGGCTCCTCCAAAGTTGCGATCTAAAATATACATATATTATATTCTATGTATTGTTATATCATATAATATTGTACTATTTTGAATTACTAAATTAACTTATACCACCAGTGTTTCTATTCAAAATAATAACAGAAACACTGCAGGTGGTGGCTACAATTTAAATGATTATAATAGAATTTTTTATAATTTTACAAAATAAATTATAATATTAAAGTTGTGAATACTTACATTTACTGGCAGATCGATCTTATCTGCAATGGTAGTAGCAATCGGTGTTTCCATCGTGCTGGTTAATGGAAACACTGCAGACGGTGGCTAAAATTTAAATAGCACTTATTATACAAATGTTTATCGCTACTCAAAAACAAATTAGGTACTTTCGGATCAATGTCTCACATAGCATGATTTTGAAAAATTTTTATTTTTCAAAACTGTATCTAATAAACCACTTTATTTATTTTTAACAGATGTAGATGATGTTAACAATTAAAAAATTTTATATCTGTCTCTCCAAGCACAAAGATGGGACGGCTGATCTATTCAAGCGGCTTTGTTGGGAATTGGTAAAGTCGCTTATTTTAAAATGATGGCTACATAATCTCATCATTTTTGATGCAGCATCAGCATGTTCTTCACCAATTCCCATTGCTTGAAGCCATAGTCGTGCTCTACGATACAAAGAGAATTACACATAAATAACTATTAACAATGAATGTTAACAAAATTAAAATATAACTCACCTGCTTTTCGTCCTTGGGCAATAAAATAATTTATCCCTCGGGACATCGCAAATGTAACACGTGCGACGAGCAAAATTCATTCTCACAGTGTGCAAACAGCGATAATAAACAATATTAAACAAACGAAATTTTAAACATTGTTTTGCGAAGAATGCAATTTTGTTCGACCAATCAGAGGCATTTATATTTGTTCATGTTCTCTGCCAATAGCAAAACGATACATAAAATGACTTACAAATCGAACAACTGACGCCATCTATTTAAGTCCGCAGAACTAAATAGCATGCTCATATTTTGCTATGTTACTTTGACCGCCCCCTGATCAATATGAACAATTTGAAAGCGTTTTGTTGTTGTCTGTGTTATCATTAATGGTACATAAGGATTTTTTCTTGCATATTTAGTGCGTTGACATATGTCATTATATGAATTTATATAATTTGTTATTGTTAATTTCATATCTTCCCAATAGTTATTTTTTCGTAGTGTAATGTTTCATTTCTACCTCGATGATTTGTTTTTCCTTCGTAGTGATTTTTTACTAAAAGGATTTGTTTTTCATTCTCTGCAATTGTGTTTACCCTTTTCATACATCTTATTAATTTGGGACCTTTTTCCGAGAAATGTTTTAAATAAGTTTCGTTAAAATTTTTATATAGTGAATCGTAAAAATGGATAAAATATGTCTTATTTGGAATCGTATGACATTTAAGGAATTCAAGGATAATTTTTTCATTTTGATTTTCTGGAATTTCTAAAATTTGTATCTTATGATTTTCATAATTTTCTTATAGAGAGATATTTAATTTGTTATATATTTGTGGGAGAACTATTATCTGATTAACCTTGTCATTAATGATTTCATCTAAAATTCGAATACCTGAGTTTGTCGTTTCGTTGAATGTTGTATGTTATGTTGATTGATTACTTGATCGTCAGAGGGTTTAACTTGCATATTCGATATAATTTTTATCTGGGGTTTTTGTTTATTTGTGGATGGTTTTGTATTGTCCGTGAAAGGGTTTTCAGCTAATGAACCGTAAGTATTTTAATGTTTCTTCGTTTATCTCACCAGGGTTGTTAATTAGTGATTCGTTTTCGAGAGCATTGATTTTTATACGTGAAAGTGCATCTGGCTTGGTATTTAATTTATCTTTTTTGTAAACAATATCGTAATCGAATTCTTCTAATTTTAATTTCCATCTCATTAATTTGGAATTTGGTTCTTTTAAATTAGATAAGTATATACTAATGGGCGGGAGTCTGTATAAATAGTAAATTTCCTGCCAAACAAATAAGGTCCGAAGTATTTAGTTGCCCATACATATATAGCAAGTAATTCCTTCTCTATCGTGCTATATTTTTGTTCGGTGTCATTCAAAGTTCGCGAAGCAAATGCGATGGGTCTATCGGATCCAACTGATCCTTGGGAAAGAACTGCACCGAGTGCAACTTTCGATGCGTCTGTGGTTAAAATGAATTTTCTTGAGAAATCGGGGTATTGTAATATTGGGGAGTTTATTAGTAGTTTTTACAAGTATTAAATGAATTTATGAAATTTTCATTGTTTTGATACTTGATACTTTTTTGATACTTTTTTAAACATTTAGTTAAAGGTTTAGTAATTTTTGCAAACTCTTTTATAAATTTACGATAGCATAGGTAAAAGACTCTCTAGGTGATAAGGTACGGGTTAAAAATCTATGACATGAAAACGATGGACTGGGGTGTGCGGAGTGTTAACTCATACTGACACTGGCTGGTGGCACTGCCCGCGCGTTATTTGTGCGGGAGATTTGAATACTCAAAATTTAAATATTACCACTGGTATACATTCCCATTCAGAAATGTTTAATTTTAATACAATTTTATAATAATTCTAAAGTAATGTATTCGATAAAAAATACGAAATTCATTACTTTAAAATTATTATAGAATTGTATTAAAATTAAACATTTTCGAATGGATATGAATATATTATAAATTTAAATTTTCTTGCATACTATTGTATGATAGTGTTTACAATTAACAAAAAGACAATTATCTATGTAACTTATTTATTTTAAAAATATACTTAATATTAACAATAAATAATTAAAGCTAATAATAAATAATTAAACACTAATAATAAATAAATAAATACTAATAATAAATGAATGAACACTAAAAAAATAAACAACACTTAATATCTAAACAGCACGGTCTGGAAAAGATTTTTAAAAGTCTAGGAATATCGAAATAGCTAAAAACAACCTCATAATTATTAATTTGAACCTGCAATATCATAATATAGGAATCGACGAACTGTGAAGCCTAATTTAATTTGGATAGTTTTCTTTTTTTATTTATTATATCTACCAGTTTTCGATTTTCACGTTTGCAGTACCATGGAATTGAGATAAAGCAAACACCTTTAATTATGCACGACTTCACGGTTTCATTATGAGTTGAACATAAAAAGGAAAAATCTACACCAGTGTTGATTACATCTGACAATTGTTTAAATATGTTCGTTGTATTTGAAATAAGTGGTAGCATTTTTTCAACAATTGTGACAGCAATCATAACATCCTCAGTTGGATATGCGAGGTTTGTCTTGCCGTTTTTATATTCTTTCATCTCAATAAATTGATTGCACAATGAATCTGTACAATCAGATGTTAGTGATTTGATACAAGACCTACAATTTTGTTTTTTCTTTCAAATTCGTTCAACCTCAAAAGAGTCCTTAAAGTATTGATCGATGGTAAAGCAATTAATTTCCGTAATAAACGATAACCTTTTGGGCTTTTTTTTCCAGAAAGACAAATACAACAACTTTTCTTCTTCAGTCCACCGTCTGCCTGACTGTGCCACACCCCTGACACGAAGATATAAAAAATATACATATGTTTATTAATTTATAAACGACAATGTAAACATTTAATAATTTGAAAAATGAATACCTGTGAGGCCAACAACATTCGGGCTGTAGCAGGAAGATCTTTGAAAATTAAATTCAAGTGATCTGCACTGCTTCGTAACAACGCCTTTATATTTTTCTTATTTTTTGCACAAACACCTTTCAGAGTACAGATATATTTTTGTTTCCTTTTTAAAAGTTTCATAAATTTATCTGTACTCGACGTGTTTGGCATTTCTTTCCTAATATCTCTAAGAGATATTATTGTTGATTTCTACAATGTAAATAAAATTAATAGATTTTGAACGTCAGATATATAAATCATTCTAAAAAATAACAACTATTTACACGAGATTTTTGGGAGGAACAGCTATTAAATGCGTTGCTTCGTTGTTGACACTCGTTTCAATCGAGTTTGTACGGAGTGTGGCAATTTCTGACGGCTCCTCCAAAGTTGCGATCTAAAATATACATATATTATAATTTATTATATCACTTTGTACTGTTTTCACTTACTAACTTAACTTATACGATCAGTGTTTCCATTCAAAATAATAATAGAAACATTGCCGAGGGTGACTCTATTTGAATAGCAATTATAATAGAATTTTTTATAATTTTACAAGATTATTTATAGTATAAATAAGAATATTAAACTTGTGAATACATACATTTATTGGCATATATTGATCACATCTGCAACGGTAGGAGCGATCGGTGTTTCCATCATACTTGTTGTTGGATACACTGCAGACTGGCTAAAATTTTAATAGCACTAATTATACAAACGTTTATTGTTACCCAGAAACAAAGTATGGTTTTGAAAAATTGTTATTTTTCAAAACCATATCTATTAAACCACTTTATTTATTTTTAATAATATAAATTATGTTAATAAATAAAAAAAAAAACATTTTGTCATAATTTGGTTCATCCCAAATTAAAATACGACGATCGGCACAATCGTCTAAAGGAAAATTAAAATTTTTATTAAAATTGTGAATTTGGCCTTTAACAATACAGAAATCGGATAAAATATTTGCGAAATAAGATTTACCAGCATTACCGTCTCCGATAATATAAATTGTATTTTTTTTCCATTCGTTCGATTTAATGCTTTGTATATATTATCAAGAAATTCTATTAATTCAAAACAATCGTTATTATTATGAAATAATAAAAATTCTTCTAATTTTTCTAAAGAAGTTTCTTTATCGTAATAAATTTCATTTATATTACCGGATATAGCACTAAAAACTGGATTAGATTTTTTAAATAAAATACACAATTCGTTAATACTTAATGTACTTATACGTCTATTAAAAATTGAAATAGTGTTTTTAACTATAGCACTACTACGATTAAAATATTGAAGTTTAGAATTTAAAAATAACGGAGTTTTTACTATAGATAACGGTGGACAAGTAATTTGACTATATAACATTTGTAATAATAATTTCGCATTCGAGGATAAACCCGTTTCAGGGTATTCTTGTTGCAGTTCTTTGACAGAAGTTTCACCAGTTCTTTCGTAAATACAAAACGTCGATCCGTCACATTGATCGGAATCGGCCCTATGTAATAGAACTCCGTATCTTTCCATTGCTGATTTTCAGGTTTCGTTCGTATTCTGCTATATGGTATTAAGCGCATCTGCATAAGATATCCTGCTAATTCCTTGTGCTCGTACGTACAAAATTTTTCTCCTTCCTTTATTTGTATATGTGACGAGATTTCGTGTATGTGCGAGTTCTGTAGACGAGAATCTATATTGAGATTCTCGTCGTTTGAGCGGAAGTCCAGCAATGAAGGAACATTTACAGGTTCTTCCGGAATATGAACATTCATGGATGATATGAAGGTGCCGTGGGAATTCTTCATGGATTGCAATGAGAATGAATGAATTTTGTTAATAAATCCATCAACATTGAAATTATCGTCGATGGGAAGAGCGTCGTTAAGTATAAATTGTTCCTTAACTGCGTCTTTAAGATACTTTCCAATTGTTCTCCACCATTCATCAGATATTTCGTTTTCGACAGGAACTGTAAAAATATTTCTTTCGTTATCTCCGTCATAATTTTCGGACCAGATCTCCTCAATAAGCTCATCCAATCCTGCACGTTTAACAATGTTAAAAATAATTCAATTATTGCAACAATATTTAATAATTTACCATCAATTTTAGCTTTTTTAGCATTATCTAATTCATCTTCTTGAAATAAATTTGTAATATCTTCCAATTATTTAAATAATTCCAAATTTTCTTCATTTATCTGTTCTTCAATAGCTAATGTCGCATCTTTTTCTAGTTGACGTTTTAATGAACGTTCATTTACATTTTTATCCATTTGAATTATTTCTTCAATATTTTGTGTATTTGATACAATTGGATCGATTTTCACGATTATTTAATATATTTAATACATTTTCTTTCAAAGAAGAATGTGAATATATACATTCTTGATTTTCACTTAAACATTTATCACCACCTACACACGAATCCATTGTCAACTGTCTAAAATTTTAATTAAAACTAAATAGAAATATCAAAATCAAAAAGTATTTTATTGATATAAGTTGTTACATTGGGTGTTGGTACACACGATGGTACGGAAAACAGGTCCGGGATTTAAGCCAGTGGTTTTTTAGCCGGGTTCGGAAGGAAGTCAAAAGTTAGGTAAGGGGATTTTAGTAAACTACGGAGTTCTGATGCCGGGGAAAAAGTTTCAAAAAACCGGCGAAAGGAGTGTACTTACTTAATAGATACAAACTTATAAACTAACCCCAATTAAATATGAACTTCGACTAATTGATTTTTTTAAAAACAATTACGTCTCGAAAACACCGAGCCACAACACTTTATTGCATATAAGTTACAGACTGACTAATACATTTTTATATACTAGTGTTTATATTAGTTATCATATTTATTATCTATTTCCTTAAATTATCTTAATTCTATATCCGTGTGTGGTATTTGATGAATTGGTAAACATCCAGGATTATTCATACATTTATTGATGTCATATAAATATTGTGGTTATATTTAGTGTGTAGAAAGAAGAAAGAAAAAGAAAAATGATTTTATTGATATGAATTAATTACATCAAGTGTCGTACACATGATGGATGGGGAGAGAATCCGGTGTCTTAGCCGCAGCTTTTCAGCCGGGATTAAGTGAAGAACAGTGTTGGATACGGAGGTTTTTTGCGGGTTTGAGGATTGGATGCCGGAAAAAAGTTTCAAAAAACCGGCGAAAGGAGTGTACTTTTATACTTATAAACTAGATCTTACGAGCTAACATGCAGGACTTAATATAGACAGAGCATAATTAACATTAAATAAGCAGAACAGAACAAGACAAAGCAAAACATAACAAAATATCTTAACAAAAATAGACGAAGACAAAGCAATAATGAAACAGAACACATCAGAACAAACGAGAATAATGTAGGGCAAAATAATACAGAAGCGGAAGCAAAACAAATACACAGTTGGAGTTTATGGTAAATTAAGCACTAAAAAATTACACACTAGGTTCGATGGACCTCAGCGCCGGGCTGAGTCAAGCGTCATTTCGCGAGTGGGATTTGTCGCGCACTGCACCACACAGGCGAGGATGATTTGGCGGATCGCCAAGCAAATCGCGCACAGAGAGAGGATTCGCGGACACAGAACACTGATTGTTTCCGGGTCGCGAAGTGTGTGAGTCTTTGCGTGGGACGCACTACTACGGAACCAGGTCTCCGAGACGGACTTCTTGCGGGAGAAGCTTCTTCCGCGCCGTCTTCGAGAGGGTCCACCACGCCTTCGGTAGAGGCTCAATGGTGCGCTTGACATACTCACTGGCATGCTTGGCGCACCTCGAGGCGTAGTTTCTGTAGAGGTCGTCTACGTGATCAGCAATCCGCTCGAGCCTGCAGAGACGATGCAGCTCGACGATGGGGGTCTCTGCCGGGGATCCGGTGATCTGCCGAAGGCAGTGGTTCTGGAGGACTTGAAGCTTCCTCCAGCTGGATTTGCAGATGGGCAGCCACACCGGGGCAGCGTATAGGAGGGTGGAACGAATGCAGGCCTTGTAGACATGGATCTTGACCGCAAGTGGAATATTTTTGGATCTCAGGATGCTGGATAATTGGAATTTTGCTGCTTTCGCCCTGGCCAGTCTGTCATTGGCGGCGGCGGTAAAGGTCAGTTTTCTGTCCAGGAGGAGGCCGAGGTAGCGTAGTCTGTTTGACGTGCGGACGACGTCCCCCTGGAATCTGATGCCGAGAGGCGGGGCGTAGCCTGTGGAGAAGACTATCGCCTCGGTCTTGGAGCCATTGACGCTGATCTTATTTTTATGGAAGTAGGCACTCGTTTGGGCGAAAGCAGTCTCCATGTTGCGCAAGGAGGTCGCCACAGAGTTTTTGAGGGAGGACGTCAACAGGGCGGTGTCGTCGGCGTAGAAGGCCCTGTTAATGGAAGGTCGGAGCTTCGGAAAGTCATGAATGTAGAAGGTGAACAGGAGTGGGCCCAGGACACTGCCTTGAGGTACTCCTGCGGGGATTGGTTTGAGGTCGGTGCAAGCACCGTCTGAGTCGACGTAGAACTGACATTGGTTCAGGTAGGAGTGGACTGTTTTGACTAGGTAAGTAGGGACTAGTCGTTGGTTAAGTTTCCACACGAGGTGGTCAAGCCAGACCGAGTCAAAAGCCTTCTCGATGTCAAGCGAGACAAGCAGTGTGGGGCGTCTGCGTTTCAGGTCAACAGTCACGTGTCTGGTGATCCTGGCGAGTTGATGAGTATCGTTTCCTGAACCCGAATTGTTCGGGAGGAATGATATTAAAGGAATCCAGGTAGTCCTGGATGCGGGAGTGAATGGTGCGCTAGTAAAGTTTACTGAGGGCAGGTAGGAGGCTGATTGGCTGGTAGCTGGAGGGGTTGGATTTAGGCTTACCGGGCTTGGGGATGGGTATGACCTTGGCAGTCTTCCAGTGCTGCGGAAAGTAGTTCAGGTCCATGGCGGCGTTGAAGACGCGCGCCAGGTACGAGATGGCGTGGCGGGGGAGGTTCCTCACCATCTGGTTTGCAATGCCATCCTGACCGGGCGACTTGCGATTTTTTAACGCCTTGATGAGCCCACTCAGCTCTGGCTACAGCAGCAGTGACTTTTCGGTCATGGGAGGGATTCCCCAGGTGTTGGGAGATAGTGTGGGCTTTGGCGAAGGCCCGGGCGATGGCCTCGGCTCTCCCGGCTAGCGTGGATACAATGCCCTGGTCAGTGATGAGTGCGGCGGGAGGGTCCCGGTACATCCGCAGCCTCTTGACCAGGGGCCAGACTGTGTTGTTGTTGTCTTGGAGCACCTTCAGGGCGTGCTGCTCCCACTGAGTGGAGCGTTCAGCCTTGATGGCCTCAGAGATGGTCTTGGAGAGCCGGTTCAATTCGGTCTTGTGGCACGGGTCTCGAGTGGTTTTCCATTTTTTCCTGGCGCGATACCGAGAACTTAGGAGGTCCTTGATTTCGCGCGAGGGCCGATATTGAGTTAGTGGTGGTCTGCGCACCTTCGGGATGTGCAGGTCCGCCGCATGCTTCATGGATTTCTCCAGAGCGCTGACACAACTGTCGACGTCGTCAGTGGTTAGCAGCTCTCCCGGAAGGCAGATCAACTGGTTGAGTGAGCTTTTGAAGCCCTTCCAGTCTGCCTGGCTGAAGTCGTGCGCAGGTTTTAACCTAGTAGCCATTTTACACATCCGGCCAATGGTGACAAGAACCGGGATGTGGTCAGAGTTCGGGCCTTCAATGGTTTGAAGGGTGAGGGGTGGTTGTCCATGTTCTTTACGAGCACAAGGTCAATGGTTGAGGGGTTGTGGTCCGGACGGTCAGGGTAGTGGGTGTAGTCCGGAGGATAGTGTAGAATCAGTGGGGTCGCCGCCTCGTCCAGAAACCTGAACAGCTTGCGGCCATTCTCATTAGTGGAGAGGCAGTTCCAGGAAGGGTGAGTAGCATTGAAGTTGCCTACAATGCATGTGGGGATGTCCTGGGAGGATAGTACGTCCAGGTAGTGGGTGTCGAGTTGGTTGACATACAGTCCGGTTATTTTGAGTCGGGGTCTGCCGTCAGTCTGAACATTTATGTGCTCAGCAGGGATGTCCGGGTCAGGGAGTCGTACATGCGGTATATTGCGTTTGACTAGTATGACTAGCCCACCGCCCCGCGTAGGTCGGTCACGTCGGTGTACGTAGTAGTTCGGCATGCGTAGGGTATGCCTAGCGGAGAGGTTGGTTTCTGTGATGACGGCAACGTCGGCATCATGGAAGGAGAGAAGTTGGAGCAGGTCGGGCTTCTTATAAAGAATACTCCCCTGAATGTTAAAGTTGATTATCTTCAGTTGGGGGGTTAAGGTGGTGTTTTAGGGGAATAGCATTTGGAATTCGTTGAGAGCGTTAAGTCTCTCGAACGGTCCAGTTGCTACCAGGAGCTTGGAGGTAAGGGTGGTGAGGGCTTTGCCGAGGGACTTGAGGTCGACAAGTGACCCCAAGAGCCTCAGTTGTGTAATGCAGGATCAAGGTCTGAGGAGATTTCTTGCACAGGGGAAGCGACAGTGGCCGCAGAAGAGTTGCGACCCACAGGGGGTGCTGCGGGCGGTGCCCGAGTAGGGAGGGAAATTGGGGTGGGAGACCTGGTGCGCTGACGACACTGTTGTGGTGTTAGGTGCTGAGGAGCTGCTCGGAGATGGCTGCCTCTGGACCCCGGTTCTGGCTCCCATCGACAGGAACTGCTGCAGGCACTGCAGAGCTAGCGGCGCCGGTGATTGCCCGGCAGATGTCGGGACGACGGTAGGGTTCCCTGCGGTGGGGCCGGCAGGGAGTTTGACCCAGGCGCTGGTGGTAGGCGGTGGCGCCGGGACAAGGCGCCTCGGCTGTTGGCTGGTTTCTTTGTCTGCCTTCAGGTTTTTGGCAGCGTATTCAGCGTACACCGGACAGAGCCGGTGGTTTGCCGTGTGCGGTCCGCCGCAGTTGGCGCAAGTAGCCGGTGTGTCACGAGGCTTGACACACGTGGCTGTCGCATGGTTCCCGGCGCATTTCAAGCACCGGAGTTGGCACCAGTGTGGCCGAAACGCTGGCAGCGTCGGCATTGGGTGATGCCGGTGTTAGTTTTACTTCCAGCGAGAGCTAGAACTATTCAGAATAACATATTAAACTTTCAGACAAATCGGTCAAGTAGTTTTTTTTTCTGGCCCCCGCAAGACGAAAAAAAGTAGTTTCGAGATAAACGCGTTTAAAGTTTCAAGAAAGTATATTCTGATCAAGTAGTTCTGACCTTCTAATGGGCTGTAGATCCTGAAATACTCTGAATTTCGTCATCAAATTTTAACAGTATATTTTTAAGATACTATACTTTAGAAAAAAAAAATCGATTTTTCGAAAATTCTAGACCACCGGGTCCCCTTAATTGATTTCGACGGCCATAACCCAATCTATTGTCCGCGCTCACTGGCACTGTTAGTTTGTGTTTAGTCACTATGCATTAGTCCGGTCACACAGCGGGCGGTCCGCTTTGTGCGGCAGGGTCGTGAATTCCGCGAAACAAGGTATTCGGAACGCTTGTTGTTAACCGTCCGTACTCTCCGTCCGTCCGCACTGGTCGGCGTTCTGACTGGGAATGAATCGATACCTCAAAAAATCAAAATTAATTTTATTGATATGAATTATTTTTACATTTGTGGTTTTTGTACACACAGATTGGTGCGGAAGTGGGTCCGGGGTCTAAGCCGTAGCTTGTTAGCCGGGTTTGATTGGAAGACGGAGTTAGGTAAGGAGAATAATGTGAGCTCAGGAGTTTTGATGCCGGGGAAAAAGTTTCAAAAAACCCGGCGAAAGTGGTGTACTACAAATAATACTTATAAAGTAACATAGTAAAGTAAAATAAAAGCAAAACAAATGCAAAATATATAGACAAAGAACAAACAATAAGCACAACGTTGAAGAGTTTGTGGACCCCAGCCGAGACTGGGGTCAAGCGTCATTTCGCTGTCGGATTTTTTACCGCGCACTGCGTAGCACTGCGAAGCATTGTCGGAACACTGGTAGCGGTAGCCGTTTTTTTTGTTCGTCGCACTCGCGAGAGTTCGAAGTTCGGCGCACACAGCACACTGGCTGGATAGTCTGTCAGTCACAGTTGAACTGTTGCAATGTCCGTATCGATGAAAATGTTGAAGAAGAGGAGGAGGATGCGCGACGCAGGACACACGTCTCAAAAACGGACTTCATGCGGAAGCAGCTTCTTCCGTGCCGTCTTCGAGAGGGTCCATTTCGACCGCGGAAGTGGTTCAGTGGTGCGTCGAACATGCGCACTGACATGCTTGCGCACCGCGATGAATAGTTTCGATATATGGTGTCCACGTAGTCGGTGACACGTTCGAGGCTGCATAGGCGATGCAGCTCGGCGGTGGGAGTGGCGAGTATGCGATGGCGAGTCGAGGAAGATTCCTCGCCATCTGATTGGCAATGCCGTCCTGACCAGGCGACTTGCGGTTTTTCAACGCTTTTATGAGACCACTCAGCTCGGCGTTGGTGGTCGGCGATGTACACGGCGACGGTTGAAGCGCAGTTAATTTAGCTACCGCAGCAGTTACTTTACGGTCATGGGAGGGGTTACCCAGGTGTTGGGAAATGGTGTGGGCGTTTCCGAAGGCCCGGGTGATGGCCTCGGCTCTCCCTCTGACTGTGGACACGATACCGCCGTCGGTGACGTGTGCGGGGGGAGGGTCCCGGTACATCCACAGTCTCCTGACTAGCGGCCAAACGGTGTTGCGATTGTCGCGCAGCACCTTCAGGGCGTGCTGCTCCCATTGGTCGCTTCGCTCGGCCTTGACGACCTCAGATATGATTTTGGAGAGCCGGTTCAGTTCGGTCTTGTAGTACGGGTCTCGAGTGGATTTCCATTTTTTCCTGGCGCGATACCGAGAACTAATGGGGTCCCTGTTATCGCGCGAGGGCCGATACCCTATCAGAGTAGGTCTACGCACTTTCGGGATGTGCAAGTCCGCCGCTTGCCTCATGGATATCTCCAGATCGCTGACGCAGCTGTCGACGTCGACAGTGCTCAGCAGATCTTCCGGAAGGCAGATCAACTGGCTGAGGGAACTCTTAAAACCCTTCCAGTCTGCCTGGATGAAGTCGTACGTAGGTTTCAACCTGGTAGCCATTTTGTACATCCGGTCAATAGTAACGAGAACCGGGATGTGGTCAGAATTCGGACCTTCGATCGTTTGAAGGGTAAGGGGGTGGGTTTCCATGTTCTTTACGAGCACGAGGTCGATAGTGGACGAGTTTTGACCCGGACAATCAGGATAGTGGGTGTAGTCCGGGGGATAATGCAGGATTAAAGGAGTGACTGCCTCGTCCAGAAACTTGAACATTTTGCGGCCGTTCGCGTTGGTGGAGAGACAGTTCCAGGTAGGGTGAGTGGCATTGAAGTCACCTACAATGCAGGTAGGAATATCTTGGGCGGATAGTGCGTCCAGGTAGTATGTGTCCAACTGGTTGACGTACAGGCCAGTTATCCTGAGTCGGGGTCTACAGTCGGTCTGTATGTTGATGTGTTCGGCAGGGATATCTGCGTCCGGAAGTCGTACGTGCGGGATGTCGCGTTTGACTAGGATGACTAGCCCTCCGCCCTGCGTTGGTCGATCCCGTCGGTGAACGTAGTAATTCGGCATATAAAAGTTATGTCGAGGGGAAAGGTTTGTTTCCGTGATGACAGCGATGTCGACATCATTGAAGGAGAGAAGCTGGAGCAGGTCGGGTTTCTTTTTAAGGATTCCCCCTGGATGTTGAAATTAAGGATTTTCAATTGGGGCGTGAAAACGGCGACTTACGGAAAGAGCAACTGGAACTCGTTCAGAGCACTAAGCCTCTCGAACGGTCCGGTTGCCACTAGGAGGTGGGAAGTGAGGGTGGTAAGGGCTCTTCCGGGGGTCTTGAGGTCGACGAGTGACCCCAAGAGCCTCAGCTGGGTTATGCAAATGCCGAGATCGGGGAGATCTCATGGACTGTTGAGGGAACGGCAGTGGCCGCTGAAGAGTTGCGGGCCATAATCGGAGCTGCAGGCGGTGCCCGGGTTGGGAAGGAGATCGGTGTAAGCCCAGGTACCTGATACGCTGACGTCGAAGATGCGGCGAGTGTCGGTTGAGACTTTGACAGGAGTGGCTGCCTCCTGGCTTTGGATGTAGCTCCCATCGCCGGGAACTGCTGCTGGCACAGTAGAACCGGCGGCGGCGGAGATGATGGTGGAGCCGCCGCTGCAGACGCGGACGACGGTGGAATTTCCAGCATTGGGGCCGGCGGCTAGGCTGACCCAGGCATTGGTGGTCGGGGGCGGCGCCGGGACGAGGTGCCTAGGCTGCTGCTTGGACTCCCGGTCGGGCTTCAAGTTCTTGGTCACGTATTCTGCGTAGACCGGGCAAAGACGGTGGTTGGCCGTGTTGCGAGCCCCTGCAGTTTACGCAGGTTGCCGGCGTATCCGGAGATTTAACGCATGTAGCGGTTGCGTGGTTCCCAGCGCACTTGACGCACCGAGGTTGCACGTAGCAGTTCGAGCCAGCATGGCCGAAGCGCTGGCACCGGTGGCATTGAGTAATGCCCCTTCCTTGGTACTTACGCCAGTACACCTTGTCGTTGAAAAGGTAGGAGACCTCCATGACCGCGTTGATGGACGCACCATGCACATAGTCGACTTTATATAGCAGCTGCCATTGATTGACGCCGTTCATCTTATGGATTTTCTGAACAGCCAGTTTAACCGCTGCCACCGCTTCGACCAGTCTGTCCGGGTAGATGTCCGGCAGACCCCTGACAACAAGCGCCACTGGCTTGGTGTCCAGTGGCGTGAATGAGTAGAATTGAGCCGTACTAGAACAGGCCAATTTTTTGGCGGACCGCCTCGTAGTCGGCAAGCGTTTCACACGAGATTTTTAGCCCCGTCCTCAGGGATTTGTATTGGACCGGGTAGGGTTAGTGATCTCGCTGATCGCTTCTCCGAACTCCAGGGTATCTCTGGGCTTGTCCCTGAGCATGATCGGAGGCGGGCGCCTGGGTTTTCGCTGCACCGTCGGGACGTTAGCGGCTGGGAACGATTCCAGGTGCTTAAGGATGCGCTTGTGCAGGATTCTCTCGAATACCTTGCTGAGCGCCGGGAGAAGGCTGATGGGCCGGTAACTTGATGGTAAGTTTCTGGGTTTGCCCGGTTTGGGCAGAGGGATAACTTTGGCGGTCTTCCAGATTGCGGGGAAGTAATTGAGCCTTATCGCAGCGTTGAATATATTCTTAAGAACCGTGATGGCCCTCCTGGGCAGGTTCTTGAGCAGCAGGTTCCCAATCCTGTCTGCTCCTGGTGCCTTGTTGTTTTTAAGTTTCTTTAGAATGCGGTATATTTCGCAGTTCGATGTGGCTATGAATTGCTGCGACGGCTCGCGGGCCCTGAGGTCTTCGGCGGCGTGAACAACCGCTCACGCGCGCCTCGGATTCCCCAGGTGCTCACTGATGTGGAAGGCATCGCCGAAGGCTTTGGCGTGCGCGGCAGCACGTTCTAGTGACGTGGCCGCGATGTTACCGTCGTCGGTGGAGAGGGCCGCAGGGGGAACTGGCTTCCTTTTCAGTCTGCTGACCAGTGGCCAGGCTGTCCTGCCGTTGTTCTTCAGGATCTTAAGCGTAATTGTTTTTTGTACGCCCCCCAATCGGCGCGTCTGTAGTCGAGGCCTCTCTCGGGCCTTCGTGTAACGATGTTCATGCCGCCCAGCTCCATGATTACTGGGACGTGGTCCGATTGGGGCCCTTCGGTCGTGCGGATGGGATGGCTCTCACATAGCTTGGTGATAGCCAAGTCTATGGTCGAGGGGCGGTGGTTGGGATTGTTGGGAAAACAGGTGTGTGTGTCGGGGTAGTGAAGGGTTAGCGGGTGCTCTTCGAGGGACTGGAAGAGTATTCTGCCGTTTGTGTTGCTGCCGTGGCAGTTCCAGGCGGTGTGCCTGGCGTTGAAATCGCCAATAAGGATTGTGGGGCAATTGTGGGCTGTGAGCCGAGCAATTTGTTCAGAGTGTAAGTGTTTGACATACATACCTGTAAGGCGGATCCTAGTTCTGCCTTCAATCTGTATTGTTAGTGTTTCACAGTCAACCTCCTCGTCGTTGTCGGGGAGGCGCGCGTGTTTGATGCCGCGACGTACGGCGACTAGGACTCCTCCTCCCCTGGTCGGCCTGTCGCGTCTGTGCACTAGGTAGTTAGGGATAGTGAGGTTGAGCCTCGGAGCGAGGAAGGTTTCAGTAATGACTGCGACGTCAATACTGCTGCGGGATAGGAGTTGGATGAGTCGTTCTTTTTACTTAACAGACCTCCTTGGATATTGAGGTTTAGGATGGTGAGTTTTGAAGCCATTTAAGGGGCGGTTTGATCGAATTTGGTAAAGGCAATAAGTCTCTCGGTCTGAGAGGTACACGACTTGAGGTCTTCGTTCAGCTGCTTGACGGCCCCGAGGAACTTGTCGAGGTCCAGCAGCTGCGTGGTAGTTTTAATGGCGTCGTGCAGGAGCTGCAGCTTGTCCAGGTCGCCCAGGGCTGCAGATGTCGGTGCTGTGATGTTGGGCCCCGCCGAGAGCGGGGGGATGGTGGCTGCGGTTGCGGCCGTGGATCCGCGGGATCGCATGGCCGGGAAGTCGGCTGCCGTTGGGAGTACCTGGGTTGGGGGTACCTGTGCTGTTGGCCCGGTGGTCCAAGCGTTGTTCTTCGGCAGCGGCGCGGGCACGAACTTTTGGGTCCGTTTTGCCTGATGATTGCGTATAGTTTCCAGGTAGTGATTATACGCCGGACACTGTCTGAAGTTCGCGGGGTGGTACCCTTTACAGTTCACGCACGTTGCCGGCGTGTCCGGAGTTTTCGAGCAGGTGCTCGTCAGATGGTTACCCGCGCACTTCACACACTTTTCTTTTAGGTTGGAGTTCGCTGTAGCATGCACGTATGCTTGACAGCGGCGGCACTGAGTCACTGAGTTTGCAACGTATTTGTGCCAGTACACCCGGCAATTGAAAAGGTATCCTATGAATGTGGCGGAGCGACGGGAAGTTCCGTGCTTGAAGTCCACCTTGTAGGAGGGCATGTCAGGTAGGCCGCCGCTCATCATGGAGCATTTAAGTACTTCGGGATTCCTGGCGGCGGTTAGTTCGTCGGTTGTCACTTCTGGCATGCCTTTAAGGACCAGGGACATGGGTTTTTCGTCAGTCGGGGTAAATGAGTAATATTCTATTAGCGCGTCTTCCGCGAACATGTCTTTGAGCTTCTTGTAGTCCGCTTTGGACACGCACTGGATCCTGAGACCGCTGCTTTCGTTTTTGAAGTGGACCCTTTCTTGCGCGATTGTGCTCACAGTGTGGCAGAATTTCGCGAAGTTCGGTGGTCGCGTGGCGAGGATGATTGGGGGCGGCTTTACCGGGATCGGTGCTGGCGCCGGGGTGGTTTTGGGCTGTGGTTTGTTCGTCGCATTTGTCGCGGCGGAGGTGCTGGCTGCTGGAGCTGTTGTGTCAGCGTTGGGTTTGGTCGGTTGTGCTTTGACGGGTTTGGGCGCGGCCTGCGGCTGACGGGAGGTCGGGATTTTTTCTTCACGGAATAGCACCGAGAAGATGTTTGGGGTGAGGAAGTTGACCAGCGTATGTGTCGGTGGTCGGGATGTCTTTTTCACGGGTGCACTGGCACTGTTCGATTTGCTCGCACGCTTGTTCGTGACCAGGGTAAACTCTGGGTCGGATGTGTTGTGTTGGTCCGCGCTCGAGGGCGACGGTGTAACGTTCTTGGTTGGGCCCTCCATTACTGGATCGGGGATTTTATCGTTCATTGAATTAACTAATACACACCGCGGGTGGCCATCGACGCGCACTTTGAATCTTGTTACACTAACACTTTTGCGTTTCAACGACGCCACTGAAACCGACGGGAGTTTAGCGCTGCTTTTAAGCGGCGAGATTTTCGGTGATTTTTTACGCGTATTTAATGATAAAGATTTGCCGGCCGCGTCGCTTTTCGACTTGGAGATGTTACCCGTACATGGGTTGTTAATGTTTTTGTCCGGTTTTCCAGAGATATTCATTAGTTCGACATGAATATCATGTCTATTGTCACTTAATGCACTAATGTTCCACTAATCGTCTGCACACAATAGCACAAACACAATAGCACAATTGTCACTTATCATTAAGGCGACGGGCAAAACCCCGTCTATTGTCCGCACTCACTGGCACTGTTTATTGTATACAACTGCTGTGCATTAGTCCGGTCGCACAGCAGGCGGCCCGCTTTGTATGCGAAAGGTCGAGGATTCCGAGAACAAGGTAATTACGGTACACTTGTTGTTCGACGATGACCGTACTCTCCGTCCGTCCGTACTGGCCGGTGTCCTGACTGGGAATGGCGGGAGCACAGATAAAGTATTATGTTACATTATAACATTTCCGAGCCGCACCACGCACAGATCACTGTATACTGTATAACAAGACTCCGATGGTGGGGGCTGCTCCGCTGCACGCCTTCTTCGTTCGGATGCTGGCTTCGGAATGAATCGATACCTAAAAAAAAAAAAATAAAAATGAATTTTATTGCTCATAAAATGATACAGGGCCGGGTTTGGCCTTATGTTGTTTGGCATTTGTGCGGTGCCTTTACCTTTTCGGTATTTAACCGCATTTGTGGTGTGTGGATTGTGTGTGGTGTTATTTGTGATTTTTATTAATGTCTAATGCTTGGGTTCCGGGAAAAATTTTCAAAAAACCGGGGGAATCGATACCTATTTTTTTTTTTTTTAGGTTAGTTTATAACAGTCGATTTTCTGGTATTATGTTTCTTGTACTGTGACGGTTATCAGCAATTTATGACGGCAGTTCCTGGGGGTGTTTCTCCCCGAATACCTACATCTGACGTATATTCTCTTTCTGACTTCTATTTTTGCTTTGACTTCATTTCTAAGACTAGGAAAAATTTCAAAAAACCTAGTTGCTCCAAAGGAAAAACACGTACTCGGTAACTCTTTTTAGACGGTAAAGTTAAACAATTAACTCTCCCACCCCGGACCCACGGCGAAGTGACGTTCCAGTAAATCTAGATCTCTTGATCTGTTAAATTGTGAAGTGATGCGGCAGGATGTGAATTCTTCTTTGGCGTCGTCCTAGCCGGTTACACAGGAAGATCACCTTCGCAGACTTAGTTTTGGCGATTATTTTGTTTTCATGAGTTTTGGGTTGATAAAATTCCCAACTTAGTTTTTCAATGTGTTTCACTACCGTATCAACTTGCGATTCCTTATGGAGTTTCTTGATTGGATAGTAGCGTGACTTATCTAGTGCCATACGCAGTACTTTGTTCTGGAATAATTGTAACGTCTTAATGGATGTCTTACAAGCTCTCCATATGGGGGCTGCATATGTCATTATCGGCCTGATGGCCATTTTGTATAACAAAATCTTGTTTTTAACGTTCAGCTTGCTGTATCTAGCCATCATCGGGTATAGGCTATTGAGAACTGTATATGCTTTTTTCTTGACTCTTGTCACATGCTCACTATACAGTAGCTTTCTGTCCAGCTGAACACCTAAGTATTTGACCGAATCCATCCATTCCACCTCGGTGTTGTCTAACACTATTTTTCTTGGCAAGCTTTTCCTCTTGTGAATAGTATCGCTTGCGTCTTGTTTACGTTCAGCTTCAGCTTCCACTTCTTGAAATGCTCGAGCTGTCTATTCAATGTAGTCTGCAATCTATTCTTGATCGAATCTACGTTGCGTCCGGTGGTATAAATTGCTGTGTCATCTGCATACAGCGCTAAATTTGTTTCCCTTGGATTCGGGATATCGTTGATGTAATAGTTGAAGAGTGACGGGCCCAGTAGTGATCCCTGGGGCACCCCCGCCGCCACTGTCTTCACATTAGACTTCTTGTCTTCTATTTCTACGTGGAAGGTTCGTCCACCCAGATATCCATCTATTACATTTACGATGTAGTACGGGATTTTATGATCCAGTAGTTTCTTTATTAGTCCATCGTGCCAAACTGTGTCGAAGGCCTTCTCGATGTCTAGCAGAACCATGCCGGTGGCTGAGCCTCTTGACATCGCTGTCGCGACATGTTCTGCTATCCTCGCCAACTGTTGTGTAGTGGCATGCCTTTTTCGAAAGCCGAATTGTTCATGGCGTATCTTCTTAGATATTACTTCATGTTTATTGATTCTAATCAATATGACCTTTTCGAGGACTTTGCTTAATGTTGGCAGCAGGCTTATCGGCCTATAGCTGGTCGCCTCATCTCCCGTTTTGCCCGGTTTCTTTATTGCCAGAATCTTGGCATGTTTCCAAATATTTGCGAAATGTCGCAGTCTCAATGAAGCATTAACAATGTTCGTGATTGCCACGACCGCCTTCTGCGGTAGATGGTGGAGTGCCTTATTCTGAATATCGTCCACTCCGGGGGCTTTTCTCGGTTTCATCCTTCTGATGATCGTTTCAATCTCTTTCGGCGTGGCAAAATCAATTTCTTCCTCTTTTTGGTTAGTACTGGCTATTATTCTCCAGTATTTTACAGTATTTTTAACCTCTTCATCATTCTTGATATTCCCGAGGTGTTCACTGGCACGGTGGGCGGACTCGAAATGTGTAGCGATTTTCTCCGCCTTCTGGGCGTGGTCGTACACATATGTATTTGCTGTGATTTTGAGCGGTGGAATGGGCTCTCTTCTACCTGACTTCATACACTTGATCGTCTGCCATAGACTGTTGTCTTTTGTATCTAACACCTTGAGCCTCTCTTGCCATACGGTGTTTCTGACTTCTTGAAGTTCATTTCTTATTTCATCGGTCAATCTGTTGCGGATCAGCCTGTATTGGTCTTCTCTTGTTCTCTGCCATAGTCTTCTGGCTGTGTTTCTTAATTTGATTTTGTCCCTTAAATCATTTGTGAGACAAATGTTTTTGCCGATCCTTCTTAACGGTATATTATTCTTGATTGCTGACTGGATAACCTTCGTTGTGGTGTCGACATAGTTTTCTAATTCTTCCACGGTTCGGATGTAGTTGCCGACTTCGAGTTCTCTGTTTATTTCTTGTTTGTATCCCTTCCAGTTAGCGTTAGTATAATCTAGACTCTCTTTCTTCTTAATGGGCGCTCTCTCAGCGATCCTCATCGTCACTGGATTATGATCGGAGCTTAGTTCTGCTACCGATTCAATGTCATCAATCATGATATTTTTATTTAAGAAGAAGTCTAGAACGGATGGTCGAGCGCCTCGTTTGAACACTGTCGGTGTCCCCGGTGATGATATAATGTAATTTCTTCTTTCTGAGTGGCTAAGTAGTCTTCTGCTGGCCGCGTTTGCGAGGTGACAGTTCCATATTCTATGTTTGGCTTTGAAATCTCCGCCAATAATCACTCTGTTCGCTAGGTTTAATATTTTGTCGATGTCTCTTACTTGGAGGGTGTAGGACGGGCTGTTATATGCTGCTGCCAGTAGAACTTTGGCTGGCGTCTCAATCATGATCGCTCTTGCTTGGAGGTTGATCAGCTCTGGTACTCGGACCTCATAATGCTTGATGTATTTTCTTACGTAGACCGATACACCACCTCCTTTTCCTGCAGGCTTCGGCCTATGATATCCTGTGTAACCGGTGAGGCCGTGTCCGCTCACGCCGCACAAAAACACGCTCTTGTCACCAGTAGATGATTCACTTCACATTAGCATTTGCTAATCACCTAGCATCGCACTGCACAAACAAGCGAACAAAAGAACGCCGCGTCACGATAACGGTACTGGCCGCTGTGCAATCGATACCATAATAAATAAAATAAAAATGAATTTTATTGATTCTAAAGTTATACAGGGCCGGGTTTGGCCTTATTTTTCATGAAGTTGGTGCGGTGCCCTTACCAAATTTGGTATTTATCCGCTTTGTATGTGTGGCTTGTGTGTCATGTTTTGGTGATTTTTATTAGCGTCTCTACTTGCGTTCCGGGAAAAATTTTCAAAAAACCGGGATTGTGTTGTGGTTTGTGTACTTAACCTAACTTATGCTAACTTATATCTAACTTATTACTAACTTAACTGGACTGGAACTGGAAGAACCTGCAATCCTTCCAATCCAAAACTCTCCGTCTCATCATCGGCGCTGAGCGCCACACAACCAATAAACTGATCCACCAAACCTGCAACATCGAATCCGTCAGGAAATTTGCCAAATCCCTCATCTCCAGATTCCTGTCCAGGCGCGAACAGCACGTCAACCCGTACGTGAAGAATATCAGCAGAATGAACCTGGAAAAAAGTGGACGCTGTCCAAACGTGCCAGGAAAAATCCTCTGATCACAGAGGCCAAACTTCTGAAACATTAAAAACACTAGTGTCAGTGCAGTGATAGTGACACAGTGACCAGTGACACGTGATCTAGGGACACTAAGACATGAACATAGCGCTACGCGCAAACCTAGTTAAGTTTCACAGTCAACCTCCTCGTCGTTGTCGGGGAGGCGCGCGTGTTTGATGCCGCGACGTACGGCGACTAGGACTCCTCCCCTGGTCGGCCTGTCGCGTCTGTGCACTAGGTAGTTAGGGATAGTGAGGTTGAGCCTCGGAGCGAGGAAGGTTTCAGTAATGACTGCGACGTCAATACTGCTGCGGGATAGGAGTTGGATGAGGTCGTTCTTTTTACTTAACAGACCTCCTTGGACATTGAGGTTTAGGATGGTGAGTTTTGAAGCCATTTAAGGGGCGGTTTGATCGAATTTGGTAAAGGCAATAAGTCTCTCGGTCTGAGAGGTACACGACTTGAGGTCTTCGTTCAGCTGCTTGACTGCCCCGAGGAACTTGTCGAGGTCCAGCAGCTGCGTGGTAGTTTTAATGGCGTCGCGCAGGAGCTGCAGCTTGTCCAGGTCGCCCAGGGCTGCAGATGTCGGTGCTGTGATGTTGGGCCCCGCCGAGAGCGGGGGGATGGTGGCTGCGGTTGCGGCCGTGGATCCGCGGGATCGCATGGCCGGGAAGTCGGCTGCCGTTGGGAGTACCTGGGTTGGGGGTACCTGTGCTGTTGGCCCGGTGGTCCAAGCGTTGTTCTTCGGCAGCGGCGCGGGCACGAACTTTTGGGCCCGTTTTGCCTGATGATTGCGTATAGTTTCTAGGTAGTGATTATACGCCGGACACTGTCTGAAGTTCGCGGGGTGGTACCCTTTACAGTTCACGCACGTTGCCGGCGTGTCCGGAGTTTTCGAGCAGGTGCTCGTCAGATGGTTACCCGCGCACTTCACACACTTTTCTTTTAGGTGGGAGTTCGCTGTAGCATGCACGTAAGCTTGACAGCGGCGGCACTGAGTCACTGAGTTTGCAACGTATTTGTGCCAGTACACCCGGCAATTGAAAAGGTATCCTATGGATGTGGCGGAGCGACGGGAAGTTCCGTGCTTGAAGTCCACCTTGTAGGAGGGCATGTCACGTAGGCCGCCGCTCATCCTGGAGCATTTAAGTACTTCGGGATTCCTGGCGGCGGTTAGTTCGTCTGTTGATACTTCTGGCATGCCTTTAAGGACCAGGGACATGGGTTTTTCATCAGTCGGGGTGAAAGAGGAATACTCTATCAGCGCGTCTTCCGCGAACATGTCTTTAAGTTTCTTATGGTCGGCTTTGGATACGCACTGAATCCTGAGACCGCTGCTCTCATTTTTGAAATGGACTCTTTCTTGCGCGATTGTGCTCACAGTGTGGCAGAATTTCGCGAAGTTCGGTGGTCGCGTGGCGAGGATGATTGGGGGCGGCTTTACCGGGATCGGTGCTGGCGTCGTGGTGGTTTTAGGCTGTGGTTTGTTCGTCGCATTTGTCGCGGCGAAGGTGCTGGCTGTTGGGGCTGTTGTGTCGGTATTAGGTTTAGTCGGTTGTGGTTTGATGGATTTGGGCGCAGCCTGCGGCTGACGGGAGGTCGGGATTTTTTCTTCTCGGAATAACACCGAGAAGATGTTGGGGGTGAGGAAGTTGACCATCGTGGGTGTCGGTGGTCGTGATACCTTTTTCACTGGTGCACTGGCACTGTCTGATTTGCGCGCGCGTTTGTTTGTTACTAGGGTAAACTCCGGGTCGGAAATGTTATGTTGGTCCGCGCTCGGATGCGACGGTGTAGTGTTTTTTGTCGGGCCTTCCATTGCTGGAACGGAGGTTTTGTCGTTCATTGAACTCACTAGTACACACCGCGGATGGCCATCGGCGCGCACCTTGAATCTAGTTACACTTTTACGTTTTAGCGACGCGACTGAAACTGACGGAAGTTTAGCGCCACTTTTAGGCGGCGAGGTTTTCGGCGATTTTTTACGTGAAATTAATAGTGATTTTTTGGCCGCGTCGATTTTCGACGCGGAGACGTTAACTGTGTTGTTAATGATGTTATTGTCCGGTTTTCCCGTATTGTTCATTAGTTCGACATGAATATCATGTCTATTGTCAATCGTTACACTAATGTCTACACTAATCGCCCGCACACAATAGCACAGACACAATAGACACTTACATTAAGGCGACGGGCAAAACCCCGTCTATTGTCCGCACACTGACACTGTTGTTTGTATTTAACTGCTGTGCGTTAGACCGGTCGCACAGCAGGCGGCCCGCTTTGTGTAAGAAAGGTCGGGAATTCCGCGAACAATTACGGTACGCTTGTTTGTCGTTTACCGATGACCGTACTCTCCGTCCGTCCGTACTGATCGGTGTCTTGACTCGGAATGAATCAATATCAAATCAAATGCAAATTTATTGAACAAAGCTATATACAAACTATATACATATTGTAGTGTGTTTGTGTGGTGTATCGTTGTTGTGGTGTGGTTCCCGCGCCGTAACGCTAACCGCTTGCGATCGGGGTTTGTGTGTCGTGATGTTGCATGTTTTTATATTGTAGTTACTGCAAGTTATTGCCCGGAAATTTTCAAAACCGGGCAAGACCTTAATTTTAAAGACTTATTTCTAACTTATGTACTAATCTTACGAGCTAACTTATGTACTAAACTTAACTAGTTATTCATGATATTTGATTTACACGTGTCCTATCACTGTTCATTGTTTTTGCATTTTTTGCACGTGTCCTATCACTTATGCACTTATCTGAAAAAAAAGAAAAAACTCGCGTCTTTTGTGCACTCCGCGCACTATTCATTCAGTTACACGGCACTGCACTACACAGCACTACACTTGCACAAACACATCACAGTGTATATAAGTTCACAGATCGAATTCCTCGGGGAGCCGCCTCTTCCTCGCCCTCCTGGAGTTCCGCCACCGGTGAACCGATGGTGGTCTGCCGACGAGCGGGTTCTGGTGGCCCTGGATACGCGATCGGTGACTTCTGATGAGTGCTCGTGCATGTCGTTTTACCGTCTCGATGTCGCAGCGGCGGTGCAGCTCGAAGATCGGTGTGTCCCGCGGCAGCCCGGTGATCAGTCGAAGTGTCTTATTCTGAAATACCTGCATGGCATTCCAGTTTTGGGAGCACGTCTCCGACCACACAGGGAGCGCATATGTGAGTATGGGCCGTATACAGGCCTTATACAGCGTCATTTTCGTCTTTAGTGGTATCGCTCGGCTTCTCAGCAGCGCGCACAGGCCGAACCGCGCGCCTCGCGCCCGGTTGATTCGGTCGGTGACTGCCGATGTGTATGTCAGCCTCGAGTCTAGGCATAGCCCGAGGTATCGAATCTTGGTCGTCGCGGCGATCGACTTGCCGCCGACGCGGATGTTATATCGTTCGTATCGGCCATCTCTCAGTATGATGGCCTCGGTCTTTGTCGTGTTCACCTTGATGTTATTGGTGTTCAGGTAGTTAATGTATATGTCGAGTGCATTTTGAATGCGGGTAATGCCAGACGTGATTTGTGAGTGGTAGGCGGACGTGTATAGAGCGGTGTCATCGGCGTAGAACGCCGAACTGACGCCGGGCGGTAACTCCGGTATGTCATGCATGTATAGGATGTACAGGAGCGGCCCCAGGACGCTGCCCTGGGGGACACCTGCAGGTACGGGATGCGAAGAGGATTTCGAGTTCACGAGGTCGACGAAAAATGTGCGACCGGTCAGGTAGTTTTGGATTATTTTTGTTAGATACACAGGCGTATCTAACATGGTCAGTTTGCGGATTAGGTTGTCGTGCCACACCGAATCGAAGGCTTTTTCGATATCGAGAGTGACAAGGATGGTTGCGCGTTTCTTTTTCATTTCTGAAATCGCGTCTCCAGTTATCCTGTCTAGCTGGAGAGTGGTGGACAGCTGTGCTCGGAAACCGAACTGTTGGTCTGGGATGACGTTAGATGCGCGAATGTGCGCGAGGAGCCGTTTATACACGACTCTCTCGAAAATTTTGCTGATTGCCGGAAGTAGGCTAATCGGCCGGTGGTTTTTGGGTAAGTTGCTCGGTTTGCCGGGTTTGGGCAGGGCGATGACTTTAGCCTGCTTCCAAACGCCGGGGAAGTGGTTTAGCCGAAGTGCGGCGTTTATGATATTTTTCAGCTGGACAAGTGCGATGCGAGGTAGATATTTCAGGTGAAGGTGGCAAATGCCGTCAGCTCCGGGTGCTTTTCGGTTTTTTAATTTCCGAATAATACGGTACAGTTCCGAACAGTTTGTCGGAATCGTGTCTGCAGATGGGGGGGGGGGGGTGGCTCGAAGTGCGTGAGCCGCGTTTTGCGCGTTTCTAGTGGTGTCTGGGTCGGACAGGTTTGAGCTGACGGTGTGCGCTGCCGCGAAAGCGTCGGCGAGCGCATCGGCGCGCTCTTGCGTAGAAGTTGCAAGGCCGCGGTCTGTGATTAGCGCTGTGGGAGGATCGCGGGCCGATTTTAGTTGCCGAAGTAAGCCCCAGGCAGAGTTCTGAGGGTCTGCTTTTATTGTGCGGGCCACACGGTCCTGCCACAGTGCGCTGCGATATTCGGCAAGCTTGGTCTCGAGTTCTGTGTTTAGGGTGTTTTTCAGACGTTTTAAGTCTGAGGTCCCCGGTGCGCTGCCAGGCCCTCCTGGCCTGGTTCCTCCGTCGGCGCAAGATCTGCAGGTCACGAGGCGGTGTCTGAGCCACGACGGCCCAGGCCTTCCTCGTGGGAATATGGAGCTTAGCCGCTGTCGCTATCGCTCCCTCCAGCTCGACTACGCTGGATTCTAAGTCGGCGATTGACGCCGGCTCAACGACTTGAACGTTGTTCGTGATATGCTCTTTGTACCGCTTCCAGTCTGCCCGCTGGAAGTCAGGTACGGTGGGCGGCTTTTGCCGGTGGTACGCAGCATTGTTGAGTGTGGCGAGCACCGGTACGTGGTCCGACTCTGGACCATCGACCGTGCGGACTGTTATGCGCGAGGCATTGACGTTGTTCACGAGGAACAGGTCAATGGTTGACGGGACGCCGCTGGCGTTGCCCGGAAAGCGTGTGGGTGTTGGCGGAAATTTCAGCGAAATTTGCCTGTCGGTATCGTCAAAAAAGCGGTGTAGGATGACACCGTTAGAGTTATTTCGACTGCAGTTCCAGTCGACGTGGGCGGCGTTGAAGTCACCCACGATAAGGGATGGCAGGTTTGTGTCGACGAGCATGTCGAGTAGAGCAGGGTCCAGCCGGCGTATATACACGCCAGTAATCTTCAGTCTGACTCGCCCGTCCAGGTGGACCGAGACGTTCTCGGTGCCGACGTCCTGGTCGGGGAGTCGCGCATGGAGGATATCTTTTTTGACGAAGATCGCGACGCCGCCTCCGGTGGAGGAACGGTCGTGGCGGTGGATTTGGTAGTTGGGCATTGTGAATTTGCGACTCGGCTGTAGACGGGTGTCGACGATGACAGCCACGTCTACGTCGTGCCGCAAGAAAAGGTCTGCAAGTTCTGGCTTCTTGCGAAGAAGCCCTCCTTGGATATTGAAATTTACTATAGTGAGTTTAGGATGCATTTAAGGATAAAACGCCCTGAACTCTTTCAGTGCATTGACGTGGTCAAGAGGATCACGGCTGGCACTTACCTTGGCATTCAACTGCTTCAGTCCAGTCAGCAACTTTTTGAGGTCGACGTGCGAAGTAAGTACGTCGAGCTCGGCCATCACCGCGTTCAAGTCGCTGAACGCGGGGTCGTCTAGTCCTGCAGTTGTCGGCGCGGGTACGGCTGCCGCTGGCCCGCGTCGGAGATGCGCTGGCGCGCGAAGGTCTGGGTACGGCGGCCTGGTCGACGCCGCCATTTGCAGCTCGTACTGCGACACCGGGCCGGTGCCGTAGTGCTGCTGCTGTTGATAATATTGCTGTCCGTGCGCGGCCCAGTGGTTGACCGCGGGCTGGGGCGCTGGTACGTATGTCGTCTTGTTGGGCACGGCGCGTTGCCGGCCGCCGCGTGCTTTCTTTACATACTCTGCGTATACCGGGCACTGCCGGTGATTCGCCGTATGCTGGCCATTGCAGTTTATGCACTTGGCCACTGTCGTCTTCGGGTTGGGGCACTGCCTCGAGGGATGTTCACCGGCGCACTTTACACATTTACTGCGCACGTGGCAGTTAGAGGTGGCGTGTCCGAACGCTTGACAACGGAAGCACTGGGTTATGCCCGTTGTCTGATACTTCTTCCAATAAATCACGCAGTCGAATAATTTACGGACCTGCTTGATTGTGTTGATATGCGTGCCGTGTGCAAAGTCTACTTTGTACATCGGCAGCCTACCGACGATTTTCGACGTCATTATTGAGCATTTTTTAACTATAAGTCCTTTGGCCACTAACGCGGCCGCAACCTCGGTAGGTTGGAAGTCCGGCAGGCCGCGCAGCACCATGGCGACGGGCCTGTCCTCGGGCAAGGTGTACGTGTAAAATTGCACCTCGTCGTTGACCGAAAGTTCCTTTTTTAGCGAGGTGAAATCCTCCACATCGTCGCACTGTATCAACACTGTTTTGTCTTTGTATTTATAATCGATTTTGTTTTTCACAATTTGTTTTACTTGTGCGCTGAAGGCGTCGTGATTCGCGGGTTTTTTCAGCAGCACTATCGGTGGTGGCGCGCGTTTCTTGCGCGGTGCTGCCGGTTTTACGCTAGTCATCGTCGGGTTCGGCGCTGGCTGTGGCACCACCACAGCCGGCGGGTGAGTGGCGTCACTCACCGGAGGCTCGTCGGTTACCGGGTCATCTACGATGAGCCCGGCGAAACGGTTCTTCGTGAAGAACGCGGATGTCACTGTCTGGTTCGATGGCACTTGCGTGTCCATCGGTGTCGGTGGCGCGGCCGTGGCGCGGCCGTGGCGGCGGTCACCGGGTCTGCAGTTGGGGCTGTATTTATTTTGGTTTTGTCTGTACTTACAGTTGTTTTTCTCTCAATTTTTCTCTGTTTCACCCTGCGGAATCCGTCCTCGTCCGTGACGGAGGCAGGGGGAGTCATCTTCGGTCTGCTAGTCGTAGGGGTCGCTGTCGTAGTCGAAGTCGATGCCATTGTCGTTTCTGCGGGTTTTACGATACTATATACCTTCCGGTCATCCTTCATTCGTACTTTGAACCTCTGCTTCACAAGCACGACATCATTTACTTTGCCCGGAGGCACACTTTCACGTTTTGCGGGCGGCACGGTGAGGCCGTGTCCGCTCACGCCGCACAAAAACGGAATGATACCTAAATAATATCCATATATATAATGTCAGTACCTCAAGAAATGCGTCTCCGCCGCCGTATTGAAAGGTGGGGGAAGTCGCATGGCCGGTGCCGGTCTTCGGCCAATGGCACCATTGGCCTTCGCGATTGTAAATCGAACAACTAACGCCATCACAGCGCGTCAGTATTACTTAAAAATTGTGCTCAAGGTTGCCTATGTTACTTTGACCGTCCTGTATGATAGTATCCGATTAGTCCTAACAAGCTTTTGATTTCTTTTGATGTTTTTGGGACTGGAAATTTTTTTATGGCTTGAATTTTGTCCGGGTTAGATTTTACTCCTTCAGGCGTTATAACGTGTCCTAAATAACTTGTTTCTTTTCGTAGAAATTCAGATTTATCTAATTGAATTTTAAAATTTGATTTTCGTAATCTCGAAAAAAAAACTGATTTTAGGCGATCAATGTGTTCTTGTAGTGATATACTGAAGATGACAGTGTCATCTAAATGTACAAGACAGGTTTCATTTTGAAGGCCTCTTAAAACATTATCCATAACTCTTTGAAAGGTTGATGGAGCATTTTTTAAACCAAAGGGCATTCGTCTGTATTCATAATGTCCATTTTCTGTCGAGGAACCTGTTTTTTTTAATATCGTGTGGGTCCATTTCTATCTGGCGAAATCCGTTAGCGATATCTAGGGTTGTGAAATATTGTCTTTTGCCTAATTTATCCAGAATTTCAGTTATATTAGGAAGGGGATATTTATCATCAATAGTTTTGTCATTTAATTTCCGATAATCGATCACTATTCTCCATTTTCGATTACCTGATGCATCTAGTTTCTTGGGTACAATCCAAATAGGGCTTGACCAAGGGGATGTTGATGGCTGGATAATTTTTGGTCTAACATTTTTTTTTTACTTCAGTTTTATGTATTTCTGGATATGGATAAGATTTAGTAAAAACTGAGGATTCATCATTGAAGTTAATTTTGTGTCGTGTATTTCATTCGTAAACGTTAAGGGATCGTTATCCTTATAGAAAATGTCTTTATATTCGGTACATAGTTTAATTATGACATTCTTTTCCTCTGAATTACAGTAATCTAAACGTAGTTGATTTAATTTAGATACGTTATTGTTTTTATAAAAAGGGTTTTCATTAATAAAATTCACTTCGTTATTTTTTATAATTTCAATATTGAGTGGGGAATTTACTTTAATTCTTGCAATTTTCTCAGATGTATTTGTAATTGTAGTTGTTGCGAAATAATTTTAATGTTCACTAAGGCTTTCAACTAGATCTATAATTTTTATATGGTTTAAAATTCCGATTCCATTTTTTTAATTCACTGGTAGCTTTACTATTTGTTCTGTTCTAGGTCGTATAGTTATAATATAATTTTGTTTTTTTTTAGTTAATCTTTAAATCGTGTGAATTCTTCACTTTCATAGATTATAGGAATTTTTGTTTGTCGTGATTCGAGTAATTTATCATCTAAATTAACATTGAATTTTAGTTGTCTAAGTAAATTGTTTCCTATTAGACCATCATAATTTTTACTAAATTTACAAAGCTAAAATTTGGGTAAAGTGTTGACTGTAAAAAATTTCAAAACCGGAATTGTTATTTTTCGCGCCTTTTTAATGGTTCGACTATCGAATCACTAGTTGACGCGATGAAAAATAAAATAATACTCCATTTCACTTTAAAACAAATCTTTATTAACTAATTATGTAGTAACAAAACCGAAACTATTGTACAATCTTCGTTACCGCCCGCGCACTGATGTTGATGTGTTGTTGTTCTTGTAATTGACTGAGCTGACTGCCATGCCGTCTCGATTTTTTTTTTTGCACGACTTTGAGGTGGTGTGAGTCAGCGTATGATTTAGCATCGGCTTATTTGTAGCCGTTCCTAGGGGCCCCGATAACAGCCAGAGTCTGCATATTTTCTTTCGAGTCTATCTCGAAACCATCATTTCGACAATGTGTCGTCGCGCTGTCGTGCTCAAATCCGGGAAAAGTTTCAAAAAACCCGAATATCTTCCAGGAAGGTGACATCCTTACCTCCCCCTACCCCCTCTCACCGTGGGGCCTGACTAGTAGGACTAGTGTCTTGGTTGAAGTTTCTGGTGACGGACTTGTACCCTTACGGGACTGCATTCCGGCGACGTGAGTTGTCTGGCTTTTCTATAGGCTTTGCCGTGAAGTAATATGGCTGCACAAATACATTGCAGCGTCTGTTCCTCCCTATCCACCTGTTTAGGGGGATGACCTTTGCTCTCGGGAGTTGCTTGAGCAATGGATTTCCGCGCAACTGTCTGGTATAAAATTTCCAGCTGATGTCTTCGATGTATTTGGCAACCATTGACATGTTCGCCTGCTCGTGTAGTGCTGACGTTGAGTATCTGAACGGCTTGTCCAGTGCCATCTTTAGTATTTTATTCTGCACCTTTTGGAGACGGGAGATGTTTGTGCGTGAGGTATTCCGCCAGATGGGAGCAGCGTATGTGAAGATCGGTCTGATCGCCAGCTTGTAGATCATGACTTTATTGTCACGACTCAGACCGCTCCTCCTAGCCATGAGTGGATATAGTTGTGCTAGGGCACCATACGCTTGCTTGCGTACGCATACGATATGTTGATTGTATAGTAGTCTCCTGTCCATGCGTACGCCCAGATATCGGACGGAATCCTTCAAGGCCACCTCGGTGTCGTCTATGGTCAGGCACCGAGGGTTATTTGTTCTTGTCCTAGAAAAGACTATTCTCTCTGTCTTGGCTGCATTAATTTTTTTTTCCATTTGGAGAAGTGCGCAGACACTTCATCCAAGGCTTTCTGCAGCCTGTTGACAGAGTCATCTAGGGACCTGGTGTTTGCAAAGATGGCGGTGTTGTCAGCCAGATGGATTCCCCTGACTGTGGGGATGTCGTTGACGTAATAACTGAAGAGTAGTGGCCCGAGCAGTGATCCTTGAGGGACCCCTGCTGCGACATTCTTGTGCGTGGAGAGTTGTCCGTTCACTTCGACACGGAATGACCTGCCTCGCAGGTAGTTGTCAACAAATCGTATGATGTAGAGAGGTACTCCACACCGTACCAGCTTGTAGACCAGGCCGTCATGCCACACCGTGTCGAAGGCTTTCTCGATGTCGAGGAGTACCATTGCTGTGCAGCGCTTACTGCCAGATCTCTCGGTGGCATTATGCACAATTCTAGCCAGTTGGTGGATTGTGGAATGTCCACTTCGGAAGCCAAATTGCTCAGGCCGGATGTTGCTGGCCTGCAGGACGTGTTGTTGTAACCTGTTGAGAACGACTTTCTCAAGCAATTTACTGATGGTGGACAGAAGGCTAGTCGGGCGGTAACTCTTTGCTTCATCGCTCTTTTTGCCCGGTTTCCGAACGGCTAGAATTTTTGCAGACTTCCAGTTGCTGGGGAAGTGACTGAGGCGCATCGCTCCGTTAAAGATGTTGGTCAAGGCCACCAGGGCCTTGCGCGGCAAGTATCTCAGCCCGCAGTTCTGTATGTCATCGTTACCGGGTGCTTTGAGTGGCTTTGCAGCACGGATGGCTGCATCTATCGCCTTCGGCGACGTCCAGTTGATATCCTCGGGGTTGACGACCGTGAGGTCGCGCCACCTTTGGACATCTCTGTTGACTGCGTGATTATGCAGCGGGTCGCCGAAGTGTTCTGTTAGGCGATGCGCTTCCTCGAACTGCTGCGCCAGCATTTCAGCCTTATCGACATCGCTGTAGGCGTACTCCTCGTCCTCATTTTTGATGGGAGGAAGGAACTTCTTCTTCCCACGAATCGTCCTGACAACTTTCCACTTGTCTACCCCCTTGTTGGGTAGTTGGGTGAGTCTATTTCTCCAGTTTAGTAGTCTATTTCCAGTAGAGGCGGTTTCGTATGATTCTGTATACATCGCTCCGAGTCCTCTGCCAGAGTCTTTGCGCAACGTTCTTCAGTGCGATTTTATTCCTGACGTCTTCGTCGACAGGTATTTTATGTATTTGGTGGCGCTTGGTTGGTATGTGCGCCTCCATGGTGGCGCAAACCTGCGCCATGAACTCGTCGACTTGAGCCTCGAGATCATCGGTGGTGTCTATGTGATGATCCGCCCTTATCGATTCGTTTAGCTGCGACTTGAACGCCGTCCAGTCAGCTCCCGAGTAGTCTCGGTATGTTCTATCCCTCCTCGCTGTTGACATTGCGAGTCGGGCGACCACGGGATTGTGATCTGACCTGAGTTCTGATAGGGCCTCGATGTTGTCCAGCCCGGCGTTCTTGCAGACAAAGACGTCTAGCACAGATGGTCTGCTATTCCCATGGTAGTATGTGGGCTCGACAGGAGCATATATCTTGTACTCACGTCGCTCGGTGTAGTCGAGTAGGGTATTTCCTGCAGCATTGTTAGAGAAACAATTCCAGAGCCGGTCTGGCATTAAAATCACCACCCAGTATTACCTTGTTGCCTAGCCCTAATATATGATCTAGGTCAACAATGTCCAGCCTGTTCCTGGGGCTTTTGTAGGCGGCCCCGACGACTAGTTTGACCGGGGTCTCGATCACCACCACTGCTGCTTGGAGCGATGTCAGGTTGTGGAGCTGCACGTGGTGGTGAGGTATGTCGTTCTTGATGTATACCGAGACCCCTCCTCCACAGTGATCAGGTTTTGGGCAGTGATATCCTCTGTATCCTGGAATCTGTTTGTATTGGTTTCTCTTGAGGGACGTTTCTGTAATCAGAGCGACGTCCGTGTTTCGCTGCTGCAGGAATATCGTCAGTTCGTTCAACTTCGCGGTCAAGCTATTTGTTCGGGCCAGCTTGCTCCTTCAGTTCCAGTTTTCATTTCTTATTCGCTGTACCTCCTTTCTGATCCGCTCGGAGAGACAATTCCGGGTCAGCCGGTACTCGTCTCTCCGAGTACGCTGCCATAGTCTGCGCGCCATGTTGCGCGTCGCAATCATGTCTCTGACGTCCTCATCTAGAGTCACCTTGTACGGGTGATGCCACTTGCGCAGTACGTTGGCGTCCATTGCTTCGCGGAGGCGCGCAGTGAGCTCATCTGCCCGGGTCTCCAGTTCATCGACGGAGTCGATGCAATGGTCAGCCCGGACCGAGCCGTTCAGCTGAATCTTGAACGCCGGCCAGTCAGCTCCCGCATAGTCGCGATACATACGCTCGCGCCTTGCAGATGAGATCGTGAGGCTCGCGACTACCGGATTGTGGTCTGAGCTGAGCTCTGGCAGTGCCGCGATGTTATCGACACCGACATTCTTGCTGACGAGGATGTCCAGAACGGACGGGTGGCAGTTTCGCCTGTAGAACGTAGGCTCTGCAGGGGCGTAGACGACATAATCACGTCGTTCCACGTAGTCATGGAGGGCCCGACCTGCAGCATCACACTGGTGGCAGTTCCAGAGTCTGTGTTTAGCATTGAAGTCACCGCCGACGATGACTCTATTGCCCAGACCGAGGATCCGGTCCAGATCGACGACATCGAGCCTGTCCTTGGGACTGCGATAAGCCACAGCCACGAAAAGCTTCGCGGGAGTCTCGATCATCACTGAGACGACTTGCAGTGACGTTAGATTGTCGATGTAGACCTCATGCTGAGTGAGGTCAGCACTGACGTAGATCGAGACACCGCCTCCGCGGTCATCGGGCTTCGGGCGGTGATACGATCTGTACCCTGCAATGCCCTTGTACCTATTATCCTTAAAGGACGTTTCAGTAACAAGGGCGATGTCCATCTGGTGCTGCTGCAGGAAGGATCCCAACTCGTTGATCTTCGTATTCAATGAGGATGCGTTCCACAACGCAACACGCAATTGGCCTCGAGATAGATTGTGTCTATTCATCGAGGCGCTGAAGGAAACGGCGGACGATCTGGAACTTCTCGCTCTTTAACGTGGCTGCGGCCAGGTCGTCACGCAGCTGGAGAGCGATTTCAACAAGATTGTCGAAGTCACAGAGATCGTCGATCTCGTCGAAGATGGCCTTCAGTGTGTGTGCCTTCTCCTCGGACGACCTCACAGTCGGGTGCGCCGTAGCGCCGCCAGCGTTGACGTCAGGGACGTCGGATTTCCCAGCCCGAGGTCAGGGAGCTCTGGTGCTCCATGCATTGGTAGATGGCGCCGGGGCATCCACGTACCTGTTTCGCATCGACGGAAAGTATCCGCCGGTGAACTGCGCGGAGGGCTGCTGCCTCTTCAGGTTCTTTTCGCGCTGAGCGATTCTGCGCTCCTGCTCACGCACGTGAGCAGGGCAGCCACGAAAGTTGGCCGGATGAGGCCCTCCGCAGTTTGGCACTTGGCCGGCTGATCCTTGTTGAGAAGGCACTGCTTCGCGTCATGCTCTTCACCTCAGATCACGCAGCGCATGGCAATATTGCAGTTGCGAGCGGCGTGCCCGAAATGCTGGCAGTGGAAGCACTGCGTGATCGCATTTTTCGGCTTGTAGGCCTCCCAATGGGCACGCGTTGAGAACAGATACGGAACCTGGAGCGCATCGGCGAGTTTGGTGCCGGATACAAAACCTACAATGTAGATAGGTCCAACGACCTTGCGGCCATTTGGATGGACCGAACCCTTGTCACCGGCAGCTTAAAGTACTTAATCTCGTCAAGCAGCTCCTCATTTGAGATGCCCAGCGGTAAGCCTTTTAAAATAAGATTGGTTTCCTTCTCAGAGGACGGAGTAAATGTGTGATACTCCGTATTTCCTTTTTTGAATAATCTCAGCACCTCGTGATAAATCGGCATCGAGTCCGAATTTATCATGAGGCCACTTTTCACATACTTAATATGTACAGTACCATCGTGGCCGGCCTTTTTTATGTAGTCCTCGAGGTTCACGACGAACCTCGGATAGGACTCCACGATGTGGTGGAGGACGATCGGAGGGATTCTCTCCTTATTCTGTTGCTCTGCCGCAGCGATGACAGCCTCCATGCTGTCTCAACGACGCGGTGGGTTTTATATATGCCTCAGGGTGGAGAAGCATAGGGGGAGAAAATGCACACGGCACTCTTAACGGTCGAACAACACAGGTGTGCTGACCGGTCGGAATTCTCGGAAATGTACCGACGCAGCCTGCACCTGCACTGTTCAAGGCTACGTACCGCAAGAGATGTATGGTCACGTTGTGCAGTGAAGTAGAGTGACCGGCGGGGGGTGAAGGAGCCATTCGGGTTTCTCAAAAATCCCGAACAGTTATTATTTCATTGTGGAATGTAATATGAGCAGTTTCTATAGTGAAATCTTCTTTTGAAATTTTTGTAAAATTTGTATGCTAATTCAGGATTAATCACCAGTGCACCCGATTAAATACCCGAGAGGAAGTGTTCCGTTTGAAACAAGTGCTGTGCCTTGTCGATTTCGACCGACACGATTTTCGACGCGAACCCAACTATGTAGACGGGACCGATTTCCCTTCCACCGTAAGCGATAGCTCTTATTCTCGTGACTATAATTTCCTCCAGAATCTCATTATGGCCGAGACCTGGAGGAAGTCCATTAAGGACTACGTTACTGTCCTCGAGGTGCGATGGCATAAAAATGTGGTGTTCCGATTTTCCTTCTTTCAGTGTAGGTAGAATACGACTCGTCGTATACTTTGCAGTTATCTGACGTGACGGTCAGACCTCCCTCTGTGGATTCGATCGGGAAGGAACCTCGGATATCGGCCTTTGCCCGCATATCGGTTACGAACAGGACACAGTGCCTGTCGAACACAGGATGCAAGGTACTCGGTGGGATTCTCTCCTTAGGATTAGCTGTTGTGGCATCTAGGATAGGCTCAGCGTTTACCAGAGGGGTAAACTTATCGCTGACCACTGTTGCTGGCGATTCTGTCATCTTCTCGGCATGACGAGACTGTCGAGATTGTCGTTACGATGTGTTCTTTACGTGGCTGCAACCGTTTAACGGTATCGTTCTCGGCCTCCTCATCCATTCATCGTAATCGATGAGGGGGAGGGGGGACACTGGCACAAATTGGATCCGTGATCATTAACTGCAAGATTTCTCGCTATTGCTGTGAATAATTACACTCGCACGTTCACTTATTCACTCGCTTTCTTTTACTCGTCGCACTGGACCTTCTACTCCTTTTACATGGTTTGATCACGTCAAATCTTCAATATCCTCCACCCTCTCGATAGTGGAGATTGAGAGGTGCGGTCAGTACCGCACTAACTCTACAGCTGCAAGAAACAAGCTGAAAGAAATTATCGATAAAATGGTTATAAATGTTATGGGCCGATCAGTGCGGGTGCAAGATCTTCGGGTATAATTTCTGTAACGTTGAAACTGACAAGGCGTATCTCGTTTTTCCTTACAGCCAGATCTCTGTATGTTCACAATTGAATACTTTTTTGTTTAGCCTCTGACATGCTTCACTGACTTCCCTAAAGCAATTTTTAGTCCCCCCCCCCCGCGGTGAGCCGCTCACGTTTGTGATCGTGGAAATTAGGGAGGATCTATATCATCGGAAGAAGCGGGTTTTTTTTTATCATTACCGTGACGTTAACTCCACAATAAACACGTTACTGCGTCCCGGAGAATAACGGTTACGAGTTTCACACTCAGCCCTCTGAAGAAGAGAGGTATGAGAACGTATCGTTGACGGTTCCTTGAGCGAAACGGACGTTACTGATTTTACGAACTCCGTTTATGATTTGGCTTTCGATGAAAGCCATGTCTTTCATCATAATTTCCGAAAAAAAGATCTCGAAACACGACCACGATGATCATAATATGCACTGCACCCACACCGGTTCCCGGTCTCACGAGCTCCGAAAAGGACTGCCAGGACAAAATCACTACCGGCACCCATCACAATCATCCCGGGCGGAAGCGATCGGATCGTAGACTCCGATATTCACGAGAGAATTGAAGATACTTTACTCCCATGCGAATATTAAAAAAAAAACGATCTACACGGTTATAATCCTGAAAACAAAGTTCCTCCGGGCCTGTCGGAACGCATTCGATGAGCTGAATCCAAAGAAGAACGTATCGCAGCACCATTTCTGTAAGTAATGCCGAACCCGTACGGGATATTGAATTTCAATATTCGAGGCGGGCTATCGGGAAATAAACTCGACTCTATTCGATTATTATCTCGTTACAGTGCCGACGTGACTATCGTCGCCGAAACCAAATCGCTCGCACGTTATCGCTTCACGATACTCGGATATTTATTTCGTCTACGGACGTCGGCGCGGGGATCGGTCAGAAAAACCCGTAAGACACGCGAGGCTACTCGACGAGGATGTCGACTGCGAGCGGCGTATCGTGATGCGGCCGAACGGACGCTTCGAGGAACAGGACGATCTCTGCATGTGCCGAAAAAATAAACGCCAAACACTTCACCGTTCTAACACGCATCGCTCTCCGTGCGCTACATCGTCGACAACTCTAATATCGATAATAACATTCTTAGCATAAAAACACTAGGAAGAGACGTAGATTTCATACTTCAAAAACCCAAACAGGAAAAGGTACCAAATACTCTCGATCAGGAAATAACGCTACCCGGGGAGAACAGGCAGAGGTTGCGGCTTCAAGTACCACCGATCCCTCCTTAACGCTATCGAAAACATCGGGACGGCACGGGATGAAATCGAGCAGACGATGACGAACACCGCGCCGAAGAAACAGTAGTCGGAAACAGTCCGTAAGTTCAAGCGTTTCGCGGAAGGACTGCGGACGGTGGCCGATACGAATGTCGATTCGACAAAAGAATTACGAATGGCGACGGAGATGTTTGCGCGACCGGCAGAGAGGTCGGAACCGGAAGTCGATGACGTTGGCGTTAACGAGCTATTTTCGAGTCACGATCAAGAGGAGTTCACCGACGATGACGTCGTTCGGTCGGAGGCACTCCGAAATCACGAAGACAATACCGACCCGATTGAACCGCCGACTCCGGACGTAAACGGATTTACAACGAAGGGACTAGCCAACGTTTTTTACCCGATAGACACGTTAGCAGAAGCAGAAACGATCCGAACACCGAGCGGTTCGAGAACGTCGGCGGCCGTATCCATTCCGATATGTCTAGCGACGAGGCCGTCTACGGTGGCGAGAAGCGTGTGACCACACGATCTACCCGAGACATGTCCGTGAGATGCCGTTCACGACAACGTCGAGGTAACGACTCGGACGTCCCCGACCGCCCCCTCGGCCTTTAACATCGAGAGGGACAGAAGTTGCTGCAGAACAGCGTTCCTCTCCACGACCAGCTCCGGCCCTCCTCCCACAGAGCCGACGTAGCCGCCACAAGATATTTTTTCTATTTGAAAAGTGAGTATTTCAGTTTGTTTTTTATATTCTTTTGTATATTTTTCATACTTTTATAGTTTGTGTCGAAGTAAATGCCGCTACATGATATTTCATTCATAAAATAATAATATGTAAATGATACACGCACATATAATAACAATAAATTACAGTTTCTTATGAAGCTACACTTGAGTAATTTACAAATTCGACTAACGCCGCAGTCTGCAGAACACATTATTTTCATAACTCGAAACGCCACTGTGCATATATATATATATATATATATATATATATATATATATATATATATATATATATATATATATATATGTATGCACTTCTCGAAAGGCCCCCGTACTTTAAATTGGATTCAGAATTCAGTGAGAGTTTCGAGTAAACTAGATTTGTAATTATATTGTTTCTTTGCAGATACAGTTCGTAAAAAAGCATTTGACTCACTGAATTATAACTTGGGAAAAAAGTGTTAAACTATGGAGTAATTGGAAAATTCTTCGAGTTGTCAAAGATTTATACAGTAAGGTAAAAGTATCAAAACAAGTAGCAAAAACTCGGAATACATTAAAATTACGAAAGGCGTGCAACAGGGCGAAATACCGAGTCCGCTATTCTTTGCACTGTCCATAAATGACTTAGAGCGACACCTAAAACAAGACCGAAGAACACGATCTTTTGGGGGACGTTTTTCCATCAGGTATGATGGAAAAGGTTTTCAAACATCGTCTTCGATCTCTTGAGGATTTGAAGGAAAGGAGCAGACAGGAAGTCGACGGCCATACCACCTGTGATGAGCCGGAGAGTGTTGGAGAAATTCCGTGATCGACTTCAGCAATGTATTGCCGACGACGGTCGCCATTTGTCTGATTTGATATTTAAAATCCGTTAAAACAAAACTATTTTGTATGTACTTTTCAGAAATAAATACGATTTTTTTCTAAATAGTTTCGTTCATTTTTTGTACCGTTTCAAAATGTGAGAGATCTTTATGCCCCGCGCTGTATAACCCCAGATACAGAGACACGGGCACTGAACCTTTTTAAAATAACATCAAGAGGCGTTGAGTATGTACCTGGGATCCCACTTCAATATATACAAACTGTAAGTCAGGCGAAGTAGAAGATTTTCAACACTTGTCTGCTCCGTGTGTAAGTCTTTTCGAACGGATCTAATTTTAAAATGCCCGGATGAAAAGTGCAGCACGACAATTTTCATATGTACGTCCTTCTAACATTTGCTGACAGAAATCGATGACATTTACTACTTTGTCATTTCAATGTTAAAAACTAGAAACATAAATACGAATGTACAACATCTTATTCTACTTGTTCGCATTTCTATTGTTTTATATCACTCCTGTTATTATTTACCTGCTAGTTAACCCCTTGAGCGTTTATGTCGAGCTTGTTCGTCATGAAAAAGATGCAATGTTTTTGTTCAATCTTGAATATATTCGTCAAAAATTCGCTTTTGCTATTTATTGTAAAGTATAGGTAAAAAATATATGTATTTCTAATTTTAACACATTTTAAAATATTTCTAAGCAGTTTTCTCTGTTTCGCGAATCTCGCGTCTGCTATCTAGAGAAGGTATCATGGGGTGTAAGAGAACGACTTATGAAGATAATATTTGTCCTCCCAGATGAGTTTTACTGATAGTGGTGAAAATATATCTTTACATCGAAGAAAACGGAAAAGAGCGATAACGCCTAGAACGTCTTCTGATGAAAGCAGTGATGAGGATGAAGACAGTAATGAACCCGATAAAGAAAATAACAATTCAAATGTACAATGAAACATTAGAGGCGGAGAGCGAGCACCGTTAAAATTTACAGCTAATCCTGGCCAAAATTTCCGTATTCCCCATTCGTCAGAAACCAAATGTGTGTTCTATGCGGAAACATTTCTTAGATTATGACTTACTTAACATAATAGTGGAGCAAACTAATTTATATAGCAATATTCGTAAAGTCGCCAGAATTCAAAACAACATTCAAGATTAAAAAAATGGATGCCGACAAACAGTAATGAAATACGATTTGTGAACTACTCGGTAATAAAATTAAAAAAAAATATCATTTTGTTATAATTTAACTCGATCTTACAGCGAGTGCATTCACTGTGCTTTCGTCGAGTATACTCGACATCGCCTAGAAATAATTAAGCACACCAGCGCACATTCTCGAAATAAAACAAAACGCCTAAGGGGTTGAACGATTAGCAACGGCAATTTCGGTCAGTACATATGGCAGCCATCGTCCTTCTCCCCGGATCTTTCCCATCGCTTGTAAACGTCGCGAAATGGTCGATTTATCGACTTCGAGCAAATTCTTTGAGTGTTCGAGCAGGGTTTTCTTCCAATAGAGCTTGCACTTGTTCATCTTCGAACTGTTTCATCGACCTGGCCGTCGTTTGTCGTGAACGACACAATCACCGCTTTTGAATCGTCGAAACCAATCTCTACGTACCGTTTCCGATGGAACAGATCGACCATAAGTTTTCGCAAGCAATCGATGAGCTTCAGCTGTCACTTTTTTTCAAATCAAAGTAGTGTAGAAGTACACAACGGGAAAACAACTCATCGCGTTCCATTTTAATTCAGTTATAGAAAAGCACTCGTGTAAACAAACAATGGCGTCCGATGACTGAATTTTAGTGGGAAATGTTCGCACTTGAAAATGACATAACGCACATCTTTCACTGCCCACCGGAAACGAACCTAGGAGCCATCTACACGTGAACAGCGGCTTTCACTGCAACCTCCTATTATTATTACCTCTCATTTGTGTGGTCCCGTTAAGCTTTTTTTCTTTAGTTATGAAATGGATTGGACTAGTGTTAATGTTTAGAATGACTTACAGATGAATTCAGTAAGTATTTTTTATAAATATCAACATTAAACAAATATTAGTAATTATATTTTTTCAGGTATTTTATCAGCCATGATTCAATTTCCTTTTTACAACATTATATATATATATATATATATATATATATATATATATATATATATATATATATATACATCAAGGAGGCTATAAAAAGGAGACCGAACTCCTGTATTCGGGCATTCTAGCCGTGGACACCGATCTGAAAAGAAGTCTCTGTGTTAGAATAAAGTGTTTTTTTAATAGTGGTGTTAAATTCAGTGTGCAAGCCTGGAGCAGGCTGATGAACTTTTCGCTCCAGCACAGTCTGTGCTCGGTGTAGTCCAGCCGGATAGTGAATTATCAGGAATAACATTTCACCCTGTGGACGGGGTAAGTTCTACTGACCCAACTAACATAAATATATATGCGCACAGGCGCAGGAAGATTACACGCCTTGAGCCTACTCAAAATAACAAACTAAAATTTCGGATCTCGTCGATGAGCGATGATGAAATAAACGCTTATTTAACAAAATCTAATTCAAGTACAGTAGCAAAAATGAATGTACCTGCCCCGAGTGCGAACCCAAGAACTGACGTCGTAGATAGCGATGACTTCACCCTTGTAAAGAGCCGCAGAACTAACTCTGGGGGCTAATCCCCGAAGCCCACAGAAAATTCAAAAACAGAATCTACGCCTATGGAGGGGATAACCTCCCAATTCTTTAGCGTGAATAAATTTAAAGGCCTCTTCACCGGTAAACCGGCTCAAATATTAGCGCAACAGGAGGCTGCGGCCTCAGCCCCATCCACCCATCCCATTACAACAAGTAAACCCCGTGGGAAGCCAAAGAAGCTCCCGCCAATAGTACTTGTTAAGAAACCTAAATATCACGACACATTTGCGGGGAAAGTAGCAGAGTGTACCGAGAAAGAAATTGATTATAAGTATACGGACCGAGGCGTCCGTATACAATGTGGAAACGTGAGTAATTATCAAAGACTGCGTACTGAGCTGTCGAAGGAGGAGGAGGTGTAATTTTATTTCTACACTCTTCTCGAAGACAAGCCAGTAGCGATGGTCCTAAGAGGACTACCTGCTATGTCGTGCGGGAAAATAGCGAATGCTATCATCGCTAAAGGGTTCGTAATTAAAAAGTGCTGCGTAATGAAGTCAGCTGAGGACAAGCTGCCTCTTTACAGAGTACACTTCGAACACGGAACTAATATTAATAATGTCAAGGTTGTAAATGAGTTATTTAGCTGCAAAGATTATTGGAAGAAGTATAAAGGCACCGGGGTAACGCAATGTTTCTGTTGCCAGAGCTTCGGGCATGTTACTTCCAATTGTCATGTCAAAAGCAAATTTGTAAAATGCGCGGGCGACCACCCGTCGATGGAACCACCACCCGTCGAGAATACATCAAATATGCCAGCAGGACCAGCCCCAAACCGAAAATAATCTACGTGCCGGCTCCCTTGCCGACCACTCCTGCTTGGCAGGGAATGAATCAAGCAAACTTGACTCCTGCCATTACCGTCCCTGCAGCCGCTTCTATGCCACCACCGCTCAGTGAGTACCCGCAGCTTCGCGACAGAGGCTACCTAGGGGTGGACTCCGGCTTCCCGTTTCGCAACAAACTGCTGCTGCCGTTTCAAGTGTTCTTGCGCCTCAGCCACCTACCTTCACTGCTCCCGCAGGGGAAGTTCGAATGGCTGATTTTGACTGCCTGATGTCAAAGATCTCGCGACTCAACGGAATAATTTACATCAAGAAGCTCTGTGCAGCACTCGACCACCTTTGCGACCGTCTAGAAAAATGCGATTCCATGATGAAGCGCCTAGACGTGATTTCAGACTTTGAGGCGTGTTTCAAATAATTTTCACCCCCTCAATGAACATATTAAACTTCAATATCCAGGGCGGACTAGTACGCAAAAAGTCCGAACTTTCTCATCTTTCGTTGAACACAAAGTCGACGTGGCTGTTATTATAGACACCCGTCTTCATCCATCCCGTAAGTGTACTCTTCCCAATTATCACGTTCATCGACATGACGAGGCTAGCACTGGAGGCGGAGTCGCTATCCTTGTCAAAAAAGACCTTCAACATGCCAGGTTACCCGATATGGGTGTCAACACTGAGAACGTCGTCATCCAACTGGACGGACGCAAAAAGATACAAATTATCGGCATATACATTCGCAGGCTATACATGAACACCCTCGAAGTACTGACTAGCCATCCGTCACCGGCTTTCATTGTAGGCGACTTCAACTCACGTCACACCATGTGGAATTGCCCCTGAATTAACGAAAACGGTCGCATGCTGCACAGTTTCATTCTAGACTCTGAAAATCGACTGATCCTAAAGCACCCTTCCTCTCCTACACATTATCCAGACAACGGAACAGACACCCCTTCTATCATAGACCTCTTCCTTGTTAAAAACCATCCGGTTGACAGATTTCTCGTACGCACCACCGACGGTGGTCCGCCATCGGATCATGTCCCAGTTTTAGCCATCATAGGTAACACCTCAGTTAAAAGAACTCTATCTCGTAAAATGCCAGACTATGGCTTTGAAGCTCATATCGCCGAGGCCGTCCAGCTCGTCGAACCAGCAACACTTGCCGAATTAGAAGCTAGCATTGGCGAACTTGAGGGTACGATTCTTGAAGCTGCCAAGCTCCATATACTTGTAAAGAGAACAATACCCTTCGCCGGTTACTTACCGTCTCCGGAAATTAAAACAATCATTAAGGAGCGTAACCGAGCCAGGAGGATCTGGCAGCTACTGCTGGAAGCCATGACTATCGCCTGCTTAAAAACAGTCTGTCGACCATCATCAGAGAGCGTGTAGCAGAACACCGAGGAGAACTCTGGAACGAACGAGTTAAAGCCGCTCTGGACCAAGCAGGCAAGAACGTACCCTGGGAACTCGTGAGGCAGCTGAAGACCGCACGCGAAACTCCTGCAGCCTTCAAACCAATAGCGGACTTGCAACATCAGCTGCAGAACGTGTCAATGCTTTAGCTGACGCTTTCGGCGAAGCGCACGAGATCTCACGCAACCTCTCCGATCCCTCCTTTTCCACTGAAGCACACAACATAGCTGTGAATCTTAGCATGCAATCGACTTTCAACGACAACATCAACCTGGTTCGTCGTTCTGAAGTGGCCCGACTAATACGATACTTAAAAAACAGAAAATCTCCGGGACATGATGAAATAAGTAATCGACTATTAAAATCACTACCGAGAAAGGCGATTACACAACTGACGCTAGTCTTCAATGCGGTACTCAAGCTGAATCACTTCCCCTCGTGCTGAAAGACTGCCAAGGTCATTGCACTTCCAACACCTGGGAAGCCAAAAAACAATCCTTTTAACTTCCGTCCCATTAGCCTGCTTGCAGCACTAAGTAAGGTATTAGAGCGTATCTTGTACAAGCGCCTGCGGACGCATACTGACTCCTTAAATGCCATCCCTCCGGAGCAGTTCGGATTTCGTAGAGGACTATCTACTGTACACCAACTAGACAGAATTACCGGTTATGCTGTATCTAAAATGAAGAATAGAAAGGCCACTGTACTCGTAACTTTGGACATTGCAAAAGCATTCGATTCAGTTTGGCACGACAATCTGATAGTCAAACTTCTTCGAATCAACACCGCTATCCACCTTATCAAGATAGTACAGTCTTACCTTACGAGCCGCCATTTCTTCGTCCAAGTCGACCAAAAAAATTCCACGCTAAGATCCATCCCTGCAGGAGTGCCCCAAGGCAGCGTCTTGGAGCCACTCCTTTTTATTACCTACCTCTACGATTTCCCACCACTTCCGGCAGGTGTCAATCTCGCTCTGTACGCTGATGATACTGCTCTTTACACCTCCGAATACCATTCCAACATCTACACGGCTGTCTCTCGCCTCCAGACAGCTTTTGGTACCGTTGCAGACTACATGGGTTCAAACCGAATCAAAATAAACCATTCATAAACAGAGGCAATCATTCTAAAAGATGGACTCTATGAAAGATGCCGATTAAACTTCAACGGAGTCAGTGTTACAACAAAGACTTCCCTCACTTACCTTGGAGTGCAGCTGGACCCCCGTCTAAACTACAGTGCTGCACTAAATCAACCCATCAACAAGGCCAACGCTGCAAGATTCTTATTACTCCACATACTGCGGAACAGTACCGTACCGCTTAACACAAGACTTACAATTTACAATGCCTGCATCAAATCCATCCTGACGTATGCAGTTCCTGTATGGTCGACGGCCAGTGGACCCAACTGGGAAAAATGTCAGATTTTCCAGAACAAGACTCTACGCCTCATCACGTGGCTCCCCAGGTCAACTCCCATCCAGGAGCTGCACGACTACTGCGACGCACCCCTACTGAAACTCCACGCTAAATCAATTACCAGTAACTACCGGCACTCGACAGCAGACCATCACAACCCTCTGGTTAGGAAGTGGGATGTTCCAGTCAGGTCTCTTAGCAAAGCTGCTAAGAGGAAGATTCTTCCAGACGAGCTCAACCTACTGAAACACAAGCAATCTAAAAAACCAAGATGTTCAGTTTAGTGTTGTGAAGTGATCTTACCTCTGTGTTATAGTGAGTGCAATTCCAAAAACAGTGACAGGACAGGCAATAATTACTTACCCTCATAAAAACTCTTGAACTGGGCGCAAGACAACTAGGCTAAGTTAGCTTTTAAGTTTAGAATAGTTAATTTTAAGCCTAGTTAAGTTAGTTGTATGTTTGGTCTAACCTGGTTTTGAAATTTTTCCAGGCGTATTCACCATTTATAAACTTTACTGTACTTCATTATTATAACCATCCAATTTTGCAGTCAAACGCGAGTCAACGCCTAGGCGGGGTACCGCGATCAAATCTGCAAATTAAACACTAGTATTAATAATGCTATGTAACAATCTGCGTAACAATAAATTATTTCTTTCTTTCTAACTTTCTTTTCTGTGTTCGGAAGTAGTGAAAAATGGTTATTCGAGCTTCAGTCGGTGACTTCTGCGCAGAACGAACTGCGCATCGAAAAACACGTGGACGAGGTTGTTATGATATATGGTTGCCATAGTACCGAGACACACCAACACACGCAATGACATTGTGCGTATCGCTCTTTGCGCAGAAGCCCCTTAATTCTACTGCTAGCGTCGCCATCCGATTTCCGAGTTTCATAAATTTACTACAATAGGCAATCGGGTGAGTTCGATCTCCCTCTTAGAGCCTCATTGATATATATATATATATATATATATATATATATATATATATATATATATATACATACACACACACACATGTATATATGTATATATATATATATATATATATATATATATATATATATATATGTACATACACACACACACATGTATATATGTATATATATATATATATATATATATATATATATATATATATATATATATATATGTATATATATGTATGTATGTTTACAAGTATTACATTTTATTTCAGAGCACTTAATTATGGCTCATTTGATAATGTCATTTGGACATAAAATGTTAAATATCAATGATGACCAAGGTAGAATGTAAAATCTGTAGGGCTTTAAAATATTTGATTATTTTACTTGTCTGTAAATTTACATATTAAATGATAATAAAAAAAAATGTGTGGTCATTCACAGAATTCGCACGTTCGAAGTGAAAGTTATTTTGTCTGATGGCGTTATGATTTTCATTTTCTAGTGGGGGGTACAATTTTACGGTGTGAGGAGCTTTTTGAATATCAGATAGATTTTAATTTCTATTGGACCATAGACTTGAAGGAATCGTGAAATTCGAACCATTTATCGAAAGAGCCATTGAATGTAATTAATTCTATTTTCGGTAAACGGACGTTATTTTGCATGTAGTTGGCTCCTAAGGTTATTATCTGTATTAAACGAATTCTCTTGCGCCAATGCTCGTAGTAGGGTTATTGTACATACATACATACATATACATATATATATATATATATATATATATATATATATATATCTATATATATACATATATATATATATATATATATATATATATATATATATATAAATAATATAATTTAATAACTAATTATTTTTTTTGAGTATTCATATTTAAATTCAAACAAGTATTGTGATGAATTGAGATTTACGTATTGGGATTATTCAGTGAATGTGAAGTCTTCACAGCTATTCGTCTATTTCATGTGGCGGGTTTACGCTTCACAGTGCGTTTCAATTATGTAAGGTTTTTGAAAATTATATAAAACTACAGCCTTGTCATCTCGTCTAAGTGAACGTACCACATTTAGTACTAATGCAGTCGTGTCGAGTTTTTCAAGTGATTTACTTGGTACACGGAATTATCGAGAGAACTATTGTTTAACTTGAACGTGCGCGATTAATATTTAATGTAAGTACGAATAAATAGCTGTTTCAATTTTGTGCATTGTCTGATCATGTTGTTTAGACACTTTTACCAGAATTAAATATTTTATTTAATCGCAGTCAAACGAAACATGTTTAAAATCAGTTAAATTACATGAAAATATGCGTGGTAGTTCACGGAATCCGAACGTTCGAAGCGACACTTCTTTCGTTTGGCGGTATCGTGATTTGAATTCACTAGTGGCGGTGCAATTTTGCGGTGTGACGAGCTTTTTGAATATCAAATGATTTGCATTGCTATGAACCATAGAGCTGAAAGAATCGTGAAATTCGGGCGATTGAATGCAATTAAGTCTGTTTTAATTATTATATTTTATTTTATTTTTCATCATGGAAACGGTTACTATGCAAAAGGCATGTATATATATATATATAAAATGTATATATATATATATATATATATATATGTATATATATGTATATATATATGTATATATATATATATATATATATATATATGTATATATATATATATATATATGTATATATATATGTATATATATATACTAGAGTGCTTCGCTCGCCTACTTCTCAATTATAATAAAGATCGGCATTTCTCGTCACTTCGTCCGCTGGACAAAGACAATGCCGACGAGAAATCTATGGTGACGAAAATGTTCGTTTTGTGAGTTCATAGGTTTGAAGCTTAATCGTTTAAGTTTCGTTCATAGGTATTTTTTATGATTAAATATATTATGTTCTTAGTCGTTAAGCAGTTTTTTCTTTTTATTTTCCCGTTAAATTTGACGGGTTGTATACTTGCGTATGCATGTGTGTATATATATATATATATATATATATATATATATATATATATATATATATATATATATATATACATATATGTATACAAGACTTAACTAATATATCATCCTGCTGTCCACCTCTCTATCTATCTTTCTATATATATATATAATGTTGAACATAATATACAAACTTCAGTCTTGTCGTCGATTTAATTTTTTTTTAACACTTTGTATGCGAACTTCACAGGCATCAGTTCGGTTCTGTACGTAGCCTTGTGCTTTGCGACGAATCATTTTAATATTTTGTTAATCTAATCGTATTACCCAAGCGTTTTAAAAAACTTATTCGGTGTTATTCATCACACTGTTTGAAAAGTAGATACGGATTATTTTACAGAAATGAAATCAAAACCAAAATATATGCCAGTACTAGAATCGTTTATTTCATAAATGTTTACATTTTAAGATACAAACAAAATAGAGAAAACTGAAACAGAGTCATCAATGACGACGCGCCATAGATGACCGTGTTTACTGTCATTCTCTGTCCGAACAAGATTGGTTATTGATTCCTCAACTAATAATTAATACACGGAAGATTATTTAACGAACGACATTATCATCATCGTAGCAGTGACAGTCGACGACACGCGCACTGCTGGTTTCGGCTCGTCTACGTTCCGAATAATTAGAGCGATCCGGTCAGGATGAAAACAGGTTTCGGGACATTTTCCAGAGCGCACTTGTATCTCAGGAACGCCGTCTCGTGCACGGTGCTGCCCTTCTCGCCCGAGCATTTGTTTAAGACGGCGAGTGTTTCACTCTCGGTCAGTTCGGGGACTTCCGCCGAAATCACACGGTTTTGGAACTGTGAACGAATTGTCGACGTGGTCGTTAATCGATCCATCTATCAGTATGTAGATAAACTGTTATCTAAATCACCAATATACGTACTTCGGCCTTGTCGTTGAGGAATCCGACGTCGACGCCGGCGCACAAGATGAACTTCTGGACATTCTCGTCGTTTTCGATGACGGCTCCGCCACGAATCTTCTTCAGCGTTTCGTCACTGACGCCGTTCTTACTGGCGCACTGTTTTATTTGACCGACCAGACGACTCTTCTGCTCCGGTGTGTAGTCTTCGGCGAACGCACACTGTGAATCGGTGCGAAGAGATAAATTTAGACAGGAAGTTATTAGGGCTGTGCAAAAATAATTGCGGGTTTTATCATTTTAAGTTTGGCGCTGATTTTTCTACACTGTGAAAAAAGTGAAGACACCAATGTGAAGTAATTGGCTGATATATGTATTAGTGTTAAAGAATTTGTATTTAAGACGAATACGCTTCCGTTGTGACAACTAAGAAGGGGAGGATACACACTCGGAAATTGAGTTTGGGAGCAAACTTCGTGTAGTCGTAGTCAACCCCAAAGGTATTAATGTAGTAAAGTACTAGCTCGCACTATCGAGCCATTTTCGAGAAAAAAGGCTTCAATGTTTCCGCATCGGCTTGTGAGAGTAAGATTTTTAACCGGTGTCAACCAGCTTGATAGCGCCAGGCGGTAGAGCGTCGGCTTCAAGTGTCTGTTGTGTCAGATTTGATTCTCGCTCGATCCACGCATGCATTTCTAATCGCCTGTATGATTTTTTTAATGCATTTTATTAACAAAAAATATTAAAATAAAGATGAAACTGTAACATTTTAAGATGAACATTCTCTTTCCATTTTTCGAAAAATCCTCTTTTTCCAATCTTGACAATTTTATTTCCACGTGAATATTTTAATATACGAATGTTTGCAAAAAAATTAAATAAATTTCGTGAAAAAATAATTTTCTGAAATAAAATCATCAAAATTTGCAGAAGAGCATTTTTCGAAAGAAATGCACGAGAATGCTGTTTCATCTTTATTTCATTTTAAATTGCCGACTTCACTTGAACAAATGCTTAACATTTTTAATTAATTGCAGTGTTAACGAAACACAATGGAATGCGGTGGAAAAACGTTCGTTATTCTTAAACATAATGAAGCAGCAGCCATATCGGTGTACGCTGCTCTTTCCTATTAAATCTCTTACAAGAGAAGCGACTGGAGTGATCATCGTTAGCTAATCATACTTCAGATTTTATACTATCTTACACGTTCCTCCTGCACATTTGTTACACGATAACAGACGAGAACAGGAAAACGTATGGTAATGTAAAATTTGAAGTACGTTTTCTCTAATCATCTTTTCAAATATTTTTTTTGAAAATTTGAGTCGAATTCTATGTTTATGCCCGTGCTCTATACAAACGGAAGTATCTAATATAAGCAAAAAACATCAAAGAACACAAATTTAAATCTGTTGAATTAGTTAATGATCACAGTGATAAAATCGTACAAAAATAATTTGCACAATTCATTTAACGTTTGTCATCATTTAATCACCTTTCGTTTCTCTAAATTGATGCGGATGTCGAAATGATCAGAGAGAATCACCTTTTATTATTATTATTTCATGTTATCGACAGCATCATTAGAAATATGTTCGCAACGTTCGGTGTCGATCGATCGAACGGTCCACAATACACAAAGGAAAAAAACAAGCGTCCAGACGAAACACTCACCTGCGCGAAGACCGCAACGACGACGGCGACTGAGAAAACAACGAGCGACAATTGGGCCATCTTCTGTAATTTTCGATATCGAAGAACAGCGTTCGCTTTGTACTGCGTGCACGGATCGACGGGAAAAGAACGTGTGCTGAAAACGACATCGACGCGCTCCGTTTTATCCAAAATGCAGATGGATTTTTTTCCTAACAATCGACGGAACTCTAAAGCAATCTTCCTATCGATCACACAAAGAAAAAAACGCACGATTGCAGTGTTTTAAGGTAATCGAGTCGCCAATAAACAATTAATTGTATTATTATGCAATATATATATATATATTAAATACAGGAGGGGCAGAATTGTGAGCACGTCGTTTATTTACTTTACTATTTATTTTACGATTATTATAGTTGATAGTAAAAAAAATGTACGGCGCGCTGCTCGTTCGCTCATTTAAAAATTATGTAAAAGACATTAATCGAGATTTAATGGAGGTCAGTTGTGAAACGACGTCTTTATTGTTTAATGAAATATCAATGTCTGTCCCGTGTGGTGTCCCGTACATTGTTTTCTTCTCCAATCAGTCGTGTTCCTGGATGGAAAGTGACATTACCCGGAGATGTGGAACTCACTTGAACGATTCAATTCGGCGAAAAGTAGTGGTCGGGTCCTGTTGTCATTTCATTCCGTTGAAAACGTACACACGACTACAGTTTCATAGTCGATTCTTTTTGCTTTGCGTTTTTTTTCTACTAGACGGACGTATATGCGCCGGTGATTGTGACAGTGGACTAAGTCGTATATTTTTCGTATTGAGATATTTAGACTTTTGCGTTCGTGTGGAATAAAAAAATATTATTCCACTGTGTAACGAAATATTTTCCAAAGTACTTCATGTTAAAATGTAAATCTTTTATGTCAGCATGAATTTCTACGAGTATCATGAAAAAATATGTGTTTTTTAACACTAGATTTACGGAACCCGTCAATTCGACGGGTTTCTGATTTCATGATTAAAAATTCCGAACATGTAAATATTATTTTCTAGTTATTATACATTGGTTTTTAATGATATAATGTAGTGAATATATTCTCCACTCATTTTATCCGAAAGACCTATATTTTTTGTTATTTCCATATGCTGTATACCCATTTTTACGAGAATCCGTCAAATTGACGGCTTACTTAATTTACAATCGATCGTTTCAATTGTTGCGGAAAAACAAAAATAGAAATGAGAATGAGTAAGGAAAAACAAAATAAGTAACGGCTGTGTAGCAGCGAGCACGTAAACGAACAGCTTCGAACGATTTGTTTACAGAGAGAGCAAACCTTATCGTATCACGAATGATCATCTCAATTGTGCACTTTGCAGAGAAACGATGTGATATTTGGAAATTTAGCGAGGCTGAACTAGTTATCTATAATACGATTGGAGCAAAGCGAGTGATTATTTCAAAAGTGACTTTTGCAGAAAAGGAAGTCGTGTTTATTTACTAGACATAGATTTGAATTTTTCAAGGTAGTTTGAAAATCTATCCGTAAAGAAATATTTTTTTACATTAACTCTTCTGGGGACTATACGTGCAAACAGAATACAATTGCCAAAAATTGCAAACGCTAAGAAGGATGATACGATCCGATTTTCCACAAAACTTTATAAATCAGATGAGTACGTTCTCACAGTTTACAAATCCAAGCCAAACAAAAACGTATTATTGATCAGTTCTAAATATGAAAACGTCAAAGTAGAAGGTAATGCTAAACGTGTCCCTGAAATAATCACATTTTACAACAAAACCAAGTTTGGGGTGGATGTTGTAGACCAAATGGCTAGAAAATATAGCGTGAAAGCAGGATGGGTTCCGTAGACGGTCCCTTCAAGTGTTTTGTAACATTTTAGATTTGGCAGCCATCAGTGACTGGATATTGTACAAAGACACCACTGGAGTAGACATATCTAGAAAGAATTTTATTTTTCCACTGGCTGAAGAACTAGGCAGTGATCTTCGCGACGAACAAAATACTAGTTCCAATTCATTGCCAGTTATACAAAATCTTAATGTACGAAAGTCTTGCCAAATCGGATTATGTAAGAAAAATAGGTCTAATAATATTTTTATATTGAGTGTAACAAGTATGTACGCGGAAGATGTACATTCAAAATGGAGTTTATATGTGAAAAAATTACTGAATAAAACTGTTAATAAAAATCTATTGATTTAAGATGAAAAGATTTACAAAAAAATGCATTTTACTTTAACCGTCAAAAAGACGTATTTTAGTAAAAATAGGTATTCAGTCGATGCCCGTAAATCTAGTGTAAATAATTCATATGACCTAGACTATTTTCAAAATGGTTCAGACATCTTGAAAGTGGTTCATAACGAAAATATTTCGGTTTTATTCAAAAAAGGAAGTCATTAGCAATAGTATTCACTTACATTTTGCAATTATAATCGTGTTAACTTAATTCAGAACAATACTAGAGATTTCTTCTTCTTCTTTGCCAGTAACGGTATTCTTTTTGTGGTGTTTTGAGAGTACAAAAATATTCATTGGAAACTGACGGAATGCACAGTGACAGATCCATTATATCCTCACGTTTTTCCTTCACAAGCGATCGGATATTCGCATAAAGTGGAAATAATTGAATTTTTTCGTATATTTTCGGCCTTCCTTTTTTCGGGCGAAACATCTAAAATCTGAAATTCTGTTCTAAAGATGTTTTATAAAACATCTGATAAGGGGCATCTTTTAGAAATCCGATCGATTTTATTTTCAACCGATAAACAGATTCTCCCTTAATATTTTTCGTTCTCTTTGTAATTTATTTCTCTGGAGATTTTTTTTCCAATAGCAATATGATTGCTCGTTTGAGAGCTTCAAGCAAGGAAGTTGACTCAACTTAAGGGTTATTTACCTTGAAAGTATTATAGTTTTATACAAAAATCAAATAGGCACATGCATTTTTCCAGAAAAACAAAGTCTACCGAAAAGTAAGTGGCTTAGTCTACTATCAAAATAAACAAAAACAGAATTACGTTTACCGACCGACTTTCCAAATTATAAAATCGAAGACACCGTCGAATTCATACACACAGTACTTTATTAATCGGTACCGTCGATGTCAATTATGACAAAATGCTGATGATTTGAACCTTTCTTCTGATGATTCCCTACAATTAAAATTGCATTTCTCTGCACAAAATTGAATTTAAATATTGTAAATGACGCTAATGAAGCGAGTACGAGATCAGGAAGTACAATCGACGCACTGATCTCGAAATTTCTAGATAAATTTCAGTCGAAACTTTTTATATCATATTTCAGTTTTCGTAAACCGATTGTCTCTCATTTTTAGAATACGAACAAAATGAATCGGAATAAAATCATGTTTTTCGCTCTAACACGTCTTCTTCATATTATCGAACATGTAATTTACAGCAATGCGCCCTTCCCTATTTAATTATAGAATGTCTTATTTATATTATAGAACCTGTAATTCACCGCAATCCTCCCTTCCCTGCATCTACATAAAAGCACTGAAGATTCACTTCTGTCTTCTGTACATGAGCGCGCACACATCCGTTTTTTAATACATATTTAAAACCAGCGTTATACTGTGAAAGATAAGAGAGGGAGTGTATCCATTGACGGGTGGCTTCGCCTGTAGGCGGTGATTGTTATGAAAAAGTTCAACCAACAAGTTGACCCTGTTTTCAATACCGTCGTTGTCAGACCTGCATGTAAGACCGCGTGTTAAACACAGACTGTTTCGTAATCACAATGTAAACGCAAGCTAATCAATATCGCAGCGTCGTTCGAACGGGTTTCACTGGAACCCTGTTTCCTTCGGTTAGATGTTCATGCTTATAATTGACAAGTGGGTGAACGCACTGAGCCCGGATGTTGATGAGCGCAGCGAGTAGCGGACGGAGCCCACTAGTAACCGCTTAAAAAAGTACCTCCCTACTGAAAACCCCTTTATTAACAAGGATTACACATGAATGAATTTTGATAGAACTCTGATTAAGAAATTTATCGACAGTGAGGTTTCCATAACTCTAGTTCAATTTTTATTCAAATTTCATTCACAGTCTTTTCTGATATTTTTTATCTAAATATTTTACGTTTATCATCTTTACTAATACCGTCTCTTTCCTGAAAAATTGTAAGCAGTTTGCTACGTTGACGACATAGTTCTGATATCAATTTCATCGTCTGATCATTCATTCATAAATCTTTGATTACAAGCGCCAACCTTAATATTTAAAAACACTGGATATCCTTACCAAGCAATTGGAATAACCTGAGAACGATAGATTTGTTTTATTGAAGAGTTCCATCTCCCTCTATTATATTTATACGTATTGTCCAATCGAGATTAGGTATTTTATCGGTCCAGTTCGTTTATGTGGTTTTTTTATCTCACTAAGAGAAATATCGTTTCAATGGAATACGTTGTAAGCGTTTGGCACTCGTACTCTAGCGTTCGAGTTAACAGGTGATTCGAACGCATGTGCGCAAAAGGGGTGTGCGTTTCTAATTATATTTGTATTTGGGCGCTTGTAGTGAAGTTTGCTGTCGAAGCGCTCTAAAACTCCAATAACCAACCAACGACGGCGTCCGAAAGGAAACACATTAGGCGTGGCGTGCTTTTTGCATTCCAGTTGAAAAAAAATCCTTTCGAGGCGGCGAGAACGATTAGTTCAATTGTAGGAGGAGGTTCTGTGACGCATGAAACGTGCAAAAAATGCTTAAACAGTGGAAGTATTAAGATGGAGGAAAAATAATTGCGGTAATGTACATGAATGTGAACGTCATAGGCCGCAATTATTTTCCTACCAACCTAATAGCTAAAAAATGCATTGACGACTTCGTCGACTCAAGGCCGCCGTCTTTTTTTCTATAAGGGATCCGTCAATTATCCGACAGTGGAACAAACTTATACAGAGTAACGAGCGATACTTTGAAGATTGAAATGCATTCCATTTTTCCGTAACCATTTTATTTTCTATGAAAAGGACAGCGAATTAATTTATATTCAGTATGCGTGTGTTTTTATGTATCTGTCAGATTTGTGTCTTTAATCAAATCAATAAATGTACCAGTTCTGTATGTCTGTGAAGTTGGCATACGAGGTGTTAAAAAAATAAAACAAAAATCGTTCCGAATAGCGTCCATGTAGTGGTTCCAGAGTTTCTGAAAAAGAGAAAAAACTTCTAATCATTAAAGGTCTAAAATATGTATACAAAGTTTTGCGGCGCCAACTTCACGCATCATACAAAGAATTAAAAATGCGCATGTCAACGACTGTTCTCAGCTCATCTAGAATACTTCTAGAGTTCCTGAAGAGGAGAAATAAAGGCCGCATCGATACAAATTTGGCGCCAAAAAGCAAATTCAATTTTTTTAAGATAACATAATGGGCGACGATGCTTTTCCGGCAGAAGAGCGACTGCAATGCGTTTCATTTAATTCTCCTGTCGATATTCCAATGCCAAATGGGATGTACTTTTCTTGGAAACGGACTTAAAATATGTTCAGCCGGACGAATTCGTTGGGGAACGCATGATCATTCAGCTGCGTACAATTCGAAATCAGCGCTCAGCTAGAGAACATTACAAGTCTTAATTTTTTATGGAATGTTTAGGTGTCACGCAATTGGTTATTTGTTGTTCTGATGCGCGGAAACATTTTTTGCCCATTAAGAAAATTCTCCTCTGAGTGTAGGTACAAATCATGTAGAAGTAACAAACGAAAAAAAAATTTTATAAAATAAAAATATTTATTTAGAATTTAACAAATTTTCTTCCAATCAGAAATGGTTGATGCAAGTTATGAAATCATTCTTTGAAAGCATGTTTGGTGGCTCTGAAAAGGGCATTTTTTTCAGTTAAGCACTACTCTTAAATTATTCATTGAATAAATGTTCGGTGGCACTAAAATGGATCATTTTTTCTATTAGAGAACAAGTCTATATGAGCTGAGAACAATCGTTGAAATGCGCATTTTTAATTGTTTGTATGAAGCGTGAAGTTGGCACCGCAAAACTTTATATACATATTTTAAGCCTTTAATGATTGGATTTTTTTTTCTTTTTCAGAAACTCTAGAACAAAATAAACGGTACTTGAACATTTTTTATTTTATTTTTTTAACACTTTGTATGCGAAGTTCACAGGCATCAGTTCGGTTCTATACGTAGCATTGTGCTTTGCGACGAATTATTTTAGTATTTTATTAACCTAATATAACAGGTGGGCTGAAAAGTTCGTAGGCTTGCATAGAAAAAAATTTTTTTTTGATAGAATTTGATTTTATTATTCAATATAGTTCTCTTCGAGGGCGATACAACGATTATAGCGGTCATACAATTTTTCGATACCATTTTTATAATACGATTTGTCTTTAGCCTCAAAATAGGCTTCAGTGTCGGCGATTACCTCTTCATCGGAGCAAAATTTCCGTCCAGCGAGCATCCTCTTGAGGTCTAAGAACAGAAAAAAGTCGCTGGGGGCCAGATCTGGAGAGTACGGTGGATGCGGAAGCAATTCGAAGCCCAATTCTTGCAATTTCGCCATCGATTTCATTGATTTGTGACACGGTGCATTGTCTTGATGAAACAGCACTTTCTTCTTCTTCAAATGAGGCCGCTTTTTCGCGATTTCGTCTTTTAAACGCTCCAATAACGCTACGTAATAGTCGCTGTTTATGGTTTTTCTCTTTTTAAGATAGTCAATGAATATTATACTATGAGTATCCCAGAATACTGATGCCAGAACCTTGCCAGCCGACTTTTGCGTCTTTTCACGCTTTGGAGTCGGTTCATCACGTGCAGTCCGCTCGGATGACTGTCGATTGGACTCCGGTGTGAAATGATGGAGCCATGTTTCATCCATCGTCACATATCGACGCAAAAATTCGGATTTCTTACGATTGAACAGCTCCAAACACTCCTGTTGTTTTTGGTCGATTGTGAGCTCGCGCGGCACCCACTTTGAACAGAGCTTTCGCATATCCAAATATTCATGCACGATATGACCAACACGTTCCTTTGATACCTTTAGGGTCTCAGCTATCTCAATCAACTTCACTTTACGGTTATCAAAAATTATTTTGTGGACTTTTTTGAAGTTTTCGTCGGTAACAGCCTCTTTGGGGCGTCCACTGCGTGCATCGTCCTCGGTGCTCATTTCGCCTCGTTTAAATTTAGCAAACCACTTCTCTACGGTTGATTTTCCTGGTGCAGAGTCCGAATAATGTTTATTAAGCCAAGCCTTGGTTTCAACAGTATTTTTTTTCGCCAAAAAGCAATGCTTTATTAACACACGAAATTCCTTTTTATCCATTTTTTCAAGGTAACAAAAGTTCTTTCACTAAAAATGCTATAACTCAGATACTAATAGTGCAACAGCTGTCAAATTTATACACGCGTCTTTTGAAGGTTAGGGCTAACTAAAAATCATATGGATTTGATACTAGTAACGCCATCTATGTGTCAGCCTACGAACTTTTCAGCCCACCTGTTATATTATCCAAATCTTTTAAAAAAAAACTTATTCGGTGTTATTTATCATACTGTTTGTAAAGTAGATATCGATTATTACAAAAATAAAAGCAAAACCAAAATATATGCCAGCACTAGAATCGTTTATTTCATAAATGTTTACATTTTAAGATAAAAACTAAATATAACTGAAACAGAGTCATCAGTGACGACACGCCAGAGATGATCGTGTTTACTGTCATTCTCTGTCCGAACAAGATTGGCCATTGATTCCTCAACTAATAATTAATACACGGAACATTATTTAACGAACGACATTATCATCATCGTAGCAGTGACAGTCGACGACACGCACACTGCTGGTTTCGGCTCGTCTACGTTCCGAATAATTAGAGCGATCCGGTCAGGATGAAAACAGGTTTCGGGACATTTTCCAGAGCGCACTTGTATCTCAGGAACGCCGTCTCGTGCACGGTGCTGCCCTTCTCGCCCGAGCATTTGTTTAAGACGGCGAGTGTTTCACTCTCGGTCAGTTCGGGGACTTCCGCCGAAATCACACGGTTTTGGAACTGTGAACGAATTGTCGACGTGGTCGTTAATCGATCCATCTATCAGTATGTAGATAAACTGTTATCTAAATCACCAATATACGTACTTCGGCCTTGTCGTTTAGGAATCCGACGTCGACGCCGGCGCACAAGATGAACTTCTGGACATTCTCGTCGTTTTCGATGACGGCTCCGCCACGAATCTTCTTCAGCGTTTCGTCACTGACGCCGTTTTTGCTGGCGCACTGTTTTATTTGACCGACCAGACGACTCTTCTGCTCCGGTGTGTAGTCTCCGGCGAACGCACACTGTGAATCGGTGCGAAGAGATAAATTTAGACAAGAATATTTATTAGTTTTGGGGAGAACATTTATTTAATTTATGTGTTTGGCGATCTGTTCGTCGTCTAAACTATTTAATAGGAGGTTGCATTGAAAGCCGCCGTTCAAGTGTAGGTCCGTATGCTGTGAGCAGTGACAGATGTCTCTTGTGTCATTTTGAAGTGTGAACATTTCTCACTAAAATGCAATCATCGGACGCCATCCTCTGTCTACACGAGTGCTTTTCTATAACCGAATTAAAATGGAACGCGATGAGTTGTTTTTCCGATGTGTACTTCTACGCTATTTTGATTTGTAAAGGAGTGCAGCTGAAGCTCGTCGAAAACTTATGGTGAATCTGCTCCATCGAAAACGGTACGTGGAGATTGGTTTCGACGATTCAAAAGTAGTGATTGTGACGTTCACGACAAACAATGTGATGAACAATTTTAAGCTCTGTTGGAAGAAAACCCTACTAAAATAATTATCTCAACAGCTCGAAATCGATAAATCAATCATTTCACGACGTTTACAAGCAATGGAAAAGATCCAGAAAGAAGAGAGATGGCTGCCACATGAATTGACCGAAAGTGGTATTGTTAATCGTTTAAACTTCTCGATTCCTTTGCTTGCGAGGTATGAAAAGAAGAGTTTTTTGTGGTGCATCCCGTTGACAGGCGATGAAAAATGGATCTATTTTGACAACCCGAAACGCAAGACATCGTGGGTTGATCCTGGCCAACCATGAACCTAATTGACACCAAAGAGAAACATCCGCGGTCACAAAGCAATGCTCTCATTTGGTGGGATGTGGAGGGTGTCGTGACTTATGAACTGTTGAAACAGAAGGAACCAATCACCGCCGAACGTTGTCTACAACAGTCGGAACGTTCGAATGATAATCTGATGCGAACACGACCGTCGATTGGATCAAATCGCCGAAAAGTGATTCTTCTCCATGACATCGTTTAGAGCCCAATTTTGCTACAGCCGTGAAACAAATCTGTTAGAAGTTTCTTCCGCACCAAGCGCATTCTCCGGACCAGACCCCAAGCTATTACCATCTGTTCCGAACGCTGCAACACGCTTCGGATGATACACATTTCCGTAACTGCGTAGAAGTCGAAAATCGTGTTGCTGATTGGATTCGCTCAAAGGCAGACCGTTCTTTCGTCGCGGAATCCAACTTCAGCAAGGAAAGTGGGAAAGTGTCATAGATTCAGAGGACAAATATTTGTATCAATGTATTCGCTCTATTTGTTATTGAAATAAATGCTCAAAGAAGAAACAGCGGCTTTCTATACAACCTCCTAATAAATCAGTCTTTGTGGTTCCTCGAGCACCAGCTATAATATTAATCTACAATGCCTGTAGCATTATAAATAATACTTTTGTATAGAACGTTTGCGAATGATCAAAGAATGTTCGGAGAACGGACACAAATTCAAAAAACAAAGCTCACCTGAGTAAAAACTGCAACGACGATGGCGACTTGGAGAACGGCTAGTGACATTTGAACCATTTTGAAGTAATTTTCAGTGTTCGACAATGTTTTCACTCTTTCGAAAAGCGTTCGAGTGTGTTTCGGCGAGATTGATCTGTGTTCACTGATCGATGGAATACGAATGTGTACTGCAAGTATGATCGAGCCGTCCGTTTTTATCCGAAACCGCGATGGATTTTTTTCCTAAAATCACAGCGGCTCGACCAATCGATTAATCGACCGCACGTGGAAACACTGTTTTTTTTTCTTAAACGCAGTTAAGTTTCTTTAATAAACAATTTATTGTTATATTTGCAATATTGATATTTAAAAAAAAATATATAAAAATGCATATAAATTGCACATGATCATAGAAGTGAGTGTTCTTGTGACTTGTGTACTTAATATTTATTAGTTTTATTATTTATTTTATTATCGATACTAGTTAATAAAATGCGTAATACGCTGCTCGTTAA
>CM068321.1:2108427-2140927 GCA_034766995.1 Acanthacorydalis orientalis | reverse complement strand
GTACAAAAATAATTTGCACAATTCATTTAACGTTTGTCATCATTTAATCACCTTTCGTTTCTCTAAAATGATGCGGATGTCGAAATGATCAGAGAGAATCACCTTTTATAATTATTATTATTTCATGTTATCGACAGCATCATTAGAAATATGTTCGCAACGTTCGGTGTCGATCGATCGAACGGTCCACAATACACAAAGGAAAAAAACAAGCGTCCAGACGAAACACTCACCTGCGCGAAGACCGCAACGACGACGGCGACTGAGAAAACAACGAGCGACAATTGGGCCATCTTCTTTAATTTTCGATATCGAAGAACAGCGTTCGCTTTGTACTGCGTGCACGGATCGACGGGAAAAGAACGTGTGCTGCAAACGACATCGAACGCACTCCGTTTTATCCAGAATGCAGATGGATTTTTTTCCTAATAATCGAACGGAACTCTAAAGAAATTTTTCTATCGATCACACGAAGAAAAAAACGCACGATTGCAGTGTTTTAAGGTAATCGAGTCGCCAATAAACAATTAATTGTATTATTATGCAATATATATATATATATATATATATATATATATATATATATATATTAAATACAGGAGGGGCAGAATTGTGAGCACGTCGTTTATTTGCTTTATTATTTATTTTACGATTATTATAGTTGATAGTAAAAAAATGTACGGCGTGCTGCTCGTTCGCTCATTTAAAAATTATGTAAAAGACATTAATCGAGATTTAATGGAGGTCAGTTGTGAAACGACGTCTTTATTGTTTAATGAAATATCAATGTCTGTCCCGTGTGGTGTCCCGTACATTGTTTTCTTCTCCAATCAGTCGTGTTCCTGAATGGAAAGTGACATTACCCGGAGATGTGGAACTCACTTGAACGATTCAATTCGGCGAAAAGTAGTGGTCGGGTCCTGTTGTCATTTCATTCCGTTGAAAACGTACACACGACTACAGTTTCATAGTCGATTCTTTTTGCTTTGCGTTTTTTTTCTACTAGACGGACGTATATGCGCCGGTGATTATGACAGTGGACTAAGTCGTATATTTTTCGTATTGAGATATTTAGACTTTTGTGTTCGTGTGGAATAAAAAAAATATTATTCCACTGTGTAACGAAATATTTTCCAAAGTACTTCGTGTTAAAATGTAAATCTTTTATGTCAGCATGAATTTCTACGAGTATCATGAAAAAATATGTGTTTTTTAACACTAGATTTACGGAACCCGTCAATTCGACGGGTTTCTGATTTCATGATTAAAAATTCCGAACATGTAAATATTATTTTCTAGTTATTATACATTGGTTTTTAATGATATAATGTAGTGAATATATTCTCCACTCATTTTATCCGAAAGACCTATATTTTTTGTTATTTCCATATGCTGTATACCCATTTTTACGAGAATCCGTCAAATTGACGGCTTACTTAATTTACAATCGATCGTTTCAATTGTTGCGGAATAACAAAAATAGAAATGAGAGTGAGTAAGGAAAAACAAAATAAGTAACGGCTGTGTAGCAGCGAGCACGTAAACGAACAGCTTCGAACGATTTGTTTACAGAGAGAGCAAACCTTATCGTATCACGAATGATCATCTCAATTGTGCACTTTGCAGAGAAACGATGTGATATTTGAAAATTTAGCGAGGCTGAACTTGTTATCTATAATACGATTGGAGCAAAGCGAGTGATTATTTCAAAAGTGACTTTTGCAGAAAAGGAAGTCGAGTTTATTTACTAGACATAGATTTGAATTTTTCAAGGTAGTTTGAAAATCTATCCGTAAAGAAATATTTTTTTACATTAACTCTTCTAGGGATTATACGTGCAAACAGAATACAATTGCCAAAAATTGCAAAGGCTAAGAAAGATGATACGAACCGATTTTCCACAAAACTTTATAAATCAGATGAGTACGTTCTCACAGTTTACAAATCCAAGCCAAACAAAAACGTATTATTGCTCAGTTCTAAATATGAAAACGTCAAAGTAGAAGGTAATGCTAAACGTGTCCCTGAAATAATCACATTTTACAACAAAACCAAGTTTGGGGTGGATGTTGTAGACCAAATGGCTAGAAAATATAGCGTGAAAGCAGGATGGGTTCCGTAGACGGTCCCTTCAAGTGTTTTGTAACATTTTAGATTTGGCAGCCATCAGCGCCTGGATATTGTACAAAGAGACCACTGGAGTAGACATATCTAGAAAGAATTTTATTTTTCCACTGGCTGAAGAACTAGGCAGTGATTTTCGCGACGAACAAAATACTAGTTCCAATTCATTGCCAGTTATACAAAATCTTAATGTACGAAAGTCTTGCCAAATCGGATTATGTAAGAAAAATAGGTCTAACAATATTTTTATATTGAGTGTAACAAGTATGTACGCGGAAGATGTACATTCAAAATGGAGTTTATATGTGAAAAAATTACTGAATAAAACTGTTAATAAAAATCTATTGATTTAAGATGAAAAGATTTACAAAAAAATGCATTTTACTTTAACCGTCAAAAAGACGTATTTTAGTAAAAATAGGTATTCAGTCGATGCCCGTAAATCTAGTGTAAATAATTCATATGACCTAGACTATTTTCAAAATGGTTCAGACATCTTGAAAGTGGTTCATAACGAAAATATTTCAGCTTTATTCAAAAAAGGAAGTCATTAGCAATAGTGTTCACTTACATTTTGCAATTATAATCGTGTTAACTTAATTCAGAACAATACTAGAGATTTCTTCTTCTTCTTCGCCAGTAACGGTATTCTTTTTGTGGTGTTTTGAGAGTACAAAAATATTCATTGGAAACTGACGGAATGTACAGTAACAGATCCATTATATCCTCGCGTTTTTCCTCTACAAGTGATCGGATATTCGCATAAAGTGGAAATAATTGATTTTTTTCGTATATTTTCGGCGTTCCTTTTTTCGGGCGAAACATCTAAAATCTGAAATTCTGTTCTAAAGATGTGTTATAAAACATCTGATAAGGGGCATCTTTTAGAAATCCGATCGATTTTATTTTCAACCGAAAAACAGATTCTCCCTTAATATTTTTCGTTCTCTTTGTAATTTATTTCTCTGGAGATTTTTTTTCCAATAGCAATATGATTGTTCGTTTGAGAGCTTCAAGCAAGGAAGTTGACTCAACTTAAGGGTTATTTACCTTGAAAGTATTATAGTTTTATACAAAAATCAAATAGGCACATGCATTTTTCCAGAAAAACAAAGTCTACCGAAAAGTAAGTGGCTTAGTCCACTATCGAAATAAACAAAAACAGAATTACGTTTACCGACCGACTTTCCAAATTCATTAAAAAGTACATTTTTTAAGTTTTTCTAGATTATTAAAATATAATTAATTGTAATATAAAGCAAGTCGTAAAATCATTTCTTTCAATTTTTTGACTCCGTCCACTGTCATAAATACCGGCACATATGTCTTGAAATGTAACTAACTCCATTCTTAATCGCAAATCCATTATATATAACCTGACGACTGACAGTTCAAGCTTGCTTTAGAAAAAAAAAGTGCGCGATTTCGTTAACAACTGTTTGTTTGCTGCCGATTTCAAAACGGAAGATCAAAAAGAACATTTTCGTCATGTTTTGCTGTATTATTTCTGAAAAGGAGAAACAAGACTCTGTTCAAGCGCATAGAAACTTCTGTGATGTGTATGGTGAAGATGCCTTAAGACTGCGGCAGTGTCAGAATCGGTTTGCTAACTTTCGGTCTGACGATTTTGATGTCAGAGGTGCACCACGTGCAATCGAAGTTGATGATGTCAAAATAATGGCATCGATCGAATCCAATCAGCGCTGGACGACACGAGAGATCGCTGAGAATCTTAACGTATCGAAGTCCAGCGTTGAAAACCATTTAGAACAACTTGGACGTTTTAGTAAGGTCGATATTTGGATACCACACGAGCTCGAAGAAATTCATCTCGCTAAGCGGATCGACATCTGCGGTTCTCTCTTGAAACGTGAAGAAAAAACGATCCGTTTTTGAAACGTATGACAGCAGGCGATGAAAAACCGATCGTCTACAACGACGTCGAACGGAAAAGATCTTGGAGCAGGCGTGATGAACCTGCTTGAAGCACTTGAAAAGCAGATATTCACCAGAGGAAGGTTATGCCGTCAGTCTGGTGGGATTTCAAAGGTATTTGTGTATTTTGAGATGCTTCCAAGAATGCGTCCATCGCTAGTGCATTGTTGTCGTCAGGACTCGTCGTTCTAAAGGTTCGAACACACTATTGGCACTATTGTCACGTCACGGAACGTGAATCCACGTGATGTATGGTGCCAGACTATTGTCACACGCTGTCGCGTTTTATGTTCATGCACTCCTGTTATATAATGGTTTTTTTTACAAATAGCATTGTTATAAAAAAAATGTTTTAACAAATAGCAACGTTGTTAATTTATTTTCGAGTTATTTTTACATCAGGAAAAACAAAATTGTTTCATTACGTTATACTAGGTTATATTATACTGTTATTATATTGTAGTCCTTTGATCAGTTAAAAAACTGTTTTATGTGTAAACCTTTTCATTACACATCCGGCGAGCAACGGCTAACTTCCTAACTTAAACTTGTTTTTTTTTTTTTTCACATTTATATATTCTATGCACAATACCATTTATTCAGGTCTTAACACCTGTAACGTTACTTTTTATAAAACATAAGTATGCTTCATTCATTAGTTAAATAGAATACAAATGAAATAAAAGAAATACATTATGATACTATTTTCATTTAAAATCGACACATTTTCAACTTATCTCAAAAATCTGAAATGTCAATTGACAACTGATTCAAAAGTGTTGTCACGTCACGAAATGTGCGCAGAGACAGAAAATGCGAGAACGTGTGAATACTAATCGAGATAAGAACCGCTTGCGTCATGCGTGACGTGCGCATACAGTGACACAAGTGCGAATGGATGGGGGGGTACCATTGAAACCGATTGAGAAATAGCGCTCGCATATAATCTTTTCGCGTGATTTTACGTGACGTGTCAATAGTGTGTCCGCGTACGTTGAGGCACTCACGCAGCTGACACGTAACACACAACACAAAACGATACAATGCCACTGGTGGCGTAACGCTAATCACAGTGACAAGACGTCACTGGATGTTAAACCACACTAATTTCAGTACGTAAATCAGTATCGCGCGTAGGTCGAGCTTTTAATAACGATTTCCGCCACTACGCGGCACCACCTGTATATAGGGAGACACTTGTTTCTAACCGTACCTCGCATGTCACCGCTCTCGTAATAATAGTGTAATTCTTGTAATGGCATTTTCTACTAATCGAATTTTCATGGAGGATGAGAATTAAAAGATGATAAATGTCGCGCACTTGCACACATTTGGCAATTTTTTTTTGAAGTGAAACTTATATAGGCATGTTAGCTAGGTGTAAAATCATACGGCGTGTCACGAAAAACGTTACCCTGAACATAGCCGCGAACGACTGAGATCGAGCGAATATGACTGCATGGGTGCGAGAGAGAGAGGGAGGGAGGGAGGACAGATACTACGTTGGGGAATACGGACGGTGAGGGGGCTACTGTTCGTAGCATTATCACGCGTCACAAATATGCAAGGACTCTAGATTGTGACTCGTGATATCCATTCCTTTCGGTTCTTTGAAAATGTTTTCCGAACTCCATCAATTCAAATCATCCCCTATATCCACTTCCTGAAACACAAATCTCCTGTCAAAACCGATTTAAAAGCCTCGGCTAAGACCCCGGACCAAACCCCGATTTCCATCCAACTGTACGTTGATACGGCGTTGAAACGTGTTAAATTCATCTAAATAAAATTATTTTTGATTTTTGATTTGATTTGTGACTCGTGATAATAAATTGTCCTAGCCCGGTTTTGAACATGTCTGGACTGCACACAATACAAGAGTAGAAAAACAAAACACAAAAAATACACACATTACTCCTAGGCGAGGTAACGGACACACAACACTCACAAACACATACATTATGCATACACTTTGTATTATATAACAAACTGAATACCAATAAAGTCATTATTTATTCTTCTTCTACTTGTGATAATGCAGCCACGTTTTATCATGGTCGACGAGCGGCAACTTCAATGAGCTCTCCACAGGAGGAATTTCGTAGGGTATCTGTTAATCGACCAATGACAATAGAGAATGTGTTACTAGATTTCATATTCGCAGCGAGAGACGATTGTCAATTTCTTCTTTGAATCGTCAAAGTCTTCGCAATCACTCGGCCGATCTCGCCGATACAGTTATTCAGCAGTCAAACCTATTGTTCCTTTCCGAGACTTTGCTAAATAATGAGGATCGAATCGATCGATATCCCTCACTTCAATTGTGTTGTTCAACATAAACGTCTAACATTTCGATCTGGAGGATTGGTTATTTATCACAAATCTAGTAACACAGTAGCTAATGTTGTTACTCCCCACGTGGATTGCAATTTTCAACAAATACAATCGATAGGAGTAACAACGACAACAGTTGTTGGAGATCTATTTGCTGCTTAGTGTGTTGCAGAAAATGCAATGGCCATCTTGATGGTCTCCGACCACATTTCACCAAATTATAAAATCGAAGACATCATCAAATTCATACACAGTACTTTATTAATCTATACCGTCGAGGGACTAAATCTAGTCGATGTCAATTATGACAAAATGCCGATGATTTTGATCAGAAACTTTAACGTTAACTTTCCTTCTGATGCTTCTCTACCACCAATTGAATTTCTCCGTGCCAAATTGAATTTCAATATTGTAAATGACACTAATGAAGCGAGTACGAGACCAGTAACTACAATCGACGCACTGTTCTCGAGATTTCTCGATAAATTTGAGTCGAAACTTCACTCGGAATAAAATCATGTTTTTCGCTCTAACACGTCTTCTTCATATTATCAAACATGTAATTTAGAGCAATGCACCCTTCTCTATTTAATTATAGAATGTCTTATTTATATTATCGAACCTGTAATTCACAGCAATCCTCCCTTCCCTGCATCTGCATAAAAATACTGAAGATTCACTTCTGTCGTGTGTACATGAGCGCGCACACATCCGGTTTTTTTAATACATATTTAAAATTCGCGCTATACTGTGAAAGATAAGAGAGGAAGTGTATCCCTTGACGGGTGGCTTCGCCCGTTGGCGGTGATTGTTAGGAAAAATTTCGACCAACAAGCGGACCCTGTTTTCAATACCGTCGTTGTCAGACCTGCATGTAAGATCGCGTGTTAAACACAAACTGTTTCGTAATCACAATGTAAACGCAAGTTAATCAATATCGCAGCGTCGCTCGAACGGGTTTTCCTGGAACGCTGTTACATTCGGTTAGATGTTCATGCTTATAACTGAAAAGTGGGTGAGCGCACTGAGCCCGGATGTTGATGAGCGCAGCGAGTAGCGGACGGAGTCCACTAGTAACCTCTTAAAAAACTACCTCCCTACTGGAAAACGCTTTATGAACAACGATTACACATAAATGAATTTTGATGGAACTCGGATTAAGAAATTTATCGACAGTGACGTTTCCATAACTCTAGTTCAGATTTTGTTCATATTTCTATCACATTCTTCTCTGTTAATATTTTACATTTATCGTCTTTACTAATACCGTCTCTTTCCTGAAAAATTGTAAGCAGTTTGTTACGTTGACGACATAGTTCTGATATCAATTTCATCGTCTGAACATTCATTCATAAATCTTTGATTACAAGCGCCGATCTTAATATTTAAAAACACCTGATATCTTGACCAAGCAATTGGAATAACCTGACAACGATGGCGTCGTTCTATTGTCCTGAAGAGTTCCATCTCCCTTTATTATATTTATACGTATTGTCCAATCGAGATTTGGTATTTTATCGGTCCAGTTCTTTGTGTGTTTTTTTTTATCTCACTAAGAGAAATATCGTTTCAATGGAATACGTTGTAAGCGTTTGGCACTCGTACTCTAGCGTTCGAGTTAACAGGTGATTCGAACGCGAGTGCGCAAAAGGGGTATGCGTTTCTAATTATATTTGTGTTTGGGCGCTAGTAGTGATCTTTGCTGTCGAAGCGCTCTAAAACCCCAATAACCAACCAACGATGGCGTCCGAAACGAAACACATAAGCCGTGGCGTGCTTTTCGCATTCCAGTTGAAAAAAAAATGTTGCCGAGGCGACGGGAACGACTAGTTCAACTGTGGTGGAAGGAGCTGTGACGCATGAAACGTGCAAAAAATGCTTAAACAGTGAAAGTATTAAGATGGAGGAAAAATAATTGCGGTAATGTACATGAATGTGAACGTCATAGGCCGCAATTATTTTACTACCAACCTAATAGCTAAAAAATGCATTGACGACTTCGTCGACTCAAGGCCGCCGTCTTTTTTTCTATAAGGGATCCGTCAATTATCCGACAGTGGAACAAACTTATACAGAGTAACGAGCGATACTTTGAAGATTGAAATGCATTCAATTTTTCCGTAACCATTTTATTTTCTATGAAAAGGACAGCGAATTAATTTATATCCAGTATACGTGTGTTTTTATGTATCTGTCAGATTTGTGTCTTTAATCAAATCAATAAATGTACCAGTTCTGTATGTCTGTGACGTTGGCATACGAGGTGTTAAAAAAATAAAACAAAAATCGTTCCGAATAGCGTCCATGTAGTGGTTCCAGAGTTTCTGAAAAAGAGAAAAAACTTCTAATCATTAAAGGTCTAAAATATGTATACAAAGTTTTGCGGCGCCAACTTCACGCATCATACAAAGAATTAAAAATGCGCATGTCAACGACTGTTCTCAGCTCATCTAGAATACTTCTAGAGTTCCTGAAGAGGAGAAATAAAGGCCGCATCGATACAAATTTGGCGCCAAAAAGCAAATTCAATTTTTTTAAGATAACATAATGGGCGACGATGCTTTTCCGGCAGAAGAGCGACTGCAATGCGTTTCATTTAATTCTCCTGTCGATATTCCAATGCCAAATGGGATGTACTTTTCTTGGAAACGGACTTAAAATATGTTCAGCCGGACGAATTCGTTGGGGAACGCATGATCATTCAGGTGCGTACAATTCGAAATCAGCGCTCAGCTAGAGAACATTACAAGTCTTAATTTTTTATGGAATGTTTAGCTGTCACGCAATTTGTTATTTGTTGTTCTGATGCGCGGAAACATTTTTTGCCCATTAAGAAAATTCTCCTCTGAGTGTAGGTACAAATCATGTAGAAGTAACAAACGAAAAAAAAAATTTATAAAATAAAAATGTTTATTTAGAATTTAACAAATTTTCTTCCAATCAGAAATGGTTGATGCAAGTTATGAAATCATTCTTTGAAAGCATGTTTGGTGGCTCTGAAAAGGGCATTTTTTTCAGTTAAGCACTACTCTCAAATTATTCATTGAATAAATGTTCGGTGGCACTAAAATGGATCATTTTTTCTATTAGAGAACAAGTCTATATGAGCTGAGAACAATCGTTGAAATGCGCATTTTAAATTGTTTGTATGAAGCGTGAAGTTGGCACCGCAAAACTTTATATACATATTTTAAGCCTTTAATGATTGGAAATTTTTTTCTTTTTCAGAAACTCTAGAACAAAATAAACGGTACTTGAACATTTTTTATTTTATTTTCTTAACACTTTGTATGCGAACTTCACAGGCATCAGTTCGGTTCTATACGTAGCATTGTGCTTTGCGACGAATTATTTTAGTATTTTATTAACCTAATATATATTATCCAAATTTTAAAAAAACTTATTCGGTGTTATTTATCATACTGTTTGTAAAGTAGATATCGATTATTACAGAAATAAAAGCAAAACCAAAATATATGCCAGCACTAGAATCGTTTATTTCATAAATGTTTACATTTTAAGATAAAAACAAAATATAACTGAAACAGAGTCATCAGTGACGACACGCCAGAGATGACCGTGTTTACTGTCATTCTCTGTCCGAACAAGATTGGATATTGATTCCTCAACTAATAATTAATACACGGAAGATTATTTAACGAACGACATTATCATCATCGTAGCAGTGACGGTCGACGACACGCGCACTGCTGGTTTCGGCTCGTCTACGTTCCGAATAATTAGAGCGATCCGGTCAGGATGAAAACAGGTTTCGGGACATTTTCCAGAGCGCACTTGTATCTCAGGAACGCCGTCTCGTGCACGGTGCTGCCCTTCTCGCCCGAGCATTTGTTTAAGACGGCGAGTGTTTCACTCTCGGTCAGTTCGGGGACTTCCGCCGAAATCACACGGTTTTGGAACTGTGAACGAATTGTCGACGTGCTCGTTAATCGATCCATCTATCAGTATGTAGATAAACTGTTATCTAAATCACCAATATACGTACTTCGGCCTTGTCGTTTAGGAATCCGACGTCGACGCCGGCGCACAAGATGAATTTCTGGACATTCTCGTCGTTTTCGATGACTGCTCCGCCACGAATCTTCTTCAGCGTTTCGTCACTGACGCCGTTCTTGCTGGCGCACTGTTTTATTTGACCGACCAGACGACTCTTCTGCTCCGGTGTGTAGTCTCCGGCGAACGCACACTGTGAATCGGTGCGAAGAGATAAATTTAGACAGGAATATTTATTAGTTTTGGGGAGAACATTTATTTAATTTATGTGTTTGGCGATCTGTTCGTCGTCTAAACTATTTAATAGGAGGTTGCATTGAAAGCCGCCGTTCAAGTGTAGGTCCGTATGCTGTGAGCAGTGACAGATGTCTCTTGTGTCATTTTGAAGTGTGAACATTTCTCACTAAAATGCAATCATCGGACGCCATCCTCTGTCTACACGAGTGCTTTTCTATAACCGAATTAAAATGGAACGCGATGAGTTGTTTTTCCGATGTGTACTTCTACGCTATTTTGATTTGTAAAGGAGTGCAGCTGAAGCTCGTCGAAAACTTATGGTGAATCTGCTCCATCGAAAACGGTACGTGGAGATTGGTTTCGACGATTCAAAAGTAGTGATTGTGACGTTCACGACAAACAATGTGATGAACAATTTTAAGCTCTGTTGGAAGAAAACCCTACTAAAATAATTATCTCAACAGCTCGAAATCGATAAATCAATCATTTCACGACGTTTACAAACAATGGGAAAGATCCAGAAAGAAGAGAGATGGCTGCCACATGAATTGACCGAAAGTGACATTGTTAATCGTTTAAACAGCTCGATTCCTTTGCTTGCGAGGCATGAAAAGAAGAGTTTTTTGTGGCGCATCCCGTTGACAGACGATGAAAAATGGATCTATTTTGACAACCCGAAACGCAAGACATCGTGGGTTGATCCTGGCCAACCATGAACCTAATTGACACCAAAGAGAAACATCTGCGGTCACAAAGCAATGCTCTCATTTGGTGGGATGTGGAGGGTGTCGTGACTTATGAACTGTTGAAACAGAAGGAACCAATCACCGCCGAACGTTATCTACAACAGTCGGAACGTTCGAATGATAATCTGATGCGAACACGACCGTCGATTGGATCAAATCGCCGAAAAGTGATTCTTCTCCATGACATCGCTTAGAGCCCAATTTTGCTACAGCCGTGAAACAAATCTGCTAGAAGTTTCTCCCGCGCCAAGCGTATTCTCGCGTAGCTATTACCATCTGTTCCGAACGCTGCAACACGCTACGGATGATACACATTTCCGTAACTGCGTAGAAGTCGAAAATCGTGTTGCTGATTGGATTCGCTCAAAGGCAGACCGTTCTTTCGTCGCGGAATCCAACTTCAACAAGGAAAGTGGGAAAGTGTCATAGATTCAGAGGACAAATATTTGTATCAATGTATTCGCTCTATTTGTTATTGAAATAAATGCTCAAAAAAGAAACAGCGGCTTTCTATGCAACCTCCTAATAAATCAGTCTTTGTGGTTCCTCGAGCACCAGCTATAATATTAATCTACAATGCCTGTAGCATTATAAATAATACTTTTGTATAGAACGTTTGCGAATGATCAAAGAATGTTCGGAGAACGGACACAAATTCAAAAAACAAAGCTCACCTGAGTAAAAACTGCAACGACGATGGCGACTTGGAGAACGGCTAGTGACATTTGAACCATTTTGAAGTAATTTTCAGTGTTCGACAATGTTTTCACTCTTTCGAAAAGCGTTCGAGTGTGTTTCGGCGAGATTGATCTGTGTTCACTGATCGATGGAATACGAATGTGTACTGCAAGTATGATCGAGCCGTCCGTTTTTATCCGAAACCGTGATGGATTTTTTTCCTTAAATCACAGCGGCTCGACCAATCGATTCATCGATCGTACGTGGAAACACTGTTTTTTTTTCTTAAACGCAGTTAAGTTTTTTTAATAAACAATTTATTGTTATATTTGCAATATTGATATTTAAAAAAAAATATACAAAAATGCATATAAATTGCACATGATCATAGAAGTGAGTGTTCTTGTGACTTGTGTACTTAATATTTATTAGTTTTATTATTTATTTTATTATCGATACTTGTTAATAAAATGCGTAATACGCTGCTCGTTAATTCCTTTTAAAATATATTCAATACGTTAATTGTGATTCAATCGAGGTCAACGCGAAGATACGCGGCTGAAATACATTCTTCTTAGTTAACGGATGGTCTTTGATAGAAAAAAGTCAATTATTTCGATAATATGGCACACATTGTCATTTCACTCGAACATAAACGTACATAATTACAGCTGATTAATGATTCAAAACAGTCATTATAGGTAGCAGTTCTTTCTGTTCTTGTTTATTTTCTACTCTACAAATAAACAGAAGTGAACCGGAAAAACGTTCGTAGTAAAAGTAATGTATACAAAGTACTAAATATATATATCGAACGCGCATTCTTTTAAGTGCCCTGTTTGAAATTAAAAATGTATCTTTCGGTTAAACGATGCACAGACACATGCACACACGCATATATATATATATATATATATATATATATATATATATATATATATATATATATGTATATTATATATATATATATATATATATATATATATATATATATATATGCATATATTTATATATCTAACAATATATATATATATATATATATATATATATATATATATATATATATATATATTGTTGGATACCCGCTTATTGATACCAGCAGGAATTGAGAGGTTTTCCTTCTGACACCAGGGTAAGTTCTTCGATGGAACTTCCGTAATTGATGTTTAGTTTTCTAGTGTTGTTTAATAAGATATCTTGAAGGAATTGATGTCGTGGACAGATATTCAATTCAAGATGTCAAATTTATATTAACAAACAGATTTATTTCGCAATCAAATACAGAAGGAGTACTTTAACAATAATCTGGAGTCGTCGATGTTAAGTAGTAACTAATACTAACTTATATACCCTCCTAACGAATTTTAGAAAGCTAGAGATTGAATTTAGAGACAGCGCGACTAATGTCCTGGAATGTTAGAAAGTTGTTGCCACATAACTATATATACATATATATATATATATATATATATATATATATATATATATATATATATATATATATACTCGAATCCGATCGTCTTGATTCGTTATCTGTGTGTTTTCAGGCACACGCAACTTTGATTTTGTAAACACTGACACTTGAAAAGATAAATAAGAACGAAGTGTGGGATGTAGCGTATGCTAGGGCAGACAGTGATGAACCTCTCCTTTGTACGAATGCATTATCCATCGCCGTTGTAACTCGTAATCGTTTCTAAATAAATTTATATATATTTTGTGTTATTATTAACGCACTCCTCTCTAACGCACGCTAACAATATATATATATATATATATATATATATATATATATATATATATATATTGTCGTATCTCTCGGGCGTTGGTTGCCAGGGCGGTTCCCTTTGGTGCCCGATGGTCGATCTTGATGGTTGATTTTCAACCGCTGTCACCAGGCTACATTTGTACTCTGTCTGGATTTGTTTTGTATCACATTTAATTATTTAATTTGCTGTCAGAACAAATACAGTCGACTAATTTTATGCGTATGATATATTTTTTTGTCAGAACAAATGCAGTCGATAACTGTCCAAGCATCCCTTTTAAATCGAGCTGTTGGTTAGAAATTGCTCTCTAGATTGTTCTAGAACAAACTATATGTTCTATTATATTGCTGCGTAGACAGCCATTACTCAATTCGTTTATATGACGTATACCACACTATATATATATATATATATATATATATATATATATATATATATATATATATATATATATATATATATACATATGTATATACATATATATATATATATATATATAACAGGTGGGCTGAAAAGTTCGTAGGCTTGCATAGAAAAAATTTTTAAACATTTTTAAGTCTTATTAATTTTTAAATTTTTTTTAAGAGAGTGTCAGTCTACGAACTTTTCAGCCCACCTGTTATATATATATATATATATATATATACAAGGTGGTTAAAACAATATTTTCGGTTTGTGGTCTTCAAATTCATATACATTTTTCTATTTTTAGATTTTCCTGGCTATTTTAAGTGGTCCAGAACTATTAAATGACTAACACCTTACTTTTGTGCAAACTCGTGATAGGTATGAACTCACCAGGTGGATCATCCAGTGAGAAAAACATATATATATATATATATATATATATATATATATATATATATATATATATATATATGTTTTATATATATATATATATTTATATATATATATATATATTGGATTAATAAAAAAATTCGTATACGATTTGAAATTGAAACTCAGACGATTGTTTTTCGCAGAAAACGCTTTTATTAATCAATCATGTGTTCACCATCGTTTTCTGCAATCATTTGCCAACGCTCGGGCGGGTTCTGGATTCCCCGTTCGTAAAGACTCAGTGATTTTTCGGCAAAAAAAATCCGGCCAGGTGGTTTTTGACAACCTTCACGTGGTCAATTTTTTTACCGTGTAAACTGTTCTTCAGTGACCGAAGCAAATGACAATCCGAAGGTACAATGTCCGGAGAATACAATGGGTGTGACATGATTTTCCGTGGCTGGCCAAAATCGGACACTTTATTAATTGCTGCGTTCGATTTGGTTAGCTGTCGGCGGTATTTGTTCTTAGTAATCGTTTTGCACCGTGGGATCAGCTCGAAATGAACAACGTCTTCGCAATCACACCAAACACACAGCAACTCCTTCATCGGATGCACGCCCGTTTTGGTGACAAGTTCTGCCCCCTCATTCGCTTGTTTCCACATTCGTCTGCATCGGACGTTATTGCACAAGATCCATTTCTCGTCGGCAGTCACCAAACGATCGAGAAAAGGCTCTCTGTCGAGGCGTGCAAGCAAAGAAAATATTTTTTCTTTATTTCCCTTCTTTAGTTTTTTTTTAAATATGCTCGAAATATCCTTAAATTGCTTCTATATTTTACACAAAAAATGTTTTTGTAACGCTCAAAAACAACATTTCTAGATAAAATTTGTGCAAAACTACAGAGAATTGTGCAAAACTACAATTTAAGACATAAGCTATTCTGTCTTGTTGCCACAGATATATATATATATATATATATATATATATATATATATATATATATATATACATACACACATACATACATATACACCCGTCACTCTATTTACCCGGGACTTTTTTTTACATGAGTTTTTTTTACGCGACAAATTATACCTCAATTCTTACTGCACTTTTTATACGTGGTATTGATTAACGCGATCTCATTTTACGCGGTCAGATAGACTTCGTTTTATATAATTTTTCATTGTATTTATTATATATCAAATTGACGCAAATTCTCACTTGAACGTATGAAAAAAGCGCGGCAGTGCAGCACAAAACATGCTCAGGGAGACGTCACATCGCCGTACTAATCATCTTTGCGATCCTTATTTACGAAGCGAGAAAATATATTTTCCTAGAAGTTTTGAAAGTACGTGACAAGTGTCTACGAGTGACACCGAATAAAATTTATCTACTTTTGTTTTCTAAGACGTCATTATTTTTTTTTTTAATTTATGTGAAATAAATATGTGTTTCTACAACTTTACTAGCTTTTGTTTCCAATATTTTTTGTATTGTACTGATAGACTCAATTTATGCGAGTTTCATTCGCGTAAAACGAATCCACGTGGAACGGACACTCCGTGTAAATTGAGGGACGGGTGTATATACATATATATATATATATATATATATATATATATATATATATATATATAAATATATATATATATATATATATATGTATAAATGCAAGTTGTACATGTGTAAGTGTAGTCGCAGCTGGAGCGTCATGATAACGAGACGTTGCTTGGTTACACAAACAAGTGGATCTTATGTTAATAATAAAAGAACAGTTTTAGTTTGTCACTAGGGATTTTTTTTATTTCGAGTTCTGGAATACATTTACACAATTAGAATATTTTACCCGTTCCTTTTAATAAAACATATATATATATATATATATATATATATATATATATATATATATATATACATTATATTGTTTCTTATATACATAGTATCAAAGACACAGACACGTGTGGTCATGATAAAGCTAATATTAAAATTATTGAATATTTTTTATGAGAAATTTCCTTGTTTATGGAGTATTTGACGATATCATTCACGAAAATATAGTTATGCTGGGTAATAGTTCAGTTTAAGGGCTTTGATTAAAATGCACTTAAAAGTCAATACGGATAATGTGTTCAAGTGTTGTATGAAGAATAGAATGTCAATATACATACAAATACACAATTTAAATTTACAAATAATTTCACAAATTTGTCAGAATAACAAAATAAATTATTTATATCTGAATTTCATGCAAACCGATGGTTACTTTCATTATTGTACAATAATAGAAAAAAAATGTATTTTTTATTAAAAATACATTTTTTTAATAAATATCGAACCGGTTTTAATGAAGATGGACGTGGATGACGATCAAATTTTGAATTTTTCTACCGGTCGTACATGACAAACATTCGATTTTAGTTACTCGGAACACACGTGGAACAAGAATTGTCGACTATTATAGCAAAAAATCATTACAAACTTTAAGACTGGACAGTTATATGTCGCGAAACTGATTTCAGGACGAGTTTCGATTAATCTGCATTAGTAGATTCGAACTCAAACGAGATTTACAATATAGCCCTCGAACAATCATCACATCGTATCAAATCTCAAGATTCAGTAGAGTCAGACAACGAATATTCGTGAATTAATATGCGCCTTTACTACGAAATAAATCCGACCACAATTTAAAGATTAATTGTTCAAAAAAATTCTAAGACTTACCGTTTTGTAAACACACACCGTTGGTAGAGCAGAAGTGAAGAACTATCAAAATTCGAATGTGTCCTCATGTATTTGTTCACAAAATCACACTGAAAGTTCAATCGCAACCACAGCACTATAAACTCATGTACTCCGCACATATAGTGTAACAGCGCCGCAACACCTACTGCGACCGCAACACAATTAGATACCTTTTTCGTTTTCTAAATAGATGGGCGCGGTTCGAAGAGTAAATTGGTTCGATATTAGAGACAACGGCTTCAGTTTCGAAGTGCACTGCATTTTTCGACATAATCACCACGAACCTCTTCTGTGCGCTTGCCCCAACGTTTCTCCAGGTTCGCGATTCGCACCCGGTGGAGTGTTTCTTCGAGGTCGTAAAGATAACCGTTCTCGGTTTACAATCTTTTAGTATATGAATATTGCATACTTTACCAAATTTAGCAAAGAATATTGCAATCTTCTAGTATATGGCAAAGTTTGCATACTTTGTTTCCACACTTATCGCTTTCAAAGTCCCACCGTCCACCTACCCAACCTGAATTTTGCAATTATTCATCTTTCTGACATTTTTGATTTGTGTATGTAGGTCGCCCCTTCTTCTTTTAATAGGAAAATAGTAAAAAAATATCAGTGACGGCTTTGTATTTACATCTTTCCACATAGTATCCACTGCATCATTTCTCCATCCCTTCCACTATTTTTTTTCATAATTTGAATTCGAATCACTCATCCAGTCTTCCGATAAACTGAGATTGATCAGTACACCGAATATTAAATTTGCCCAATTGTTTCGATTCTCGCTCTTTGGCTGGCTTAACAGACACTTGTATTGTACTTGTTTACATTCGTTACTTTTTAATTTAGGAAAATATTTTACATTACGCTTTTTTATGTTAGCATCTATCGGTAAACTCGCTGTTTCAAGTAGCACAGCATCATTCACCGTTCGCCTATCTATTCCCAGTACGCTTTTTAAAAAATTAGCTTTATAATTATTTAATTTGTTATCGATTCCTCACGAGCACAACTAATATATATCTTTCACAGTTTCTTTTACTGATTACAAAGTACATAAACTCTTTTCAATTTGGAGTTATTCGAACAAAATTTGAGTAGAAACGTTACAATTAATGTAAAAAATGTACGGGACGAATTTAACTCTCCCGTTCCGATGCAGTAAACTCAGTTAACCGTATGTTTGTATTTGCAAATATATTTCACGAACTAAATTTCTTAATTTTCTTGTAAGACACATGTTACATCGATACCTAATCACTAGTTAGTAGGATTGACGTTGATGTTCAACTAATTGAAAATCCTTCTATTCTTTCATGAAAAAGGCGTCGGGATGGAAGCGTTCAAGAACATTTTTATCGTGAAGGGAGATTGCTCGGCAACGTAATTTTTATGAGGGTCAAAACTCTAATTAAAAAGTATCCTCTTTTTCATTAGGTTAGGCCATTATGTTGTATGTATTATTCTCTATCTTCATTGTATTTGGAAACTAATAGCCTGAACCGTTAGCATTCATTTATGTTAATATTAAAGTATATACCTGTAATACCGACCGAAATAATCCATAAACTGGCCACGTTAGCCGATAAAAATAAGTAATGAACTAAGTCGTCGAGTGATAAGTCAAGTAAGTCATGAACTTAGTCGTCGAGCGATAAGTTAAGTAAGTCATGAAGTCAGAAGCCATGAAGACACAATCATTAAATCAGAAGCGCAGCAATTCAGTGCTATCGAACACTACAATAGAACATCAATAGAATACAATAGAATATCGAACACTACAATAGTCTCTTTTTGTTATATCTTGTATTCACAGTTGAAAATAAAACGTTGAAAACCCCAAAATAGCCTCATTTTCATTAATTTAAAAAGGAGTCAAGTTCTCACTGCTTAGTGCCACACTAAGTCGGTAATACTACTCCCACACGCAACACAGGTGTTGTCGATCTTTCTGTTTTCCTCGATGTAAACATATATTTTCGTCACTATCAGTAAAACTCATCTGGGACGATAAATATAAGCATTATTCACTTCACAAGTCTTTCTATTACACCCCATAATAAGTTATCTATACAGCAGACGTGCCATTCACGAAACAAATAGAAAACTGCTTAGAAATATTCGAAAATGCGCTAAAATTACAAATATATATTTTTTTTACCTAAATTTTACAATAAATAGCAAAAGCGATTTTTTTTCTACACGAGTATAATCGACATGAACGCTTAAGTAGTTACACATACAGTGTTACATTCGTTTCATTCAAATATCATTTCTACTAATATAGTGGAGTGTCATTTTTATTATGACATTTAGTGAGTGCATTAATTTATAAAAATATATTATTTCTAGTAATTGAATAAATATTTCAATTGCTTTATCGAACACAACTAGTACAAATTGAAAGTGATGCAAGTCAGTGCAGTACCGAATTCGTTTTATGTGTTAAATAAAACCTCTTGCATTTATCTAATAGTAAATAAAATGTAAGTGACAAGGAATCCATTGTATTAAAACGCATATTGTATAGAAATTTCACATTACTTTTATTTTTGATTTCTTTTTCTTTTAACTACAACAAAATAAGTGAATACGGCACAGTGTACAATGCAAAGCTTGTATTACACAACAGTAACATGTGTTCTTTTCATAACAGCAAAGGGCACAAATAAAAGAAATAAAATATTCATTAATGGCACTGCCGTGCATCAAATCGTCGATTTGCGGCCGGCGGTCTTGCTCGGTCTCTCCTCTCCACCTGGACGTTTCGTTAACGGGACGGTGTCGGCGGGGGTCGCTCCGTGCGAACCGCAGGCCTATCTGCGGTGGCGGCGACCCTTCGTCTTCTTTTTCGACTTGCGCTTGGACTTTTTGCGATTCGGCAAAACGCTCGAAGTCGTTGCGGCGGAGTCTTTGCCATTCCTGTTCTGTCCTTTCCGAGAGCACTTGCTGGACGCCGAAGTCACGGCGAGTTGCTCGTCGAGAGCTTTCGCCCTGCGCCCAGGCGCAGCGGAATACGAGACGGTGTTTTTCGACGCCGCATTTCTATGGTCCAGCGAACGGACGGGGTCCGGGCCGGAGGGACACGTTCCGCACGGATGAGCCCCTGCGCCGCACTAGCCCTCTTCGTCACGGTCGCGACACGTCGCGAAGACGACGCGGGAGCCTTCGCCGTACCCAGCGATTGATCGGCTGCGGAAGCCACGTCCCTAACATCGACGCTGTTTTTGTTCTTGTCTCGGCACCGTTGCATCTTCTCGAGCGCGGCTTTGAAGGCCCTGCAACCGCGGTAGTTGGCCGGGTGCTCTCTGTAGCAGTTGGCGCAGCTCGGTTTCTGCGACTTGTCTAGAGTGCACGATTTTACATCGTGCTCTCCGGCGCAAGCGACGCATCGCTGTCGGTTGTTACAGCGGGCCGAAGAATGTCCCCACCGCTGACACTTGTAGCACTAATGCGGTCCGCGCCTCTCCCTGAACCGTTCGACCTTGACGATCACGCACGCGATTTCTTTGACCGCCTCGAATTTACAGGCCTGTTCGCGCTGTTCCGGTTTGAAGTAAACCAGATAGAACGTCATCTGCTCTCCGCCAAGGGGAAATTCCGTTATGTGGCTCGGGTCGAAGCCCATTTTACGGATCTCGTCTGTGATCTGTTCGACGTCGAACCATCCCTTTGCAAAGCCTTTGATGACAAACTTTTCGTTCTTTTCCTTGTCGAGGAAGTGGGTGTGGAACTGTATTCCCCGTTCCTTCAGCACTGCGATCGCTTCGCGGTAGTGTGCGAAGGAACACATGTTGATGATCAGTAAATCTGGACCCATTTCTTTAACGGTGAATGAGAGACAGGCCAAGGTTATTAAGTACGTCGACGAGATCATTTCTGTGTTCACGTATATGGGAGGCGCGCGGGGCGAGCCTTTCGACAGTATACTGGTGAATTTACAGTTGTTCACTTGAACGATACGATCGTCTTTGAAAAACAATCTGTTGAACCTACCGGTTGTAGTGCGGTATATCCTCGACGAGCAGGCATGGTCGGCCATGTTTGTGAAATCTAACGCACGTTGTCGTCAAAACTATAAAGATTATCCGTACCGCCAGGTACAGGTGAGAGAAACGCTGCACGACACTGGCAACAGAACACAGTATATGTCGAACTGCACAGCACTTCAGCAAAACAACACAGCACTTGACTGATAATATGACTTGGCGCCAAAACTACAGAGAAGCGCGTCCAGTCTCTCCGACGGCCCGCATCTGTGTAATACTAGAGGGTAAATCAGAACAGTGTTTTCTGTCTATGCTGTTGGCGGATGGCTAGTACGTTTTTTCGAGTCTAGGTGGAAGTAGTGTATCTACAATTTAGATTATTATTGAACTACACCGCACACGCTTCGTCCGCGAACCGTGTGTTACATAGATCTAATTCCACGTCTGATCTATCGATCACATCCATGGATCTATGGTCTGCTTACGTTATCTATAGATCAGATGTTTAAACAGGACAGAGAGATTTCATCTGTGAAACAGATGCGTGTAAAAAATTTTCATTCTTTTTGAAAAGATTCGTGAGTGAGTGTCACTGCGAAGATTCTCTCGGAAGTATTTTTCTCTGATGTGACAAACATTAACTATACTCTTAATTTACCTCTTATTTTTCACTTTTTATTAATTTATTGATACTTTTAAATTTGTAACATCTTTTTCGTCATATAACTTGAATGTATTTTCAATTAAAAATCATAATTTTAAAATATCGAATTTCCTCTGTCATTTATTCATATTTTATTAATTTAAAATTTTAAAATATCACTTTTCGTTCCGATTGCTGCTTTTTTCACTGAATACCGATCAGAAATCTCTGTCGACTTTAAAAACGTTTTTAATTAAAAATCATAATTTTTAAAATATCGATTTCTCTCTGCCTTTTATTCATATTTTATTAATTTTAAATCTTAAAATTTCACATTTCATTCTGATTACTGCTTTTTCATTAAATATCAATTGAAAATCTCCGTCGACTTTAAATACGTTTTTTTTTTTTTATAAAAATTGTAATTTTTAAAATGTCGAATTTTATTTATATTCCATTAATTTAAAATTTTAAGACATCACTTTTTGTTTTGACTGTTATTTTTTCATTAAATACCAATTTAAAATTTCGATCCACTTTAAAAACGTTTTTTTTTTTAAATTAGAGTTTTTAAAATATCGTTTTTTTTTGTCTCTTGTTTATATTTTATCAGTTCAAAATCTTAAAAATTTCTTTTCGTTCTGATTGCTTTTTCACTAAATACTGATTGAAAATCTCTATTGACTCTAAAATCGTTTTTTTTAAATATTTTTTTTAGATATAAAATTCTTTTTGTCCTTTGATTATATTTTATCAATTTTAAATCTTAAAACAACACTTTTCGTTCTGATTGCTGCTTTCTTCATTAAATACTTTTTCATTAAATCTCTTTCGACCGATCTTTACGATCGATTCGATCTCTTACGTTTTTTATTTCTTTTTTTTAATTGGAATTTTTATGTTATTGTTGTTCGATAGATTGGTACATGTGTTATTTGTACTTTAGTATTTTTTTTTATTTCAATAATGTTGTAATATTTTTTAATTCTATATATTAGATTAACTTCTAGTATATATAAACATATATACATATATATATATATATATATATATATATATATATATATATATATATATATATAAATATACTCATATACACCCATCCCTCAGTTTACGCGGGACTTTTTTTACACGAGTTTTTTTACGCAGCACTTTTTATAAGCGGTATTGATTTACGCGATCTCATTTTACGCGGTCAGATAGACTTCATTTCATATAATTTTTCATTGTATTTATTATATATCAAATTTATGAAAACTTAGTAAAAGAAAAGATACAGAACAAATCGTCCGAAAGAATTAGCGTTGACAATAAATGCGATGTCGAACTTACAGATATTTTAAGCGATGCAGATGTTCAGTTTGTGCCAACTGAAAGGGAAAGGGTTGATTGTTTTGAATTGCAGTGGCGGCGATAGTGACACCGAATAAAATTTATCTACTTTTGTATTCTAAAACGTCATTTTTTTTTAATTTATGTGAAATAGGTATGTGTTTATACAACTTTACTAGCTTTTATTTCCAATGTTTTTTTCTATTGTACTAACAGACACAATTTACGCGATTAACATTCGCGTAAAACGAATCCACGTGGAACGGACACTCCACGTAAATTGAGGGACGGGTGTGTGTGTATATATATATATATATATATATATATATATATATATATATATATATCAAATTGGTTGATTCTATGTTCTTACTTATTGTTGACATAATTGTTACTTACATTCTAATCCGTTTTTATTTTCGTCCCATTATATTATTACTTATTTTTGTGCATTGCATTGTTCGATTTTATGTTGTTTCATTATTGTTGGTGTATAAGTAATGTATGTTTCAGTACATTTCGTTTTTTGAATATTATTTCAGTTTCGTATATACATTATTTTGTTAGATTTTTTTATTTTATTATTATTAATCTATTTTTATTAGAATTGCATTTCTATATTAGATTATTCCGTAATTTATTTTAAATTATATTATTGGAATTTATATTATTTTGTTATTGTTCGCGCATTTGTTATTAATATAAGAAAGTAGTAAAAACTTTTCGTTAAAGTTCTAGATAAGTCAGCAATAAATGTTTTGTTTGTGGTTGAAGAATAGATTCAGGACAAATATTTTATTTGCAGCAATCGATGTTTAGGCCCGTACAGAGACGAGAGAACATATATATCAAATATTGTACTCTTGTTATTTTCTCTCTCTTTTAATCGCAAATTTCGTAATAACCATTCTTATACCCCGCATACCTGCGTTTATCAGCATTTTTGATCATGGATTTTCCAGAATGTATGCAGGTAAATTTATTAAATTTATGTCTTATTTTTATTAGATATTTATTCTATTGTATTTGCAACGATTATCATAAATTTCATTCTACTTAAATAATTTAAATGTCTAATATGTAACATTTCTGTTTTTTTAATATTGATATTTAACATTCCATGCTTTTATTTTGTTATTTATATTTATGCCGTTGTATTTTCAACGATTATTATAAATCCCATGCACATTTGATGAAATTTCAGTTCTTCATATTTAAATTTAACAGAAAAAAATTACCCTGTCTGTCGGTCCCGAATTCAACCATCGTGGTTCACATCTCGAATTCGAATTCTCTTCAGGTGTTCTGATTCGTGTCTGAACTACGATTGATAAAAATCGAGGGGTGCTAGTGTGACCTGTATGCAATACCTGCAAATCATATTAATTTCAATATAAAGTTTCTCTTCAAAATCATGAGAAGAAATACGAGGGTCGTTTGATAAGTATGGAGAAAAAGCAAGTTAAACACACTTTTTTGAAAAAAAAATCGATTTTATTTCTCAACATAATCTCCATTGAGGAATTTATACTTTGTTCAGCGAGTTTCAAATTTTTTCATCCCATCGGAAAAGTTGCTCTTCTCAAAGTTTGAAAAATACACATTGATAGCGGCAATTACACCCCCATTTGACGAGAATTTCTGCCCACCGCGCAAAACTCTCAAGTTCGGGAAGAGAAAGAAATCGCACGGGGCCAAGTCCGGAGAATAGAGTGGACGAGGATTCAATTCGAAGCCTGATTCGTGCAATTTTGCCATTGCGACGGTCGATTTGTGGCTTTCTTGTGCGCCAGTCTTCGTCGTTTTTGTTTAAGCTTTTCTTTTAAACGGTCTAATAATGTGACATAAAAGGCTCCTGTTATCATTTTCCCCCTTCGTTATGTAATCTATCGGGACGTTTCCTTACGAATCACAAAAAAAAACAGTAACCATCACCTCCCGAGCCGACAAAACGGTCATCGCCTCCTTCGGCTCACTATGACCAGTCGTTGTCCACTGCTTTGACTGCTGCTTCGACTCAGGTGTGTAGTCCTGGGTCCATGTTTCAACCACGGTGACGAGTCGATTCAAAAAGGCCTGCTCGTTTTTTTCCCATTTTTACGGCGACCACTACAATGCTCGCTTCAATCATCTGTAGGACGTGACTAACGCGTCGCTTCTGGCTGAAATTTCGCCTACGCTAGTTTGGCAAGTGACACTTAATAGCCGTCACGTTACAAAATGAATGGCGGCGTCATATCATAGAAATTTACCAAACTTATCAAACGACCCACATACATCTTTTTAGAGTTTTTTTTTACTCGCAGATGTGTCTTTTTTTTGTAAACTTCGTTTGACGTTTGTCACGTTTTCCGTTTGGCGCTTAGTAACATAAATTTGTCGTGTAGTTTGTGGATTTTTTAAAATTCTTATTCTTTCCTATTGAAAATAATACAATAATAACCATTCTAACTAACTGTGCTTTTTCTATACAGGTAATTTCAGGTTAAAAATCATTAAAAAAAATAATTAATGGCTTTGTTCGTCAGCATTAAACACTTGCTGAGCATTGTAACTGTTATTTTCGATGAAACTTTTAAAAGATTTCACAAATTCAGGAGCTGCTTCCCTCTCAGCACTAGCAGCTTCGCCTAGAATGTTATGTAGATTGTATCTTTCTTGAATTTGTTGAACCAGCCTTTGCTGGCAACGAAAGATAGTGAATTTTCTTGATCTCCTTCTTTATTTTCCTTTCATGATTTTCTTTTTTCAACTGATTAAAAATTAACAAATCCTTATTTTGTATAATGAGTGTATTCATACAAATGTGCTTTTTGTTATTGTCCTCTATCCACTGAATTAATAACTTTTCCACTTTCACCACAATAGCATTTCTTATATATTTCATTATCTCGGAACTTGTTGTAATGCACAACATTCACAAATTTTTCCTCTTTATTTATTTCACTACACTACATATGTTTACTACACAATTGTAAATAAGATAACTGAATAAATTAAATTGCGGAATTCCCGAATTTATATAATTACAATTTGTATACAGTATGCATACGATAAGTTTGTTCATTGTGGTGACATCTGGTCTCTAGTTGATTAATTAAAATTAAAAAGTTTTCAAACCACATTAAAGTGAATTCGCGTAAATGGAGATGGCATGCATGGAGAGATTATATATATATATATACAGTGTCGGACAACGGATGACCAACTTTATCAATAGTATAATAATTATTCAAATATCATCAACTAACTGGACATATGAAAATCAATGTTTGGTAGTGTAACCGTTGTTTTTAATGACGGCGGCTCTGTAAATTGACCGATTGTCTCGAATCATATTAATTGCTACGCAGTTGCAATCACTGAATACAATTGGTCCTTATTAGAATTACAACCTGAAGCACAACGCTCACGAATGCGGATGTGGCTCGTTTTCAATCGTCCCCACGCAATGGAAACTCCATCGCAGAGCTCCGATTTAAACGTAATCGAAAATTTGTTGTGTTATCTTGAAGGAGAAATCAACAGACATTTCATTCTAACAAAAGCTTTAATGGAAGATTGGGATAACACCGATACAATTTACCGCAAACACCTAGCGGTCTTTCGAGACTCAACATGGACAATGAGAATATGGGATTACATATTGAATTGGAAAAAAAGATTTATTTATTAATTATTCTGATAAAACGAAAGTGTTCCAGCTTCATTGTGACATTGATTTCCGATTTTCATTTTGTTTAAGATTATTATTTTTATTACTATGAATTAATTACATCAGAAATACATGAAGTAACCCAACACAAAATAGCACTCTTTTTCCGTACCAGTTTCGTTATATCAATTATTTTACGATTAAACTTTTGTCTGGAAATGTCCCAGTTTCACTGTGTGAGGCACTGGAACAAATAAAACTCTATAATCGGATTTCTCTTCATCCACAATGTCAAGACCGCATTCATTTTCACAATCCATGTCGTTTACACGAGTTGGTTGTTCGAAATTACTAGGCATTTCGTTCTCAATTCGAAAATATATTGAAGTTGATTCGATTTTTTTTCATTTTCTTAAAAAAAAAACATTTAACTTATCATTTCGTACAAAATCACTATTTACCTATCACTATATTCAACTTTTCGTGATGGCCCTTGTTCCAGATCATACTTTTGAATTTTAATTTTATTTTTAAGCGACATGAACAGAAGTTTTCGTGCTCGTTCCGTGACAAAAAATTCCCGCCCTATTGACACTAAACGCACAATTTAAAAAAAATCGTTACAAAATTCTTCGTCACTACAATAGAACTAAACCATTTAAGTTGATACTGAAAACTGCTGTACACAGCAAAAATCCCGCTTATGCCGACATAAGTTTTCCGTTATTTTCACAAGTCGTTTTGACAAACAGTCGTAGGTGGGCATGAGATGTTCTGCCAAAATTAATACGGTTCATAACCGATTTCGATAAACTACTTACCTTAACTTAAGTAGTGTCAAAATCAAATTAAATTTTAAAAAAACAACTTAAGCTAACATAAGTGTATTTGTAAAAATAAAGAATACTTAAAATTATCAAAATTTAGCAAGTCTTATTTCGACATAGCGTTTTTGTTCAAATTAAAAAGGTAAAATTTTGGACTCAAGAAAATTATCAGGCTTAAATTATTTTGTCGAAAGCACATATGACTATCGAAACATAAGCTGCTATGAAAACCGATGTAACTTTTTCTATCGCTACTTTAAAATGAGCGTTAGATGTTAAAATGGCTCTTAAAAAATGAAATAATGCTGACAGTAAAAATCAATTCTCGCTTACGTCGATTTTAGCTACTCTATCTTATTGGCACAGGTGTCTATATACATACATATATATATATATATATATATATATATATATATATATATATATATATATATATATATATATATGAAGGGAGGGGAAATCGATACGCGAAGGAGTACACGGTACAATTTATGTATCCCGCGAAATATTTACCAATTATCAAAACCGTGTTTAAGAATCACAAACAACGTCAATGAGTCCGAGTAGTAGTGCGCTGTTGCTTGGACGAGGGATGCATCTAGAAGATCCCCACACCCTGATCATTCGTCACCCGTGATATGTAACCGTGTTGAAGTGAAATCAGCAACAATTAAACCATTTGAAATCCGTGCACACTGTCCAATTGTTACACTTGTGTCGAACAATCAAACCAGACGATCGGATCGAGGATCAACAAACAAACGCACATTACTGTCGGACGACATATATATATATATATATATATATATATATATATATATATATATATATATATATACATATATACATATGTTATATATATATATATATATATATATATATATATATATATGTATATACATATGTTATATATATGTTATATATATATATATACATATATATATATATATATATATATATATATATATATATATATAAAATGCCTAAAGCATTATATTTACTAAAAATCCAAAAAAGACACGTCATATGTCTATTCAATTATTAAACACACAAATAAATACTTCCAGTGCGAATGTCTGAATACTTTCTGATCAAATTCCAATAAAAAATATGTGATATTCTATGATTTAACATTTAAATTGTAATTTTGAACTTAATTATTCGAGAAAGATTACATCTAGTCAAAAATGTTCTGTCATCGTGAGATATTATAAACTTGAAAGAAAAATAAATATAGGTAATTCCTTGAGGTAATTTACGATACGATTATATCAATTTTACACGACAATAGATTATAAAGAGAGAGAACCGAATTTAATTTCAAATATGAAAAATGTTTTAACTAATGAAATATTTTATAAAAATATCAAACAGTGGCTGGAATAGGAAGATTTATTTGGAATTTAGCAATGTTTCTCAAGTGTTTTGTTAAATATTATATGTTCATCATCTTGGAATGCTTGAAGATGATGTCGTAATCGAAATGTATATAAGTAATATTCAAAAATGAGAATTATTTATCGGGTATTTTGTGTATATTGTCGAGGAAAAAGAATTCATTTGCGGATGTGAAATGAACTAGTGTCAAACTGTGTCCTGTATGTTTTGTAAATATACATTCCTCTCACATGTACTATGATTCAAAAAAAAAAAAAAAAAAAAAAAAAAAAAAAAAAAAAAAAAATATTCACTATATATACACGTTCAAGCACTTGCTGAGCAAAATTTTTCCCGGAACCAAAGCAAGAGACATTAATAAAAACCACACAAAACACTACATACAATCCACACACCACAAATGCGGATCTATACCGAGAGGTAGGGCACCGCACAAAATCATTATCATAAGGCCAAACCCGGCCCTGTATTAAGATTCAGATTAATAAAATTCATTTTTATTTTTATTTTTATTTGCTGAGCAGGTAGTCTGATGCCTCCTGGGAATTGGTACCTGAGTGAGCCAACAATAAGTCACTCTTCAACGTGCTACTAAAATACGAAACTCATTATCAGTGCGGACGAAAGTGTCCGTCGAATTAGTTTGTGGTAAAACACAACAGCGAAGCATGCCCGTCAAAGGCGCAATAAACGAGGAGCTATTGTCATGTTGTATAGCTTCCAAAATCAAATCAAGATAAGTATATCAAATTACCATGGAGGCGCCCGTGACTACCTTTTTCCGGTTTTTTATTTAAATTAACATTTTTTTATACTTACATTAATGCCCTATCACATAATGTATAACATGTTAAACGTAAAAAATAATTATTCTTTTCTTTTCATTCTCTATCTTTTGTTATGGTACAAATGTGTATATTACATAATTTGTAAAATTTCGTTTCTATATTCAGTTTTATTTTATTAATTTCTTTAAAAAAATGTTTTTTTTTTTTTACTTTTATACGAACACGATCTATTTAAATATAAGTTTCGTTTAAGATGACAAAAATGTAAACTGTTAATCTTCCATTTGGTACAACCCAAGCATGTTACACATTTAAAAGTACCAAATATTTAGTGCAAATAATTTCAAGTTTTAAATCATCAAATGGGAAAAATGCGTTTCATTTATAATAAAAAGCGATAAACACTTCTATTATTTACACATCTCTATTTCCTTACAACAGTTTCGAAATTTGCGATAAGATTTATAAATATTGAAATGAAGTTTTTGTTATTTGCTGAATGAAGATTTGTGACAACGTTTCAAGATCGAGGCAAATTATATTCAAACTATATACCGTTTATGTGTGTGAACATGTGTATATATATATATATATATATATATATATATATATATATATATTTATATATATATATATATATATATATATATGTATATATATATATATATATATATATATATATATATATATATATATATATATATATATATTTATATATATATATGTATATATACATATATATGTATGTATATATATATATATATATATAATCATAATTATGGGGACCCGGTGGTCTAGAATTTTCGAAAAATCGATTTTTTTTTTCGAAAGTATAGTATCTTAAAAATATACTGTTAAAATTTGATGACGAAATTCAGAGTATTTCAGGATCTACAGCCCATTAGAAGGTCAGAACTACTTGGTCAGAATATACTTGCTTGAAACTTTAAACGCGTTTATCTCGAAACTGCTTTTTTTCGTCTTGCGGGGGCCAGAAAAAAAAACTACTTGACCGATTTGTCTGAAATTTTAATATGTTATTCTATATGTTATAAATTTTAATATGGAAGTAAAACTAATAGTTTCCGTAAAATATTTATATTTTTTTTATTAACAAAACATTCAAAAATACTGGTCGTTTTCAAACTTGTACTTTTGACTACGCGCCATTTTGTCAAATTTTTTTTTTTTTATTCTACTTCCTGCGATACCTATACTTATACTAATTAAAAATTCGTCAATTGTTTTATTTTAGATCAGAGGGAGAGATAAATCATCATTCACCACGCAATTCCATTTTTTTAGAGAGGGAGACTTCAGCATCATTTTTCTAATTTAAAAAAAATTTTTTTTTGTCTTTATTTTCATTTTTGTGTAGTTTATTAGTAATAAGATAAGTGTAAAAAAATGTGAAAGCATTATTCATTACCCTCATATAGAAAAATTTTTTTTAAAATAGCTTAAATTTTAGGCCGCTAGACCACCGGGTCCCCTTATCTACAACAAAATTTCGATGAGGTCGGCTTATTTACTTATGACGTCAGGTTCTATGGTACCCAAATATATTTACCTCATATATAAAACAACACTTTGCAATTATATAAACGTACTAATATTGGATTTTTAATTTCGTTTCACGTTAGCAAACGTTTAATTATAAAATAATAATAAATCTTATTTGAGTGATTGCATTAAACTTATTTCTAGAATTAGGCTTTATTCGCACGAGCGTTAAAAAAAACCATCAACGCGCGCTTTTTTTCATCTTTTCAGTAAAACATATGCAAACTCGGTGTTCGTTTTCACATGTCGGCGTTTACTTAACGCACGGTAAAAAATATAGAACTTGATCCATTTCTAACGTCGAGCGTTTTGCGTCGAAGTAAATGGAACATATGGGAAGCGGGGTGTTTTCATTCGCATAGGCGTTTAAAAAGCGCCGAATGATGCCGATTTGTCGGTCGGTCTTGCTTGCACGGCGGTACTGATTGCAAGTGCAACGGATAACGGCACACAGCGTTTACGAAAATGGCGATTTATTCGATGCTGAACGTTTTATTTTGGAGGCGGAATCGAGATCTCTGTAAACCTTTGTTGTATAACAAAGGTTTACCAAATTATTCAAACAGAATTTTGAAGGAGGACACGTGGATGGAAGTAACTTCAAATATAATCCCAAATTGGGAAAATATCATAGATAACAATTCTAAATACTTCATTGAATGTTTCGATTTTCATACTGGAGTGGCTGAAAAACATCCGGACATAGCCTTCAATCTTCATAAATAGCCACGAACTGTCCCTTCGAGTATCGTCGATCATTCAGAGGATGCACACAGAACTTTCTCATTTTTTTCGCCTTCTTAAAATACGTACAGCTATTGCCGACAACTCTTCTGAATTCGTGATGCGTTCGAACTGCGTGAGACGACGAAAAGAAGTGATTTTTAAACGCTCATATGGACACAATATTTGCGAGCGTTTTAACGCTAACTCTG